>CP092868.1:62882287-62980881 GCA_030710605.1 Cordylochernes scorpioides
GCAAGTAACACATTGCCAAGTAGGACGCTCAAGTCTATATCCTCGCTTTGCACCTGGATCTGATTATTTGGTTGCATGTGTAATGCTTACAATTGCATATTCTTCAACTACTAACCCTTTCCAACGCCCGCCAATATTCTCTCAGAATGTGAATTTTTATGTCATCATTTTATTTTAATCATCATTTTTTTAAAAATCAAACAAAAATGTCCTTTTTATTTCACTTTTATATATCCAAACGAGTCATCTTGTTATAGCCATTTTTAACCCTCACAGTTTAAATTAATTAAAATAAATTTTAATTACTTACCTGTGTTAGAGAGGCTTTACCCATTTAAACCCGGATGAACCCTTTCACTCCCAGGGCCCATCTATGGTAATTTAAACCAACAACCCCATATTGTATATAAATTATAACAAGAGTGTTATGTTGTATAATTATAACACATCTGTAAATGATTATACGCATGATTGACATGTGTCATTACATCATCATATGTATTGTACTTTGTACAAATTGAGGATTAATAAATAAAACTCTGTAATAGATTAAGAGTTGAGCTGAAGCAAGAGATAGGAGTCAGAAACGTCTAAATTCGAGATAAATGGAAGTCACAAAACAACATCTGAAGATAGATTGGAAACTGTCAGGACGGCGCCAGTTTAGAATTTCGCCAGAAGATCCACACTCTTCGCATCTGTTGAAATGCAATACTCCCTTTCTCAGAAAAGGCATATAAAGCCTCCGTCTTAGCTAAAAATACAGTCAGTTCACCATCAGCGCAAGCCCTCGTCGGTTGTACCCCAGGTCCACCTCATCGACCATGTAGACCAGTAAGAACTCTTCTATCTCCATCTTTCGCTCCTAGCTCAACTTTTATCTGTTCACGGAACTTTCTTAGTGCAACTACGTCTTCGTTTTTTGTGTGGACATTCCCAAGCTTTCCACTCTGCCTCGACCACGACTGCCTGTACTTTGTGAGAACTGTAAAAGGTCTTCCAAGGTGCAGAGAGGTACTGGAAAACTTCCCATCCTGACTGTTCCTCTCGGTCAACCCAGTATAGCGAGAGGTACAGGGACTCACACCATAGATTAAGTCGACTGAATACCCTACTACACTTTTAGTCGACAGGATTCTACAAGAGTCAACAGTAACTCATTACAGTTAGTCGACATGATTCTACAAGAGTCAACAGTAACTCATTACATATACGTATATGTAAGAATTTAAAGCCTATATGCAGTTTAAACTCTTAAACACATATACTCTAAATTGCACATGTATATACCAAAAACAGAAATATAATTTTGATAAAAATTAATTTAATGATAAATCTGAGTAAGCATAGTAACATTGCATTAAAACTAACTTAAAACAAATTTTTGATGAGAACATGATCATTTCTAAACTAATAGCTATATTTTCTTACGTGTATTGACAAGATGTCAATTATCTATATTTCTTGATGAATCTAGATACTTCATAAATAAAAGACAATAAGCTGAGGGAAGAGTTTCTTTTTATATATAACGGCAATACAAGCTTTCGGGCTCAATAGGGATTATAATACTAACAAGTTCTTGCTTTATAGATACTTCATAATACAGTGTAAGAATCTCCAAGGAAGAATAAACAATTGTAAATTCAATATCAGGGCAATCACAAGAAGAATCAAGAAAGTATGAAAATAATAAAAATAGTATCAATGCATGCAACAAAAGTAAAATAAAGAGGCTTTTACATATGTAATAAAGCAGAACATTAGGCAAGACAATGTAAACAGAAACCCCCATGTTCCCTTTGCCTAAGAACAATCATCAAATATGTTTCTTTCAGACAACAAGCCAACGTAATGAATCCACAAGAGTAAATAATTTACAAAAATAGACAAATCACAAAGAAAAATGTAAAAATCGTATTTATTGTTTATAGTGGGTCCACCTATCACATGATCTATGAAGAAGAGCCTTTAATAGATGAAAAAGGAAATGTAATAAAATTATTGTAGTTGCTAAGAAACACAAGAGACCACAAAAGGAAAAATTAAAGGAAAATCTGGAGAAGATGTAAGGTTTTTTATCTCAAAGGTTTCAAACAATTTGATATCAGTGAGCACTTTAATAGACAAAGGCGGAGAAATAACAATAAAAAGAAGAGACAATGTAAGAAAGAGAAAAGTTCTTAAAGGAAAAATAAAGAAAAACTAACTTTATGTTATCAGAATTGACCTTGAAAATGCAAAAAAAAAAAAGAGAAGAAGAATACTCTCTGATATCATCAGAATAATTTTAAATAGCACAGGAAACTAGGACATATCGGAATGTCATGTTTGGACAAACTATGGTAACTCTTTTGAACTTAGGTAAATTAATTAATCAGGTTACAGAGGTGTATAAAATTTGCGTTAAAAAAACTATAAATCATTTCAACTCAATCAAAGCTAGAGGTACGAGGCCATTGGAAGTAATACACACACTGATTTGTGTAGACCAACTTAACTAGTAACAAATGACAATACAAGATATTCACTCACCTTTTTAAATGACTATACACATATTTCTGCTATCTCCATGTGATAAAACAAATTTGAATAAAAATACTATATAAGACAATATATAAATTAAGTTTAAAAGCTGACTAAAAACAAAGTTTCTAAACTAAGGTGTGATAATATATGGAACAGAATATACCAACAATGATCAGTTGTGAAGCAAACAGTTATTGTCCCTTCCACCTCTTCAAGACTTCTATGTATTTGCAGGTTAAAGTATAAATACCTATATGGAGTAAAATTTTAGATTCAATTGCAATCTATCGATAAAATTTGTAACAAATAAATTTACTGGCAATGTGCTTCTTTTCAATAATATCATCAAATATTATCCCTACATACCTTATATCATTGCAGTGAGGTCTGTAGAGACAATATTGATGATATTATTGAAAATAAACACATTGCAAGTAAACCTATTTGTTACAAATTCTATATAGGGTAGTCATGATTGAGACACCACAGACCTACCTCGACCACTGAGAGGAAGACGGTCAATAGCATGACTCTAAGGTTATCTTGTTTATACACCAACTCCTCCTGACTGACTTATGTGCCATCTTTCCGCCTCCTATTATTTCAACTCGATGATAACGCCCGTTAAACACCTTGTTCAAATATTTCCCAACAATGGTAGGAAAAACGTGTTACTTCAGCGAAGGTCAATACATTTCAGTTGGCTCGTTTAATTCGTGATTAGTAGCTGACAATCACAGTGAGGGTACACCATTTGGACAACATAGTTGTCTTAGTGGCAGATTTTCCTAGGTTATGTGTGCCGGATTTTCAATATGACTCCACTTGGAACCTTTATAGGTATCTTTCTATACATTTTTATTTATCTGAAATAATTTGCTTTCCAAAATCAGTCGTTTTTCAAAGTTTAAATTTATGAGTATGTCATATATATTTACAATATTAATATCAACTCTATAATATACATAAAAATCTTGTGAATATCAGCAGACTCTCGAGAATAATACTGTAGAACATCGATTATCCGAAACATAGGTTATCCGAAAGTTAATCCGAAACCAAAACGGCCGAAACCGAAAGCTAACATAGCGGGCTTCCCGGCTGGCACCTGGTATCCTGCCAACAATATCTTCTAAACGTAAACGTTTTGTTCTCAGTTTTACTGATAAACTTGAAATAGTAGATCAGTTGAAGAATGATGCTAGTGGATCAAGCTTAGCTCGAAAATATGGATTTGGAAATGAAACAATATCGGACATTAAAAATAATAGTGATGCCATTACAAACTATGCTAGTGCACTTGATAATGGAGATGGAAGTTTGTACAAAAAGCGATGAAAATTACAGAAAACAAGGATTTAGACGCTGCGGTTTACACATGGTTTATGCAGTTACGTAGCCAAGGGTAACCAATACGTGGCTCTTTGATTTGTGATTTGGCAACCCTGATTTTAAAGCAAATACCGGCTGGCTTATGCGTTTCAAATCTAGACATGGAATTAAGAAATTGGATATTCAGGGTGAAAAACTGTCAGCTGATACTGAAGCAGCTAAACATTTTAAAGAGTCTTTTAAAAATATGATTGATAAGGAAGGCTACGGTAAAAGCAATGTATACAATGCAGACGAAACTGGTTTATATTGGAAGAAAATACCAACAAAATCCTTAATGCTGGCTATAAGGAAAGCAAATCACGTATCACTGCTATGGTATGCGGAAATATTAATGCAACACACAGACTACCTTTACTAATTATAGGGAAGTTTGAAAATCCGCGGTGCTTTAAAGGAATAAGAAAATTGCCTGTTATCCACAAGAAACAAAAGAACTCGTCGATGGATACAAACATTTTTATAGAGTGGTATGACACTGTATTTATCCCTGAAGTCAAAAAACATCAGATGCTACTGGGAAATCTGGAAATGTTCTGTTGTTGATTGATAATGCTCCAAGACATCCCTCAAACATTTCAATGAAAGGAGAAAATGGAAAATTCAAAGTTGCTTTTTTCCCTCCTAGCGTAACTTCACTTCTCCAACCAATGGATCAAGGAGTCATTGAAAGCTTTAAACGTTATTACAGAAAATAATTGCTACGTACGGTCCTGATGGACGAAAATTATGAAAAAAGTGTACAACAACTCTACAAAGAAATTGACTTGAAGAAAGCTGTGTACATGGCGGCAGAGGCTTGGGCTACTCTAAAGGACACCACACTAGCAAAATCTTGGAATAAGTTTCTTCCATCAGAATAATCTTTTATTGCATCTAAAGAGCTACCAAATAACCAATTTGTATCAGAGCTGGCGGAGCTCAATACATGTCCAGATTTGAAACTCATAAGACAGACGGTAGTTGTTTTAATAGAATAGGTATCTTATGATTTTTTTTACACTTGAGTGTTTAAAGACTTAACTGTAACAACAGAAATATCCAACAAAAATAGCCTTCAAACCTTTTTCTATAGTTTTATAAAAAGATAATTTATATAGAAATAGTTTGAAGATAATGTGAAATTATTTTAGGAATTTGTAGCAAACAGATACACAAACATTTAATATCATATACACCAATATTAGCTATAGATTAAAACAATTGAAATACTTTATAAATATGCATAAAAACAAAATATTAGTTGATAAGACAGAAAGAGAGATATTCAAATATTCGGAACGTTTTCACTTGATAAAGACTCTCAAACATTCGCACCTAAAGGTTTAGATATTAATTGGATTTAGTATAAAACTACATATACAGATTTAGATATATTAATAGGGCTTATTATAAAACTATATGTACAGGTCAATGGAAACATTGATGAACAAATTGACGTGCAATACTATTCGTTTTCAATGTTAATAAAGATGAAAGGCCATCCTACATTGTATATACTTTTCACAGATTTACAATTTTATTTATTACCCTACTATATTATCAAAATAAGTTTATCCCAATTTTTTAACCACGTATGCACATCTATTCAAATAACAACTACTGTATTTTGAAAATTTCTTGCGCTGAAGTACAGATTTTTATCAGTAATTTGAATTATCAGCAATACTACTAGATTGTTAATAATAGAGATATGGAGAAGATAATATTTTATGAATTCATCATTATTATTAACCATCACATCAGTTTGAAAAGGAGGATTAATAAAACATTTGTCTAAAATGCATATGAATATTTATTTTTATATATTATTGTAGCATATTCGTGAAATTTTATGTGTAAAATATTGAATTTTTAATTCTTATATTTCTTTATATGCTTATCCTTTAAAAAGTATTTTTAAAATTTACCAATATTTTCCATTAGTCTCCATTTTGAAATTTTTAGCGCAAAGTCGATCGTGTTCATTTCAGTTGATGTGTCTTCATAATGCTTTTATATTTCTCACTTGTAGTTTACCTCCTGGACCATCGTAATGAAAGCAGTGGCCCATTATGATAGACATTATATTGTGATTTTCTATATTATATTATAAAAATGTGATTTCGGGTAGAGATAGAAAAAGACTGAAAACTGATTTATCAAAATGATGGTAGTTTTATAATTTCATTTTTTTACATAAATTTCATACACAAAAATAATCTAGCCAAATTAAACCTAAATACCATGCCAAGGTTTGTTCGCGGAAAGTTTGGTTAAAATTGATTCAGAGCAGTTTAGGAGTTGATCGTGAAGCTGACAGAAAAACAAAAGTTGTATATATAGAAGTGTTGGAAAAATGTAATCATGATGGACGAAAAAACACCACGATTCTCCTAGGTTTAATTTCAACTAAGTTTTTTTTTATAATTATCCCTAGTACAGGCGGGCGCCATGATAATATGGTGGTGATTAAGTGTCGAATGCTTTTGTTGTAAATATACCCCATGTCGACACATGTAGAAAACAGTTTGACTGGTGGGGTTGGACTTTAGCAAAAATTAGGGGCCTTTTGGAGAATTAATTTTTCAGAAAAGTGCTAAATGCAGGGTTCGATCGCGGGTCATGTGACTGTCTGAATGTACCACACTCGTCCACAGACCCGATAAGTTTGTAGAGCCTGATGCTTGTGTAGGCGCTGTCGTGTGTTTGTGGAGGCTGTGATAAAATAAAAATATTTCCAAAAACAAAATTATTTTATTAAAGCTTTAGATAGAAAGAGGAAAAATAGTGGTCGTTGAAAAAATGCCTTGTTGATCAACCGCGCGCGCCTAAAGTACTGGCAGTGGTTTCTTGACCGCGCATGCGTGGTAAATTGTTCTCCCAGCTAGCGCTCGCTGAGGCGTAGTGTGGTCGCCACTCCATTCCTCCCTCCAATAGGGTCCTTAAATATCCAATGTGTATGCAGAAGAAACTCTTGTTGGTACAGCGTCTTGTTGGGTTGGTGTCTGGTCTTGGGGGCTTAAAGGAGGCACCAGTCCTTTCTTATAGCTGGTCAGTGGTAATGGGTGATGATCATCTTGATGGATTGCAGAGACATAATGGGTTCCTCAGAAAAGGATCTAGATGCCGTGAGCACCGGAGGAACTTTCGATGTGGGAGAGGTGGTGACTTTTGCTTCAGTTGGAGGTAATGTCTGTTGGAGCAAGTTTTGAGGTTGAGGAAATTGTTGTTTTGGTGGTCTGTAAATAAAGAGTTATAGCAGCCACGTTATGTGTTTCCAGTAAGAGGAGTGAATGTCTCTGCTGGCTGGGGAGGGGGGGGGGGTGGAGGCAAGGGATATTATTGAAATGGCTGATGCTGGAGCAGAGAATGGTCACTGTTTACTAGTGTGAGAAGAGCAGCAGCAGCGGGGGTGGGAGATAGTGTTTGGAGGAAGTTTGGAGCAGAACGATGCGAAGTCTAGGGATGAAGAGTTACTTAGATAGCTGGTGAGATAAGGCAAGGTAAAGCTGGAGTTGGTGACTTCAACGTTCTGGACGATAGTTGTTGGGGTATTTCTTGGGACATTTTTGTCACGGGAAATGTCATTCTGCTCCAGGTGCTGCGGGCTGTTGGAGATAGGATTACAGCGACGACTGTACTAGATGAAATCGTTTTTGGTATTTGGAGCTCATTGATTTTGCGCTTGAAGTTTTTAATCTGGCTTGCCATCTGCTGAAATGCCTCCGCAGTACTGCCGTGGTCTGAGCTTATTAGGTGATTTTATTTGATGGTTTACCATGTAGCTTTAAAGATGTTATATAAGCCAATTCCATCATTTTGGCCAAATTTTGTTCCTGCACAACCCACAAGACTGTATAGAATGAGAACATTTTCGAGACCACTAAACCTTTTGGAATTCTTACAAGAAACTGCCTCTTGTCGCATTTTGCCCAAGATAGTCGAAGGATTCTGATCTGCAAAGGACCTTCCTTCTAAGACTCGTGTTATTCGTATTTGGTGCAATTGGGCGAATACAGGAGAAGTCGTTATTTTAGACCACATATTTTCTTGAAGCAGGTGAGGTCCTTACAATGTCATATGCGTAGTTGAGAGTCTGTTGATCCAAATTCTCGGCCGTTGCGTAGTATTTGAATTCCTCGAGGGTAATGTTTGCTTAATAAAACAGCCTATAGCTGGTTAAGCTACAATTCAATGTCGTTTGGCAAAAGTGTTGGAGCTCGATGAGTCAATTTTGATATTTGATATGGGCATAGAATCGTCGTGGGTGATTGAGATTCCATATCCTGAGACATTTTGCTCTGAACGTGGCTTCTGCATTCGAAATCGTTTGATTAAAAAACATCTCGATCACGTCCGGCTCGCTAATTGTGGGACGAGTTGCTCGTGTGGGCTCTTTATATAAAAATATTTTAGGAAATAATTCTATTAAAATATTATGGAGAAAGTGGAAAAAGTACCGACTTTGGAATAGTGCTTTTTTTAGACTGCGCGGGCTCAAAGTCCCGGCTGAGACCGTCTAGCTACGCATGCGACGTTTGGTGTTCTCCCAGCTTGCGCTCGGTGAGGCCTAGTGTGGTCGCCACAAGTTCATTTTAAAGGCTAATTAATTAATTGTTTTTATGAGTATTCAACAACAAATTTAAAAGAATAATTATTAAGTTAAAATCATTTATTATTTATATATTTGAAGTTATGCAAATGTTCATATATATATATAATTATAATGTATTTATGAGGTAGGGGCAATTAATACATTAATTAAGTTTCTCATTTTACATCATTAGGCGGTTGAATTGCAATGGTATTTTTATATAGATTCAAAGGTTTTATAACATCTTGTTCTATAGGTTTATTTCTATTTCTGCGGCAGCTACTCAACAAGCTTAGTAGAACAGGAATAACTGCAAGGCTATTAGCTAATGAAAACACCAAAAGCATAAGCCCTGTTTTGGAAAGGACCTGATAAGCATAAGCGGGTAGGAAGGAGAGAGCAATCATGCCTACGACACTTGAAAGACACCCTTGGATAATAGGCAAGCCTACTCTTCCAAGAGCATCCCGCATTCTTTTGTCAGGGCAAGATTCTTTGGAGGACATGAAAGCATGCAAGATGTGCGCTGTGTTGTCTACGGATAAACCGACTAAAAGAATGATGCTGAAAAGAGTCAGACCATTTAAACACAACCCCCAGAAATCCATATAGCCAATAATTCCCAGTTCGATAAAAAATAGGGAGAGTGATACCGATAGACCAAGTATGAAGTCGGGCATAAAGATGAAGATAACAACCACCATGGCTAGGATGGTAAAACTAATTGTGGTGATGAGAAGTTGAAACATACCTGTTAAGGCTTGAAGGAAGATTAGAAGAGGATAGAATGTGGACATTTTATATTCGAATTGATTTAATCGATTCGTGAGCCATTTGTATCCATTAATCATGAAGACAGGATCAGTGACATTTACCATCTGAATAACAAACCTAGACGATAAAATTTCTGTGTAGTTTGCATTGAAGTAGATATCATTCTTAAATCTCTGGGAATGCTTCATTTTGAAGAATTGATATCGTAGACAATTGATGAAACCTTGTTTGGTCGACGTATTGTATCCACGTATTATGAATGACCTTTCTTTACTTTTGATGAATCTTATATAGTATTTAAGCCAGAAATCCCGCAGAATTGGTTCGCTGGCAAAATAAGGTGTTTCTTGAATTTCTTCTATAAGATCGAATATTTTCTTTTGGGTTTCAATCTTTGAATAATCCAGAGGCTCTTCAATGATGAACTGAAGCCCCAGACTGTACTTCGAGAAATACCGGAGCTCTGTTTCACTGAAATTTTTCACGTAGGAAACGTAGGAGTAGAAGTCTTGGTATTTCATGGCTGTCTTGAGCTGGGTGAATCCATAGATGGATATGGCAATATGAGAAGCAAAAAGACTCAAAATCACAACCTTGACAATCTTGTTTGTCAAAAACTTTCCATAATAATCCTTGAAGAAGAACATTATTATATTCTGAAATTCTTTCTCTTCTACATTCTTAATTTCATGTATTTTGTAGATACAAAGGATTTTTCCAATCAAGCTTGGGGAATCTGAAACATAGCCATTATTAGCATAAATTTAGACTAAAGCATTTGATATTTCAAACAGAAAAAACGTTGATTTCAGGAATAAAGAAATATATGTCATGAGAATACAAAGTCAGAATGAACCTTTCTAGGAACAAAAAATAAACAAAACTCTAGAACTTTAAGAACTAAAACGCTACGATAAATTTCGTAAAAGAAAATCTTTTAGAGAAATGATTGATTCGTTTATTTTCTGATCTCACAAAATACAAAGTACTTCTATCCATAATTGACTAATTAATGGCATTGTGATATGTAATTTTTAGGTGAAAATAAATTAAGTTAAAATAAATCGCCACATATATTTTCTGGTGACATAGACCTGTACTTTTATGATAGTGCCAGATATAAAAGAAAAATATTCTAATGTATTATACATGTATTATACAAACAGACTCATTCAGATAAAACATAAGCATGAGAATAACTAAAGGACCATTCATGGCTCTGTCGTATGGTCTTGATGCTTTATTTCCTGGGAACATCGACGCACGTCTGTTGCCAAACGTCAAAGCTTACACAATGACAACAGTAAGTTGTACAAACATTAGTAAATAACATTTATGTTTCACCAAAATAGCGTTTTTAATGAGAGTATATTGCTCTCTGCTCTAGCTTATACACCCTACTATTGAAACTGCAAATTTACCAATATGGTTACATCATATTCAACATCATATAATATGAATTAATCATCCCATTAGTACCTATGTTCATATTTCAAAGCACTAACAAGATTGACAATCCATGGCTATATTTGAATTAAACGGAGGCCACAATTTGGAACTTCCCAATGCCATTTTCCAATTAATCCTTTAGAAATAATTATTGAGAGCTGCTTGACCTGTGCCGCATGAAAGCAGCGGCCAGCACCCTCTACCAAATGGAATATCTAGAGTATTATACATAGTTTGACCCAGTAGACTTCATCCAAGCCCTGGAGAGTAAACTGGAGAAGGGCAGTGTGGAACAGCTGGAATATTCTTCGGAAAAGTCCTCGTTGACCTGGCTCGGTCAGAAATGTCGTATATCATCGTCGATGACGGGCTACTTAACATTCTTCAAAGCTCTACCCTACAAGAAGAAAGCTTAGAATATTACCATCTGCGCGGCTTGTTCTTCATCATTATTAATGAAAATTTAACAATAACTCTGAGATCCTTTTGCCAAAATTCCATCAATCCTTCCAATGAATATATCGCTACGATACATCTGTATTAATACAAAACAACTGCATCCTGATGAATAAAGGCATTGATTGCCAGCCTTCCTACAAAGACCCTTGTGGTGCCCAAGGACAGATCAGTACCGATCTACTTGGAATGTGGCCTCAGAGGCTCTAATTGCTACAGAATGGGCCATAAAAGAGCAAACTACTCTCAGACCATCAGGGCGGCAAATGCTAATTATCTCTCAAGCCAGAAGAGAAACGTATCCGCGTGGAGCCTAATACTACACTCATGGAAAAAAACTTTAGGAAGTTGTACCTTTTAGTATGAATATCAGGATTCAGACAATAACTCTGAAAGATATTTGATACACAGTGAAATTTATTGAAGACACACGAGATAACCAAGTGTGAACTAAATTGCCTTCGTTTCCTTAAAAAAAAGACCACCAGCGACTCAAAGACCTTTCACTTCATTAAGTTTTGACCATGAGTGCATATCGACTGACACTGCCTTTTCATCTTCAGTACCCATCACTACTGTATCACAGTATCTCACGATGACACAGACATCAGCTGCCAAATAGTTACAAGCCTCAGAATCTGTGCCAACATCCAGCGAGTAAGAAGCTTCTTTACAAATCGATCATATGGCTAGAAGAAGAATTTTAAAGCAGTCTCCTAAAAGGGAACGGCCACTGACGCCAAAGACTGAATCATTGGCTCAGCACCTGCTCTACACTTTTAGGTATGAAGAAGGAAGAAAAAGCAGGCCTTCCTCACTCGAGGAATTTTATAGACAGACTCAGCGCAGTACAGAGGCTAAAGCCACGACTCAATGACAGAAAACTTATAAAAGAACCTAGAAATTCCAAGCCAATATTTTACAAAAGGCTTGCTGACATCGGAGAATGAACGAAGAGCGCATAAGAATTTGCACCTTACATGCGCAGCATTGCATCTCGACACAACATTAAGTTGTGCTGTTTCCCGGGGTAGCACAAAATCTACGTTGCCATTTTTTTTGCCAACGTCTCGACCCTGGACAGCGTCGAGGACCTCTGCTTGGGCTACAGGGCAGAGGTTGTTTCAAAATCTGGCGCGAGGGGATTCGGATCCACCTGCATCTTTTCATTCAGCGTTCAGGTCATTGGACAGCGGGTTCTTTCCTCTGCCAAAATTACCGCCTTCGACGTACCATCCGGTGTCTAAGGACCGCAAACGTTAACTTCTGCATTTCTCAGGTTCCAGACAAGTGCCTACAGAAGCTGCTGCCATATATGAAAACACGTGGGTCCATGAGGACCTCAATATATCGGTTATGATGTTGTATGGTATAAATAAGGAGTATGCAAATTTTGGCGATTATAAAAGAATATGTAAATTTGGCAACACTGTTATTTTGTTTTGTTCACCGAGACTTTAGAATTTTTTACTCTACATTTGATGGAGATGTTGGGTAAGGGCTCGACGCTGAAGCGCTCTTAGTTTTCCGATTGACCAAACGACTGCGAGGTACTCTCATTCGGTGATGGAGTAGTTCTTTTCTGCCTTGGAGAGTGTTCTCGAAGCATAAGGAATAGGCTTTTCTCGATTCTGGGGGCCCGTCCAGGATAACAAAGGGCGTCTTCTCGCGGTCTCGCTAGTCCACCTCTACCTACCAGTACCCGGTCTTCAGGTCCGTGGTCGAGTAATACCTGGCGGATGACAGATGATCCGTCATCAATGCCGGGCAAAGGGTAAACGTCCTTTCTTAGTGGTGTGATTTAGCCGCCGGAAGTCCACGTGGAATGTTGGACCAGGATAGAGAAGATGATGACAGCGACTACCTGCCCTCCCTGATCAACTCGATCTGCTTAAGGAAAAGAAAGATTTAACGGGGCTGGTATGGTATTTTAAAGGCGTTTTCCTTCCCACGACGAAAAACACGAACAAGGTACAGAACAGAGTGAAGCACAGAATTCACACCGGCGACAATCTCCCTATAAAGCAGCGCCCATGTCGGGTGTCTTAAAGAGAGCGATAAATAATGCAGAAGAAAGAGTCAGGGCCATGCTAGGCCCTGTGGTGCTGGTCAAGAAGAAAGACGGCAAATGGAGATTCTGCGTGGACTTCCGGTGGTTAAATCACATCACGAAGAAGGACGTTTACCCATTGCTCCGCATTGTTGACGTCTTGGATCATCTGCCATCCGCCAATTATAATTGGCGGATGGCAGATGATCCAAGACGTCAACACTGGTCAACAAGATTTTTGCACAAGAGAACCTGATTATGTTTCTAGTGTAACTTTTCATGCTGAACTCAAAAATCTAATCAGAAATTTCCCATCACCTATGGTTTTTGCGTGACGGTCTTTTTTCAGTATTGGGATAAATACAGTTTTGCACAACCCTTATTACATTACACTGGTTTATCAAAAAAAAATATTTCCTTGTCCACAAAGAAATAGCATCTTATCTACATGTCCTGAATCCAAATATACCATTAGTTTTTTCTATTACGCAATATTTCTGAGATACACCTACTTGAAATTTGGAAATATTGTTAATATATAGGCATATATGAACGAAACATATTTATTTATTGAAAATCAGTGACAGTGGATTTTCTTCTATACTTTGCTTGTGGTAGATCCCTCTTGAGTCTCCAGCAGTAGTCGGCAAGCATAGCGGGACTCCATTTACCTTGGTACAGCTTCTCCATGCTTGATATATCTTGATGAAACCTCTCACCATGCTCATCGCTAACTGCGAAGATTGTCTGGAAAGAAATCTAGATGTGAATGCAGGAAATGCATCTGAGGGACATGTTACATCACAGTGCCTTGTAGGAAAGCAACAGATCATTAACTATGTCTCGGTAATTTTCAACCTTGACACTTGCTAAGAAGATTTTGCAAACCTTTCTAAAAGAATTCCATGCTGCTGCTTCAACCTCATTCAAACTATTTTGAAAATTTCCATCCTGCTGCAATTCTCGAATCTGAGGTCCAACGAAAATGCCTTCTTTAATCTTCGCTTCACTTATACTAGAAATGTTTTGTGTTAGGTAGGCAAATCCACTGGCATTTCGATCCATTGCCTTGACAAAGTTCTTCATTAGTCCCAGTTTAATATGTAATGGTGGTAAGTAAATATTTTCTGAATCGATCAGGGGTAGATTTGCAATATTTTTATATCCTGGAGTAAAGATTTTACGGTTTGGCCAGATTTTTTTAATGTAATGCCTTTCCTTATCTCTGCTATCCCACTCACACAGAAAACAACAAAATTTTGTATTTTCAAGCTGTAATCCACGCAAGAGAGCAACGACTTTCAAATCGCTGCATATTTTCCAACCGTATCTTTTATATTCTATCTTTTTCAAAAGCAGTTTCATTTATTATGGCATATATATTCATATATACAAGCATTTATTACTGTATTTATACCAATACTAAAAAAAGACCATCAGGCAAAAACCATGGGTGATGGGAAATTTTTGATTAGATTTTTGAGTTCAGCATGAAAAGTTACACTAGAAACACCATCAGGTTCTCTTGTGCAAAAAAAAGTTTTTTTTGTAGACCTGTGTTATTACTCGACCACGGACCTGAAGACCGGGTACTGGCAGATAGAGGTGGACGAGGAGACTACGAGAAGACGGCCTTTGTTATCCCGGACGGTGGCCATGGAAGTCGGAATCCGATAAGGAGTGTGTAACAACTCACCTATCGAAGCAACTAGCCCTGTAAAATGGATGGCGTTTCAGTGTCGAACCCATACCTAGAATCTCCACAAGCTGTAGAGTAGGAAATGATAAATATATTCTCGGAGAACAAAAGCTTTATGTATTTCCAAAGAAAATACAAAATTAACTGAATAAAAAATGCAATAATCTTTACTAATGAAAAAAAAAATTGGATAGGCATCATAAAAAAATGACTAACATGCTTGCAATGAAAAATGAATTTGATAGACATGAAATATTGAGGACATGTTCTATGTTAGTAGAGCCAGAGGGTACACACAATGAAATATTACCAGGTTGTGTTTTGATCTTGATCCACGGGAACATGCCGTGGTATCCAGCTGCCTCCAGACGTCCAGTGAGGGCGATGAGACCGCCCATGAATGTGAGCTGATATATGTAGACCAGGGTAGAACAGACCATAGCGTAGATGCCAAAGATGCGTATCGCCAGATAGGGCATAGCAGCGCAGGCCAGGAACGATGCACAGTTGGTCATCGACGTCAAAGTCACCGACACCGCAGAACGTTCATAGGAATGAGCCAAGCGTTTCTCCACGCTGTCCTTTGGATCCGTAGCTCGCCACGCTGCCAGGAAGATGAATGTATCGTCGATCCCGATAGCTGAACACCAAATATCGTAAGATCATTGCCCATAGGCACTCTCTCTCTCTCTGTGTTGGAATTTTAATTATTACACTCTAGACTTTATAGTTATACTAGCGGATGTACCCGGCTTCGCCCGGGTTTTATATGAGTGAAAGTTTGCCTAACGAATATTATTGAAAATAATTTTCCGGAACATAGAATATTATGATAATAATGATATTAATATTCATTACATTATATATTTATATAATATATTTTTCGAGCAAACATATCCTCTCTCTCTACTGAATAGATTTCTAAAAATATATATGTATATATAAATATCTAGAGATATACTACATGATCTTAGCCAAAAGGCCGAGAAAAGATATTTAATATATAGAGATGACCTGGCTTCGTGTGTCTTCTGCTCGAGTGAATGTTTCGCTGGTAGAATTTTGTTCTTGCCTACTAAAATTTATTATCTGGATTCGCCCGTGGTCTGCTTTAGTGAATATACCCCTAAAGATTTCTTTTTTTGTGTTGTTAATGTGATTTTTAATGTAAATCAAGCATGATACAGCAATATTGTCATCATCATTTCTGACTAAAAAAATATTGTTTCTCAGTACATGGTTAATTATAATTTTTCTTGGTTAAAGCGCGACAAAAAACTTTCCAGATTTAACTCTCTGTCCTGTTCAAATTTAAGCGAGATTAGTTACATATTGAGGGCGTGCATAGCCGACCAACATATATATATATATATGTTCCCGGCTTCGACCGGTTTTTACCCGAGTAAAAGTTTGCCTAACGAACATTTGTTAAAACGATTCTAGCAAGCATTCAATCCCTACTAATTCCACACTTGTCTATAGTCTCGATAATTTGAACTTTTTCCCGGTCTCTTTAAAAATACTCGATAAGTTGAATAAAATCAATATTAATTGGTCCACTCGGTAATTTGAAGTTGAAGGAATAGTATATTGCCACAAACGAACATTTGTAAATAACTGTATTTAGAAAATGTACCCGGCTTCGCCCGGGTTTTACCCGAGTAAAGGTTTGACTAACGAAAATTTGTTAAAACCATTCTAGAAAACATTCAATGAACCTATATATAGATTTATAAACGTATATAAATATAAATATTGTTATATGCGTTTAAATATATTTCTGAAACATAATTTTTTAAAAACCTTTATTAAATTTAAAATAAGTAATTGTCACGTTTGTGAATTTTATAATTAACTAGCGGATGTACCCGGCTTCGCCCGGGTTTTACCCGAGTAAAGGTTTGTCTAACGAATCTCTCGATAAAGTGAACATTTTTCCCGGTCTCTTGAAATATACTCGATAAGTTGAATAAAATTAATATTAATTGGTTCCCTCGGTAATTGGAAGTTAAATGAATAGGATCTTGCCTTGGAATTGTATCATTTTTCTGTCTCAAATAAATTGCCGTGTCATCCTGAATTTTGTCTTTCCTAATTTTCTACATTACAAAATCATCGTATCATCATAATAATATTTAGAGCAGATTGTTGAATTATAACAGATAAATTAGAATATTTATCTTGATTAATTTTAGGCGAAAAGTTATTTCAAAAATTTTATTTGCTAGAAACCTTCCCAGTTCTATACTAAATAACTTCCCAAAGTTTCATGGCGATCCAATGAGTGGTTTGGTCAGGCATAAAGGACACACACACACATACATTCATATATATATATATATATATATATATAGATTATTTCTTTTTTTTTCTCAATGAATTATGTATATATGGTAATTTAAACCAACAACCCTATATTGTATACTATTTATAACAAGATTGTCATGTTGTATATAGAAACACCTCTATAAATAATTATACGCATGATTGACATGTGTCATTGCTAACCATATGTAATGTACTTTGTACAAACTGATGATGAATAAATAAAACTATGTAATAGATTAAGAGCTGAGCTAAGAAAGAGATCGAGATAGAAATCCAACAACCCTAAAGAGGAATTTGGCAAGTCGTTGCCATCAGGTCTAAAGGGTGTGGAGGATGCCGCAGCCACCCCACGCACTTTGCACCCGTTCAAAGTCCAAATTCTCGCCTGTCCCCCCCCCCCTCGGTAAAGATATAAAACATCTGCCCTAGCCGAAATGTTACATAGTCACTTCACCATCGGCGTGTGCCCTTGTTGGTTGTACCCAGGACCACCTCATCGACCATGTAAAACATTAAGACTCTTCTAACTCCATCTTGCTCTTAGCTCGACACCTATCTGTTCACGGAACTTTCCTACTACAACTGTGTCTCTTCGTTTTTTGTGTGTGGACATCCCCAAGCTTTCCACTCTGCCTCGACAACGACTGCCTGTACTCTGTCAGAACTGTTAAAGGTCCTCCAAGGTGCAGAGAGGTACTGGAAAACTCTCCACGCCCTGACTGTCCCTCTCGGTTACTACTGGTTTGACCCTCGGTTACCACAGTTATAGCGAGAGTCGACAGGATCTCACATCACAGAAGAGTCGACAGGATAACCAAAACGAAGGACACCACAACGAAGAAGGTAAGAAGATTGTCCAGATAGAAAAGAGAGAAAGAGCCAAGATGGAAGAACAAACCGACCAGTCCAACGATACGACCGGGCTATCTGTCCCCAAACAAGAGACGACATTTGAAGAGGAGGAAACGTCGCTGCCCCAAGGTACCTCCACAAACCCGCTGACACAGATCGCCGATGCCCTGAGTAAGCTGCTGGCCGCCTGATCTCCGAGGGAGATAGACGTGATTCCATACGATAGTACCTTTGAAGCCCAGAGCTTTTTCGACAACTTCGATGCCCAAGCAGAACGAGCTGAGCTGACCTACACAGACTGCCTACGCAAGTTACCCTGCTACCTGCAAGGTAAGCCACTCCAATATTTCCGAAGCCTACGGTTAGATAGGTTATTTTATAATGAAGCCCGCCAGACACTGATAGACTTATTCCCAGCAACAACAGAAGCGTCGTTGGCACGCTTTTTGGCCATCAAGATGACACCCCAAATGCCCCCCCCCTAGAAGACTACTACCAAAACAAAACGGTAATGGGCAAGAAACTCAACCTACTCGCCGACATATTAATAGAGTCTCTGACCGACGGACTACCCGTCGCAGACCAGCGATTAATCGCAACGGTACAACCAAACACCATTAAAGAATGGCTCGACCTAGTGACAAGAATAAGAGGAACTCAGTGTGCCACCAGTGCCGCGTACCAGCGCCAAGTAGACAAGGCCCCACATCCAACCTACCACAACCCACTACCGCGGTACAACAACCAGCGGTCATCACGTGTAACGTATCAAGTTACACCCCCACCCTCGCCTTGCAAGTATTGCAATGCTATGCATTGGCACTCCCAGTGTGAACAACGGTTCCCACAGAGCCGAACACGCCCAGTCTACAGCGCCAGACCACGCACAACCACTGTACCAAAACGTGGTACCCACACCCGGCCCAAGGTCCAATCTCCAAGCCATGTCCCCCAAGTCCAAGCTGCAAGCCAAGACGACTCTACAAGCCCCGCGAGCACTCAACGGTAGGAAAACCTGAAACATTTTTTCGTTGAACAGCTCGTAATATGGACTGAACTGTCACCAAATTTAAAATTTCCCTTTTTAATAGACACGGGAGCATCTACGAGTATTAACATACTTAACTTGAATATTTTAAGAATCATAGAAAATAGATTACCATAAAAAAATTATTATCCATCAGTACAGTTTAACTATAAACGCAATAGCCCACAATGTAAATACCCTTGGATATATATTTTTTAAACTTAAAATCGGTAACCTCACCTAAAAACTAAAATATTTTATAATAGAAGCTTCACTACCTTTTGGTATTTTATCTATTAATACCCTTAAAATATTTAAATTAATTATAGATTTTAATAATCTCCAAATTTATCAAAATAATGATGCTCTCCCAACAAATGTCTATAAGTTCACCAAGAATATAACCACCCAGGCATCTCTCAGATGACCCGCATAATTACTACCCAGTATTACTGGAAAGGTATCTCTAAATATATAGAAATATTTGTCAGGTCGTGTCACACCTGCCAAATCATTAAAAGGCCCAAAGGTAAACCCTATGGTGCCCTCGGACAAATTCCACCACCTCAACAACCATTCGACTTAATCTCTATAGATACCATAGCTGGATTTTCGAAATATGGACACTCCAAAACATATCTACACGTAATAGTGGATCATTTAACGCGATATGCTTGGACCTTTCCATCGAAATCCACCAGTACCCTAACGTACATTCAAACCCTAAAAACTGTACTACAACAAAGATTTCCAAAACGTCTGTTATCTGACAGAGCGCCCGCTTTTACCTAAGCCAAATTCCGTAAATTTCTAATTACACATGGTATACAACCCCTACTCACCACAAGCAATAACCCACAAGCAAACGGTTTAATAGAACGCTTAAATGCCACCATTACAGGCAAACTCAGACTAGCTTATCTAGAAAATCCGAAAGCTTCCTGGACTCAACTAGTTAAGCGCGTCACTCAGACGTATAATAACACACCCCATTCGGTCACAAGTTTTTCACCCACCTACTTAATGTTCAATGTTATCCCCCCAGATCTAATAACTCATCTTAATCCATACCCCGAAATAAATATAGCTCGAGAGATAGAACGCTCTCGTACCCAAAATAAGCATAAAAAAGATAAAGAAACATTTGATAAGCAGCACAGAACACCACATTTCGAAGAGAATGATCTTGTTTTGGTCAAAAATTATAAACATCCCGACACAGGTAAATTAGCACCATATTTTACTGGACCATATACAATAATTGAAATAATCTCACCCAATGTTGTTCGAATAGATCGCCCCAATCAACCCCTCAATAGAGACAGTGACACTATACATGTCAGTGAATTAAAATATTACACAGAGAATGTTCTGTACATTACACCTCCACAACCCCGATTTGTTCAAAACCCACAGCGAATGTCTTAAGATGTATATCTCAGTGAATTCAATCATTTGACTCCAGATATCTTCGAGACGCAACTATTCCGAATTATACCGCCTACAACCTCCCAGCCATTCCTACATTTAAATCCAGATTTATTTAACATCGATCGTTTTAAAACAAACCTCAAGTAGCGACCAGAAAATTTCTCGTTAAAGTCACAAACCTATTCTATCTACATACTCTACACCAACCCATTTGGATCTGTATTACTTACCTACTTACTCTCTTTCACACGATATTTCTTTGAACCCACCAGATCCAGACTAGAAGAGAAAGAATTTAATGCACGTGCGCCGTAGACAAGCCCCATATCCCCCCCTTAAGAAAAAAAATCAAATCACTGCCCCATCGCACCCCGCTCACAAAGCTCTAAATATCCGCTATCGGAATGATCGCCATGTGTAACACGTGTTTCACATCAACCATTTATATTTCCTCGAGAATTTCACAAATTCCCAGACAGAGAGTCATAAAAACACCGATGTTTACCAAAGGGATATGAACTAGTTACACATCACATTTGTAACTTCTTTTTAGAAGAAATACTAAACCTTCATCTACTCATTGTAATAATCTTTAACTATATTCTATTTTTTGTATAAAATATTTTATTTTAATTTTTTACCTTCCAATTATACAATCACAAGTTTTTAATCAAACACTATAAAAAAATCAATTTTACTTTTATTTTTCATAATATTATTTTAGTATTACAAATTGTTATAATTTAGTATAACAATTTGTTTTTATACCTTTATATAATACTAGCCGAATGCCCCGGGCAACGCCCGTGTTTTACTCGATTGAATGTTTTGATTCAAATACTATTTGTTACAATTATAAATTGGCGCCTTAATTAATTGCATATGTTAGTTAATAACTCTAGCCTATGTGCTTTATCTGTCTATGTACTGTTGGCTTCCGTAGGCGTCTCTTACTGGGAAAAAGAAAGAGAGGATTCCATTTGGTTATTATCTAATATATGCATTTATTTAGGGAGCGACCCGCTCCAACACAATAGTTACATAAATAGCGGGTGGGGGGGGGGGGGGGGGGGTAGCATGATGGGGGGGGGGGGGGGCAAAGGTGGCGTGACCGTAGCCAAACAATAGGAGGGCGCCATTCCAAAAAAAAAAGCAAACGGTGACAGAGAGAGATGATTGATTAGGAGATGAGGAAAGACGCTCGTAACTGTATATAGAATGACCATGTTTATCATCCACTATCGGGCATACAGCAATCGTTTACAACGATCTATTTCTCTAACCACTTCAGTGTACTTTTCACTACAATCTATTTCTCTCTCTCTCTCTCTCTCAGCCATTGTTTCACATCAACGTAGAAAAACGATAGTACTGCTTGACATTTTTTTTTTGATTTCGTAATTTCAACAAACTCTTTGAACAAAGTTCCCCAGATTTAAAAATCCCACCTTCTGGCTTGAACACGTTTCAAAAGTTTATTTCAATCATCCACAGAGCACAATCACCAACGCATGCACAAAGCGTTCAAAACTCTCAATTTTTTTTAGCTCTAGCGGACCACAATCAACCTTTGATTTTAAGTCAAGACAGATCACCTACTGTCGATACAACAATTCTACTTATCGCATGGATCCATTTCACCCCTTTCAATCATATTAATGAACAACTTTTTCTTCAACAAATTTTCAACATTATAACCCTACAATTGTGACAAAGCACTGTAACCTTATATAGGATCACAGGTGAAACATTGCCTAGGAAGACGCTCAAGTCTATATCCTCGCTTTGCACCTGGATCTAAGTATTTGGTTGCATGTGTAATACTCACAATTGCATATTCTTTAACCCCTAACCCTTTTCAACGCCCGCCAACAATCTCTTAGAACATCATTTTAATTTTTATCATCATTATTTTTTTTATCAAACAAAGGTTTTATCTAAATTTCGCTTCTATAATAATTATCATAACTTTTGAATTAAACATAAGTTTTATTTTTTATAATTTTCAGATATATCCAAACAGAACATCTTGTTATATATATATGGTAATTTAAACCAACAACCCTATATTGTATACTACTTATAACAAGATTGTCATATTGTATAAAGGAACACCTCTATAAATAATTATACGCATGATTGACATGTGTCATTGCATCACCATATGTAATGTACTTTGTACAAACTGAGGATGAATAAATAAAACTATGTAATAGATTAAGAGCTGAGCTAAGAAAGAGATCGAGATAGAAATCCAACAACCCTGAAGAGGAATTTGGCAAGTCGTTGCCATCAGGTTTAAAGGGTGTGGAGGATGCCGCAGCCACCCCACGCAATTTGCACCCGTTCAAAGTCCAAATTCTCGCCTGTCCCCCCCCCCCCCTCGGCAAAGATATAAAACATCGGCCCTAGCCGAAATGTTACATAGTCACTTCACCATCGGCGTGAGCCCTTGTCGGTTGTTCCCAGGACCACCTCATCGACCATGTAAAACAGTAAGACTCTTCTAACTCCATCTTGCTCTTAGCTCGACTCCTATCTGTTCACGGAACTTTCCTACTACAACTTGTCTCTTCGTTTTTTTTTTGTTTGCGGACATCCCCAAGCTTTCCACTCTGCCTCGACCACGACTGCCTGCACTCTGTGAGAACTGTTAAAGGTCCTCCAAGGTGCAGAGAGGTACTGGAAAACTCTCCACGCTCTGACTGTCCCTCTCGGTTACTACTGGTTTGACCCTCGGTTACCACATATATTAATTTAAAAATTCATTTTGTTATCATCATCACATACAATGGATTTTTTTATATAAACAAACCATAATAAACAACAACAATTGGCTCAAAAAGCATTCATTCTGGTTTGCAGCTTCCAGATATTTCCACAACAACAACCATGTTATTTGCATCTTCATTATTATAAAACAATGACAAATTAAATTAACAATGTAAAAATATATTTTAACATTACAACATTTTAACATTTAATACAAAAACGTTACAATATTTTCTTTAAATATATATTAATACTAGCTGAATGACCCGGGAAACGCCCGGGTTTTACCCGATTAAATGCTTTTATTCAAATACTATTCGTTACAATTATAAATTGGCGCCGTGGATGTCATTCTTGTGAAACGTCCCGCTCCAAACCTTGTGTCTGAGAAGCGATATTTTTATAAAGAGATGATCTGGCTTTGTGTCTTCTGCTCGAATGAATGTTTTTCTGTTAGAAATTTGTTCCTGCATACTAAAAATGAACTGGCTTCACCCGTGGTCTCTGCTTTTTGGAATTTTCCGGATATATTTGGTATCTGATAATCAAATATGATACAGCAATATTGTCATAATCATTTTCTGAATAAAAAGCAACTACTTTTTTCCCACAACCTGTCGATTTATTTTTCTTGACTAAAAATCCGAAATATATATTTTCCAGATTTTTATCTATGTCCTGTTAAAACACGTTTTACATGTCCATTAGGTCAGCTGATATTACCTCCCATCTTCACCGCTAGAGTGCTGCTTCCGAGCGAAAGGGCAAATTTGCAACGCAATTTGCAAATAACTTGTATACATACTTGTATACTTGTGTACATATCTATATATATAAAAATGAATGTTTGTATGTCTGTCTGTATGTCCGGTATACAAATTCGCAGTAGTTCACTAATTCAAACCAAAATTTCCATACATAGATAAAAAATTATGGGGAAGACGATAGGCTATTTTAAAAAATATATAAATCAATTATTAAAACTATATATTTTTATTCAGAGAATGATGATGACGATATTGCTGTATCATGTTTGATTATCAGCTACAAAATTATATCGGGAAAATATTAATATCTCTATATATATAAAAATGAATGTTTGTATGTCTGTCTGTATGTCCGGTATACAAATTCGCAGTAGTTCACTAATTCAAACCAAAATTTCCATACATAGGTAAAAAAATACGGGGAAGACGATAGGCTATTTTAAATATATATATATATATCAATTATTAAAACTATATATTTTTATTCAGAAAATGATGATGACGATATTGCTGTATCATGTTTGATTATCAGATACAAAATTATATCGGGAAAAATTCCAAAAAGCAGAGACCACGGGTGAAACCAGTTCATTATTTTGTATGCAGGAACAAAATTCTAACAGAAAAACATTCATTCGAGCAGAAAACAAAAGCCAGATCATCTTTCTATAAAAATATCGCTTCTCAGACACAAAGTTTGGAGCGGGACGTTTCACAAGAGTGACATCCACGGCGCCAATTTATAATTGTAACGAATAGTTTTTGAATAAAAACATTTAATCGGGTAAAACCCGGGCGTTGCCCGGGTCATTCGGCTAGTAGACCATAAATCTGTACATAGACAGGAAAAGCACATATAATTTAATAATATAAATGAGTTTTAAAAATTGTAAAAAAAAAAAATGCATCGGCCGGGAATTGAACCCGGGGCGCCCGCGTGGCAGGCGAGCATTCTACCACTGAACCAAAAGCAAACGGTGACAGAATTGTTTATGACTCTGATACTTGTATATTTTAATTGAAATGCCAAGAGTTTATAGCCATTATAAAGCACTAATATTTGAATTAATTTTACTTAATATATTAGCCCTGAAAGAACCAAGGTCATCAGGCGTGGAGCAGACTTCCTGCCAAAACCTAAGCCTATCTCCGTCGCAATGAGGGCGCTGCTTGCGAGTTAAATCTACATATCTGCAAATAACTCTAAGGATATTCAAGATATTCAAGAAATTATTTTTCAAAAACCTTCCCGGGGATATACCTAATAATATCCCATAATTTCACGGCGATTGGATGTATGGTTTTTGAATCTATAGAGTACAAACATACATCATGGATGGCTTTTCTTGATAAATCAAGAAATTGGGTTGGCCAAATATCACGGAGCAAGCTAAATAAACGTTTAGTTTATTTTTGATCCACTAGATGGTGCTCTGCCATCTAAAAAGCACATGTGCTCGTGGTCAGGAGATGCCTTTTTTATTTTTAATATCAACACCTGACCCACTTATCTTTTATTTTTTTTCTATTGTTTTTTCATGTGTTAAGCGTCTTTACGCAAATTTGGCCTTAAATACCCATTTTCTGATTTCTCGGGAAGCCATTGGGAGCAAATATATTTTTTGGTCGCAGTGGTTACAGCCTTCTCCACGCTGACGAGCGCCAACAGCGCGAAACGCGTTCGTGGATGGCTTTTCTTGATAAATCAAGAAATTGGGTTGGCCAAATATCACGGAGCAAGCTAAATAAACCTTTAGTTTATTTTTGCTCCACTAGATGGCGCTCTGCCATCTAAAAAGCACATGTGCTCGTGGTCGGGAGATGCCTTTTTTATTTTTAATATCAACACCTGACCCACTTATCTTTTATTTTTTCTATTGTTTTTTCATATATATATATATAGAGAGAGAGATTAAGACATTTTCATTTTGTTATGCACAAAAGAAATGAGAATTAACAAAAATATTAGAAAGTCAGCACCATATTGGAATACTATTGCTTCCAATACATCCATAATATTTCATCGTCAAGGTCATAAGGAATCTCACTGAACTTTTTTAACGTTTTACTATATAAAAACACGTGTTAATCTATCACAATTATAATATATATAATTATAATTTCAACGTATTACACTATAGAAGTCAGAGAGATGGAAATTGACAATCAACAACATTTATGGTCCACTAGACGAATTGGTGCAAAGTTCGTACAATATGATTATGGAAATTTGAAAATTATGATAATACAACAAATTAAATTAAATATTTGTCCAATGATGGCTGGCGTCGCATCGTGTTTGGGATGTAATACATACAATGGGCGACAACGTTAGATCGCGAATAAAATGACATGAACAAAGACAATGTACACGGAGCCTCTGAAACCGCTGCAAAGTTCGATGGAATATCACCAGCGGGCCTCCATCGACACCACGCATTCCGCGGTCCACGAAGTACACATAAACTGCATGCTATGGCGTTAAGCAAATAGTGATGATATGTTCTACAAGGTACACCGTGATCATTCAGGACTGTAGGTCGGCGGTTGCCTGATGATAGAGAACGTCTTTCGGATAAGAGGGCGGACGACGCTGCAGAACTGTAGCATTAGGCCAGGGAAAGGTCGCTGGAGACGCAGACGATTTTCAATCCCTGTTCAACCTTGAGGCCACAAAGGAAGTTATTCACGCGGCACGGAAAATGATGGCCTCCACTATATCATTTCTCATCAGTCCGAGATATTTGGTTCCCTTGAACAGATTCTCTGAAGCCTGTACTAGGATTTGGCTCAGCTGTTGAAGTGCTTTGGTCTTTGACTCGGAGAAATCTTGGAATAATTCATTTTCTTGTGTGCCCTGAGGAGATTTAGCTTTCTGGGCTCGTGATACTGTGGACGGGGGCACCTCAATTTGGGTTTAGCTCTCTTTTAAAGGGAATGGGGGATCTGAAGCCTGTGTCATCTCGGCTGAGATAGCAGGGATTGCTGGTTGGACTGGAGGAGAATGCGCACTGGAGGAGACAACCCGAGATAATGGTTTGCAGGGTTGATATCGATGTTCTCCCTCTTCACCGCGTTGGCAGGTTTCCGATGACAAATATCCGTAAAATAACGTCTTTTTTTGCTATAGGGGAATGTCCTGAAGACGCTGTCGCCAATTGTAAGCCCCTCCTCGGCCAGGCGATCCGCCCTCTGCCTAAAATGGTTGACTGGTCATTTTCCAGCTTCTCATCCAAGCCCTTTATGTAGCTTCACAGCTTGGAGGTCCGCGCACCATTTCACGAAGAAACACTGATCGAGCGATTCTGCAGTTGATCTGGCCTTGTTCATCTGCTACTGACCACGACGAAGTCCACAGATGGCTTTTGAGTGCTGGTGTCAAACCTCGTAATCCTCGTGGGCTTTTAGGGTCGGCCTTTTTCTTTTATGCCGTTGTACAATCCCTGAAAGGCGCGGACTTCTTATCCTGTTCAGCAGCTTTAACCTGATTCGCCAAATTTCAAATAAGTATTTTTAGAGAGAGAGAGTGCTGATTTGCATATTTACCTATTCCAAAGAAAATTGCATGTCCTACCTAAATTTCGGAAAGAGTCTTCGACGATTCTATTTCCGCGCGATAACTTGACGTCTGTTTTTGGAAACTCGATGAAAATATCAGCCTCGTACAGCTCGTCGCTCTGCCAACACCCAATAGGGTTTAGTAAGCTTCATAACCTACATCATAATAAACACGAAGATCGCGCGCTGCGTAGCCGCACGGCCGAGAGAGATATTTGATATTTAAAATACTTTTATTGACATCTAGTCAATATGTTAATACAAGGAGATGAAAAAATAGTAAAAATTCAAATAAAAGATGGATAAAAAACTATACATAGTCGATAAGTCCCTCAGGCTATGAGACAGGTTCTCGTTAATATGTCCCAATCCCAAGTTCACTCAGTCTTTTACTAAATATCCAGGCCTATAAGTCTGACGTCCGCTGTGAAGGATGGGCAAACACTCCCTAATGAGAGGCCGAATGCTACTACAGGTACAGTACCTGTGGCCAAAAGACAAGTTTCCGGAACCTGCAACACAGCCGTGACGATGAAGGATGGGTGGGACAGGGCATGAAGAGCTAGGCGAGCAGCTGCATCGGCATCATGCCCGAGATTCAGGAACTTCGGAAAGTTGTTCAGCTGACCTTAAATAGAGGCAGATCTACGGTGGCTTCCCATTTCTCTAAGAGCCGGCTAATGCAGAATGTGAGCCTCTGGAAGGATGTGGTCGTATCTCGCACCACTATTGCCTCGACCATGTTAGACACGCGATGACGTGCCAGGGAATTTTTTCGACCAGATGTGTGGAGAATGTTCTCAGAGCGGCAACGTCTGCAAGGCGAAATACCTGCAATGACTAAGAATTTGGTGGATGAGTGCTGGCACGATAATGTCTTTGCTATGCACCATCTAACCACCAGATGAGAGTCAAAGTTCGGGAGGCCGCAGGAAGCGGGAGTCGACCATTACCCGAAGATTTTAAGAGTCGCTGAAAGTAGAAGCTGTGATGATTCAGCTAGAAGATCTCCGCGCCGACCTCGAAAAAGTATATAATCAGACGACGTTGCGGAGGGGGCTTGACCTCAGGAGCGGGCGCAGGGGCCAGACATAGGAGTGAGAATATGAACCCCCATTTAGAGCAGCCTGGACGTTCTTAGGACAGGAAAGACGGATCTGGGCGCCAAGTTCGAAGAGTTCCATTCCTGCCAGGAGATAGGCGGCACCAGAACCCTGTCAGATGCCACGCATTTCTGTCAAGGCGTTAGACAAACCACTCCAGTCTTGCTTGCAGTCATGAGATGGTGGTCTCGCTGCGCGGGTAGGCCTGGAGATGGTAAAAGAGCGATGAGAGCACCAGACTAGAAAGTGACCGGGAACAAAGGGGAGCCACCTGACAATTACCCTCTCCAGTAACTCCTGAAGATGTTGGCAATGGACCGAAGTTCTCATTTAGAGTAATCATGGTTACTAAGATGGCGATTTTCTCATGTTCCAGGAGATGACCAATGGAGAGTCGGTGCGGTTCTTCCAACCTCTCCACCAGAGGCCCTGGCTCTTGCCGAAGATGATTCTTATTCCTGACGCACACGTGAAGTTCTCAGAGATCTTGACGAGCTCCAAGTGCTTATTCTCGAAGATAAGCAGGAAGATTTCGTCGGCTACACCAGGACATAATCGCCGAGATATACGCCAAAAAGCTGCTCCAGGCAAAGTAGAATGAGCTCAGTGGATATGGTGAAGAGTACGGCCCATGAAGCACAGCCTTGGTTCCTCCCGTTGAACAGGTAGAACACAGGTTCTCTTTGTACTGTCGATTCTTGGCCTCAGCGAAGAGCAGAAGCACTTACCCCACTAAGACCGGCGAAAAACCAATAGAGAACACACAGGACACCAGGAAACCTCAGTCCAGCCTGTTAATCGCAGATTCGAGGTCATTAGTATTGACTTCTAGCATCTTATCGGTTCCTGGAAGAACACCGTCCTTGAATACCTTCAGAATTTTCCTTCAAACGAGAACTTTAAAATGTGGCGATATCATGAGAGACACGAAAGATATGAAGGCCGGAGTTCTTCCTGGAACCGAGTTGCTCTGACACACGACGGGTGTGAACCAGGTAGTCAGTTGAAATAAGAAAGTGAGGATGCAGTCCTGGCTCACTGTACAGTTTAAGGATGAAGCACATTTCGCTACGTCGCAGGGAAGAGAGCAGGACGATGCAGTGCTGAAACTTCATAAAGATGGAGAAAAGTCACTAAGTAGTTCCCGAAGCGGCAGAGCGTTTCGCTTGTTCCATACAGTCGTTTTTACAGTTGGCAGACGGCAAATGACCTGCGCTGAGGTAGGTTGGGGAGCCTTCTATCTCCCTGTAGTTTATTCCATGATATAAGTTCGGGGAGCCTCCAATATTCTTGTAGTTTATTCTCCAGAATAGGTTCGTGGATACTCTGATCACTCAGTAGATTGATTTCCAAAGAGTGTAAGTTCGATCACCCAAGTGTCAAATAAATTATTCCGAAGTAAATTCCGTTCATTCATTCCAAGTTTAAATAAATTATTCCTAAGTTACGTTCATTCATTCCACGTTCAAATAAATTATTCCGAAATAGTTTCCGTTCATTCATTCCACGTCAAATAAATTATTCCGAAGTAGGTTCCGTTCATTCATTCCACGTTCAAATAAATTATTCCAAAGTAGGTTCCGATCATCCAAGTGTCAAATAAATTATTCCGAAGTAGGTTCTGTTTATTCATTCCACGTTCAAATAAATTATTCCAAAGTAAGGCCCGTTCATTCATTCTACGTTCAAATAGATTATTCCGATGTAAGCTCTGTTCTTTCATACCACGTTCAAATAAATTCTCAGAAGTAGGTTCCGATCATTCAAGTGTCAAATAAATTATTCTGAAGTAGGTTCCGATCATTCATTCCACGTTCGAATAAATTAACCTGAAGGTCTGTTCATTCATACCATGTTCAAACATATTATTCCGAAGTAAGATCCGTTCATTCATTACACGTTCAAATGAATTATTCTGAAGTAAGGTCCGTTCATTCATTCCACGTTCAAATAAATTATTCCGAAGTAAGATCCGTTCATACATTCCAAGTTCAAATATATTATTCCGAAGTAGGTTCTGTTCAATCATTCCATGTTCAAATAAATTATTCCGAAGTAGGTTACGATCATTCAAGTGTCAAAAAAATTATTCCAAAGTAGGTTCCAATCATTCATTCCACGTTCAAATAAATTATTCCAAAGTAGGTTCCATTCATTCATTCCATGTTCAAATAAATTATTCCGAAGTAAGTTCCGTTCATTCATTCCACGTTCAAATAAATTATTCCGAAGTAAGATCCGTTCATTCATTCCACGTTCGAATAAATTATTCCGAAGTAGGGTCCCTTCATTCATTTTACGTTCAAATAACTTACTCCGAAGTTCTGTTCATTCATTCCACGTTCAAATTAATTATTCCGAAATAAGTTATTTCATTCATTTCAGGACCAAATAAATTATTCCGAAGTAAGTTCCGTTCATTCATTCCACGTTCGAATAAATTATTCCGAAGTAGGTTCCCTTCATTCATTTTACGTTCAAATAACTTACTCCGAAGTTCTGTTCATTCATTCCACGTTCAAATTAATTATTCCAAAATAAGTTATTTCATTCATTTCAGGTTCAAATAAATTATTCCGAAGTAGGTTCCGTTCATTCATTCCACATTAAGATAAATTTTTCCGAAGTTCTGTTCATTCATTTCTCGTTCAAATAAATTATTCTGAAGTAGGTTCTGTTCATTCATTCCACGTTCAAATAAATTATTCCGAAATAAGTTATTTCATTCACATTCCACGTTCAAATAAATTATTCAGAAGTAAGTTCTGAAGATTCATTCCACGTTCAAATAAATTATTTCAAAGTAGGTTCTGTTAATTCTTTCAACATTCAAATGAATTATTCCGAAGTAGGACCGTTCATTCATTCCACCTTCAAATATATTATTTCAAAGTAAGTTCCCATCATCCATTCCACGTTCAAATAAATTATTCCGAAGTTCCGTTCATTCATACCACGATCAAATAAAATATTCAGAATTAATTTACGTTCATTCACTCCATGTTCAAATAAATTATTCCGAAGTAGGTTCTGTTCATTCATTCCACGTTCAAATAAATCATTCCGAAGTTCCGTTCATTCATTCCATGCTCAAATAAATTATTCTGAAGTAAGTTCCGTTTATTCATTTCATTTTCACACAAATTCTTCTGAAGTAGGTTCTGTTCATTCATTCAACGTTCAAATAAATTATTCCGAAGTAGGTTCCGTTCATTCATTCCACGTTCAAATGAATTATTCCAAAATAAGTTATTTCATTCATTCCACGTTCAAATAAATTATTCCGAAGTAGGTTCCTTTCATTCATTCCACGTTCAAATAAATTATTCCGTAATTCTGTTCATTTATTCTACGTTCAAATAAATTATTCCGAAGTAGGTTCTCTTCATTCATTCCACGTTCAAATAAATTATTGCGAAGTTCTATTCATTCATTCCACATTCAAATAAAATTCCGAAGTAGGTTCCGTTCATTCATTACACGTTCAAAAAATTATTCCGAAATAAGTTATTTCATTCATTCCACGTTCAAATAAATTATTCCAAAGTAAAGTCCGTTCATTCATTCCACGTTCAAATAAATTATTCCGAAGTAAGTTCCGTTCATTCATTCCACGTTTAAATAAATTATTCCGAAGTAGGTTCCCTTCATTCATCTTACGTTCAAATAACTTACTCCGAAGTTCTGTTCATTTATTCCACGTTTAATAAATTATTCCGAAATAGGTTCCATTCATTCATTCCACGTTTAAATTAATTATTCCGAAATAAGTTATTTCATTCATTTCAGGTTCAAATAAATTATTCCGAAGTAAGTTCCGTTCATTCATTCCACGTTCAAATAAATTATTCCGAAGTAGGTTCCGTTCATTCATTCAACATTCAGATAAATTATTCCGTAATTCTGTTCATTTATTCCACGTTCAAATAAATTATTCCGAAGTAGGTTCTCTTCATTCATTCCACGTTCAAATAAATTATTGCGAAGTTCTATTCATTCATTTCACATTCAAATAAAATTCCGAAGTAGGTTCCGTTCATTCATTACACGTTCAAAAAATTATTCCGAGATAAGTTATATAATTCATTCCACGTTCAAATAAATTATTCTAAAATAAGTAACGTTCAGTCATTCCACGTTCAAATATATTATTCCGGAGTAGGTCCGTTCATTCATTCCACGTTCAAATAAATTATTTGAAAGTAGGTTCTGTTAATTCTTTCAACATTCAAATGAATTATTCCGAAGTAGGACCGTTCATTCATTCCACCTTCAAATATATTATTTCAAAGTAAGTTCCCATCATCCATTCCCCGTTCAAATAAATTATTCCGAAGTTCCGTTCATTCATACCACGATCAAATAAATTATTCAGAAAAAAGTTACGTTCATTCACTCCATGTTCAAATAAATTATTCCGAAGTAGGTTCTGTTCATTCATTCCACGTTCAAATAAATAATTCCGAAGTTCCGTTCATTCATTCCATGTTCAAATAAATTATTCCGAAGTAAGTTCCTTTTATTCATTTCATTTTCACACAAATTCTTCTGAAGTAGGTTCTGTTCATTCATTCCACGTTCAAATATATTTTTCCGAAATAAGTTTTGTTCATTCATTTCACGTTCAAATAAATTATTCCGAAATAAGTTCCGTTCATTCATTCCACGTTCAAATAAATTATTCCGAAGTAGGTTCCCTTCATTTATTCCACGTTCAAATAAATTATTCCGAGGTTCCGTTCATTCATACCACGTTCAAATAAATTATTCCGAATTAAGTTCCGTTCATTCATTCTACGTTCAAATGAATTATTCCAAAATAAGGTCCGTTCATTCATTCCACGTTCAAATATATTATTCCGAAGTAGGTTCCGTTCAATCATTCCATGTTCAAATAAATTATTCTGAAGTAGGTTCCGATCATTCAAGTGTCAAATAAATTATTCCGAAGTAGGTTCCAATCATTCATTCCACGTTCAAATAAATTATTCCAAAGTAGGTTCCATTCATTCATTCCACGTTCAAATAAATTATTCCGAAGTAAAGTCCGTTCATTCATTCCACGTTCAAATAAATTATTCCGAAGTAAGTTCTGTTCATTCATTCCACGTTTAATAAATTATTCCGAAATGGTTCCATTCATTCATTCCACGTTCAAATTAATTATTCCGAAATAAGTTATTTCATTCATTTCAGGTTCAAATAAATTATTCCGAAGTTCCGTTCATTCATTCCACGTTCAAATAAATTATTCCGAAATAGGTTCCGTTCATTCATTCAACATTCAGATAAATTATTCCGTAATTCTGTTCATTTATTCCACGTTCAAATAAATTATTCCGAAGTAGGTTCTCTTCATTCATTCCACGTTCAAATAAATTTTTGCGAAGTTCTATTCATTCATTTCACATTCAAATAAAATTCCGAAGTAGGTTCCGTTCATTCATTACACGTTAAAAAAATTATTCCGAGATAAGTTATTTCATTCATTCCACGTTCAAATAAATTATTCTAAAATAAGTTCCGTTCAGTCATTCCACGTTCAAATATATTATTCCGGAGTAGGTCCGTTCATTCATTCCACGTTCAAATATATTTTTCCGAAATAAGTTCCGTTCATTCATTCCACGTTCAAATAAATTATTCCGAAGTAGGTTCCCTTCATTTATTCCACGTTCAAATAAATTATACCGAAGTTCCGTTCATTCATACCACGTTCAAATAAATTATTCCGAATTAAGTTCCGGTCATTCATTCTACGTTCAAGTGAATTATTCCGAAGTAAGGTCCGTTAATTCATTCCAAGTTCAAATATATTATTCCGAAGTAGGTTCTGTTCAATCATTCCATGTTCAAATAAATTATTCCGAAGTAGGTTCCGATCATTCAAGTGTCAAATAAATTATTCCCAAGTAGGTTCCAATCATTCATTCCACGTTCAAATAAATTATTCCAAAGTAGGTTCCATTCTTTCATTCCACGTTCAAATAAATTATTCCGAAGTAAGTTCCGTTCATTCATTCCTCGTTCAAATAAATTATTCCGAAGTAAGTTCCCTTCATTCATTCCACGTTCAAATAAATTATTCCGAAGTAGGTTCCCTTCATTCATTTTACGTTCAAATAACTTACTCCGAAGTTCTGTTCATTCATTCCACGTTTAATAAATTATTCCGAAATAGGTTCCATTCATTCATTCCACGTTCAAATTAATTATTCCCAAATAAGTTATTTCATTCATTTCAGGTTCAAATAAATTATTCCGAAGTAAGTTCCGTTCATTCATTCCACGTTCAAATAAATTATTCCGAAGTAGGTTCCGTTCATTCATTCAACATTCAGATAAATTATTCCGTAATTCTGTTCATTTATTCCACGTTCAAATAAATTATTCCGAAGTAGGTTCTCTTCATTCATTCCACGTTCAAATAAATTATTGCGAAGTTCTATTCATTCATTCCATATTCAAATAAAATTCCGAAGTAGGTTCCGTTCATTCATTACACGTTCAAAAAATTATTCCGAAATAAGTTATTTCATTCATTCCACGTTCAAATAAATTATTCTAAAATAAGTTCCGTTCAGTCATTCCACGTTCAAATATATTATTCCGGAGTAGGTCCGTTCATTCATTCCACGTTCAAATATATTTTTCCGAAATAAGTTCCATTCATTCATTCCACGTTCAAATAAATTATTCTGAAATAAGTTCCGTTCATTCATTCCACGTTCAAATAAATTATTCCGAAGTTCCGTTCATTCATACCACGTTCAAATAAATTATTCCGAATTAAGTTCCAGTCATTCATTCTACGTTCAAATGAATTATTCCGAAGTAAGGTCCGTTAATTTATTCCAAGTTCAAATAAATTATTCCGAAGTAGGTTCCGATCATTCAAGTGTCCAATAAATTATTCCGAAGTAGGTTCCAATCATTCATTCCACGTTCAAATAAATTATTCCAAAGTAGGTTCCATTCATTCATTCCACGTTCAAATAAATTATTCCGAAGTAAGTTCCGTTCATTCATTCCACGTTCAAATAAATTATTCCGAAGTAAGTTCCGTTCATTCATTCCACGTTCAAATAAATTATTCCGATGTAGGTTCCCTTCATTCATTTTACGTTCAAATAACTTACTCCGAAGTTCTGTTCATTCATTCCACGTTCAAATTAATTATTCCGAAATAAGTTATTTCATTCATTCCATGTTCAAATATATTATTCCGAAGTAAGTTCCGTTCATTTAATCCACGTTCAAATAAATTATTCCGAAGTAAGTTCCGTTCAATTATTCCATGTTCAAATAAATTATTCCGAAGTTCTGTTCCTTCATTCCACGTTCAAATAAATTATTCTGAAGTGAGTTCCGTTAATTCATTCAAGGTTTAAATATATTATTCCGGAATTCAGATCACTTAGATTTCATATACATATTTAGAATTTCGGATAATTTAAAAAGTTCAAATAAATAATTTTAAAATTCAAATTATTCATCGTTTAGAGTATTAAACCAAAGTTCAGATCATTCAATGTTCAAAAATATTATTCCAAGGATTAGATCATTCCAAGTTCAAATAAATTCTCCCAAGTCTAGATCATTCAACGTGCCAATAAGTATCCGTGAGAGAGAGGTCTCAAAATATATATTCCATTGTTGAGGCATCACTTAGCGATAAGATATATTTTAATATTTAAAAACATCCTTACACCGAATTTATTGATCACCATACCTGTTAAATTATCTCAATATTAATAATTCTTTATTGAAATATCTTGTTTTTAGGCTCAGCAGTTCAAATTTGAAATCTTTTAAATTTACCAAATAGATATTAGCTATTTAGTAAATCGGCTAAATGAAATAAAGGAAAACGTTAACCAATAAACAAACTCAATGTAAAATAATAATAATAATAATAACACTTTTTGATACGACCAACAAAAAGTTTCGAAATTTTAAAATGATCTGAATCTACCAATTATTTTCAGGGTATTGGTATTTTCAAATTATTCAAGCGGATTTGGGCAATTTTTCCATAGAAATAAATAATACTTATAATTACCTGATTCATATATATGTATAGAAATGTATAAACATACCCTTATAGGAAAAACCTATCTTCAAAATCAATCGCGATTCTAATTTATCAAATGGCCGCGAAAATCAAGATATCAATAATTCCATGCTATTTAATACCTGATGCATCGACGCTCTTGCCAATGAGAAAGAAGGAGACATATGGGAATCTACCACATGTATATTGAGCTCCTATCATACTTTAATATTTCAAATACTATATGTTTCGAAGTTTGACAACTATACTGCAGATGTTTCTTTTGAACGGAAAAACATCCCATCCCTGGACACTTTATTTTCCCTTTATCATTACTTTTTACAATTCATCCTTTCATACTTCATCCCTAAGGTTAGAAATAATCGTTATTTCTCCCTAAAATAAATTTCGATTTTTCGTTCAAAAGAAACATTTGCGGTATAGTTGTCAAACTTCGTTCTACAATCATAAGCCATTATTGGTGGGAAATCTGAATCCATTCAGCTCTAAGCTCGGTCCACCTAGTACTCACTTCGTCCGTTTTTAAAGAAATAAAAACGAGACAAAAATACATGACAACTCAGAACAGAGTCTTTGCATGTTTAGGTTAAGCCGTTTTTGGGCGCCTCCTCTTCGCGACCGCTGATTGTGGAGCAGCAGTAGATTCCTGGCCATCTCAGTAAGTAGAAAGTTTTCCCCAACCTGTCGCTTCGCTCTTTTCCTTCTTTGTTGAGCCTGAATTCTCTATTGTCAGGCGCCTTTCATTTGGTCGCTGATTGAATTTTATATCAATTTTATATCACACACCTCCTTCCATACAGGCCAGATAATGACTTGGATGTCAAAACAACCTATAGAATTTCTAGGGGATAAATAAGATATCACATAAATACTTTTCTGAACATTAATATTTGGAATATAAGTATGGTGGAAAAAAGAAATTAAACATAAGAACCATTGTAAGTAATTTTCTCTACGCCAGGCAGAGGACCGGTTTGTCACATGAAGTACAACAGGGGCAGAACTTATAAAGGAAGGGGAATGGTTCACCACACATTAAGTATTTCAGGACTTATCAAGGAGGAGAAATGGTTCACCATACATTGAGTATTACAGGACTTACCAAGGAAGGGCAATGGTACACCTTTGAAAAGGACTTACCAAGAGGTTAATGGTACACCTCTAAGTATTACAGGACTTACCAAGGAAGGGGAATGTTACACCTTTGAAAAGGACTTACCAAGAGGGTAATGGTACACCTCTGAGTATTACAGGACTTACCAAGAAGAAGGAAGGGTACGCCCAAGTTGACTGTGGGGAAGGTAAGTCCCATCATGAGGCAGATCCCACAACCAGCCACCACTCCCATCAGAGAAGAAAGACAGCCAAAGACGCCCAGCCAGGGCTTGGTGATAGTGGGATCTGTGGAAAGACAAGCCCCCATGCAAAACACAACCATTAGCAGACCCGTCACGAAGAAAACTGGAAGAAACCGAGCTCCCATCTTTTTAAACTCGATGAGATAGGAATTACTGGCCATCTTACAGATCCGTAGATACTGTAATGGTATTTGGTCGATCAAGTTCAGAAAGGATTTCTCCCAAGTTGGTATCAAAGCTTCTATCTCTGGATTCAAATTATTTATGAAGTAAATGAGCTGAGCCTTGGTGGCGTTGAGCACATTTCCCTCTGGATCCAATGTCACTCCACTCAAAGCAGCCCCATTATAGTGGAAGTGAAGATTGCCTTCTTTAAAGTCTAGCGGGTATTTGATCTTTACATCTCCTCTGAGAATCTCCTCAAGCTGCCCAGCAAAATCGGTAGTTGGGTTTATAAAACACTCCCCTTGATATCTAGCGCAGAGGCCTTCATAATCCCACTTTTTGCCTTTTGAATCAGTAATTACCATTGACCTAACAGCTCTTTCAATTCTCAAGATCTCATCCAAGATATGTTTTCGGAAGATGGAGCCCCCATCCAAGGTTTCTAGGAGCAGTCTGCCATACCCACTGGTGAACTTCGTATCACGGCTGAAATCGTAGTGTTCTTGATTACTTAGAGGGAAGTTGTGAAGGATCAGCTTGCGAACTCGGTGATAAGAGGATCCTGATGGCCCAAAGAGTTTTACAAGGTCACCATCAATTTTAACATTAATGCACCCGAGACTTGAAAGCGCTGTGAAGATGATAGTTCCAATGATGAACCACCAAGGTCTTCGGGCCACCAGAGCACCCAAATTTCTGAAGGCACGAGTCAATCCTTGCGAAATGCAGATCAATTTATTCAAACTCATCCTGAAATCAAGCACACAAACAAACCTGTTATTTTTAATTGAAAAATATAATTCTGTTTTCATTTTTTAAATAATAAAGTATTTCACCTACAAATTAAAAACGTTATTACTGCAAAAAAATAAATAAAACTACCTTAAAATTATTTGTTCTAACTAGACCTTTAAAACGCCTTTCAAGGATGAATATTTCTGAAAAGGGTGTGTACGAAGAAGTTTTTCAAATGGTCGCTACGAACCTGATTTTGAATATAAGCCGTGTGTTGTAACAAATTCTAGCCGCCATCTTTAGAGGACGCCAAGACAATTCCTAAGGGATGAAGTGAAGCTTTATCGTGGAGCAGCAAAGTTGATTTAGTCAGCTGTCGAGTTCTCTTTATTTCGGTGCGAAGAACAATTACCAACTTTGAATCTCTGTGCCGCGGTATGGAGATGATAGAAATACCTAATTAATTATAATTGTCTTCAAAGCTATTCTATATCGCAGCAGAATATTCATTTTTTCAATAAACAAATACAGATCATCAAGTATATTGTTAAATAACAAATTTTCTTTTTGTCTCTTTGTTATTTTATGCAAGCCTGTGATTATAGTTTTTTAATAACTTAATTATTTGGTAATCCTGAAATTTTTTCTACATTTCTCTCCCTGAAATTTCGGTAGAGATGTTAGGTATATTAGGAAGGACAAACCGCACGGCACAGATTATATGACAGGTAATAAAATATTTCAATTTCAAAAGTCTAATGTTAATCGAAATTTATAATTAAGTTGTAAAACTATTTTGGGGAAAAGGTAGTATATATTTTATTCCAGAGTAAAAAGGTGTTTGTAATATAAAAGAGACATGATTTTATGTCAAGAGATGCAGATCATCAATGAAGACCATATTGAAGAATTCCATAAATATTGATGCAAAAAGGAAGTGTGGGGACCGTTGTAACCGGCGTTGATCCTTAAACTGACCAATGGACGTAGTCCGTCGGCAAACTCCAAATTTATCTTTGTCTTCTCCTAACTGTCTTGTTTCCGCTTGGTTTGAGTATTTTTCTCATTTATAATGTGTATATTAATGTAACTAAATAAATATATATTCACTTTTACTTTCATCACATTATTTAAACGGATCGTGGTTAGCGCGTAAAAAGAACAAAAAGAAAGTGAATTCAATATGGCGTCGTATTCCCAAGCGCTTGCCCTGAACATTGAGAAGCTCACTGACAACAATTGCCAATAATGGAAGTTCAATATGAGGATATTCCTGGTTGAAATGGATTATGGGAATGTGTGAATAACGAAGAAACGATCGACGCTGATGATCAAAGAAGAAATGAGAATATTTGAATTAAACAAGAAAAAGCTTTTGCAACGATAGCTCTATACATTTCTAGAGAGCAACAGAAACATGTGATCGACTGATAGACAGCAAGAGAAGCGTGGGCGACGCTAGAACAGATCTTCGAGCCGAAATCAAGAGCGCGAATTTTCCAACTCTAAAGATAATTCGTCAATATTAAGCTTATCGACGAAGAACACATGATAAGTTACCTATCAAGATTGAAGATCTGCAGTGATCATCTCAGAGAAGCGGGATGTGAGGTAAAAGATGAAGATCTGGCATATTCTATACTCGCTGGACCCCTACGATGGAATAATAATAAATTTTGGAAATATGAGGGCTGATGAGTCCACGTAATCCAAGGTAAATGGTCCTGCTAACACAACACGAGAATGAACAATCAGAAAAGAGGATACTACCAAGGAGGTGCTACAGGTGAACAAGCATCATGATAACAGCAGAACCAACAGCCGAAGAAAATGCTACTGATATGAAAATAATGACCACATAGCAGCCAACTGCCTGAAAATGAAACAAACAACTACTGGGGACCGCCCGGGGATAATCCTATTTTCATCAGAAGAAGATAGATAACATCTTGGCTGCAATCAACCTAACAAGTGCTGTGAAAAAATGACTACTGGACAGCGGAGCTACCAATTATGTAGGAAAAAAACAAAGACTAGTTCGTGGATCTTCATGAGGTCTCATTTGATCCCATCATGACTGCGAGTGGGACAAATAAGGCCAAAGGATGCGGACATATGTTTCTCAAGACGTCCATCCATAATGAAAACGTCGAAATCAAGCTAAACAATACACTTTACGTCCCACATGTGCGAAGGAGTCTACTGTCAGTCTCCAAGATAGAAGCGAATGGTAATCGTGTGACTTACACATAGCCATACACTGTGAAAGGTAAGACCATAAATTAAAGTGTCTGTATTTGTGTATGGATCAATATTCATTAACTAGAGAGATAGTTTTCAAACCAAAGCTATAAAGACGTAGCATCAAAGTCTATGTCATATTCACAGTGGCGCCATCTAAAAGAAGGCGCGGAATGAGCTGGTAATATGTCTAGAAACTTCCTCTAGAGACAAAGACCTATGCGATGATTGTTGTATCGCTAAATCCACTAAAGCGCCACATAAAAACTTAGGTTACATTAGATCAAACAAACTTTGGAACTCAACCACACAGATATTTGCTGTCCAATGTGAGTAAAATAAACTGGAGAATACTTCCTATCTTTCGCTGATGGTTTATCAAGAAATATGGCTGTGTATTTGCTTAAAAATAAACTCGAAGTATTAAAACATTTCGATATCTAAAGCCACCGTAGAGAGACAAACTTGTTACGCAGACTTTGACTTTATCATCATCGGTGCTGACGTCACTACTTCTACTTCTACGCTTCATGACCTTTTCTGTTTTGATTCTTTGCTCGCTTGTTTTAACAATATTGTATTGGAACAAGTCGTTCCTTAAATAAATATATATTATTTGTTTTTATCTAAAAGGGATGTCCTCGTAACTACAAAAATAAGTGAGTACAAAACAACTTGAAATCCATAAAAGAAACATCGTATTTTTGCTAAGCCTATCAATTTGGTAGCAGAGAGTGGTTTGGGCGCGCGAATTGGACTAACCGCCAATTGATCCATTTAAATCAAAAATAAATTAAATAATTGGACTAACCGCCAATTTAGAAAGAAGAAATTGAATGAAAATGGATACACATAACTTAGCAAAAATCGAACAGTTAACAGAAAACAACTATACAACGTGGTCCATGAAAATGGAAGCAATTCTAGATTCAAAAGATCTCTTCGAGGACGTAATTGTTAATGACGAGCCAGATTTTACAAAAAATAAACTAGAATATGATATTTGGAAGAAAAAGAATCGGGAAGCATACAGCCTAATAATATTGTCACTTTCGGATGACTTAACAATCATCTTTCGAGGCGATAAAAGGGCCAAAAGAATTTGGTACGACATAAAGAAAAGGTTTGAAGGATCTCTAGAAAATAAAAGGATAGACCTAATGTTGGATCTAGCCATACTAAAATTGAACCCAAATGAAAATGTTAACATGTATATTGTACGAGCACAGAAACTGGCACAAGAGATCACCCAGCTAGAAAAGACTGTAACAGAAAGAGAACTTGTACAATACATTGTTGAAGGACTCACATCTAACTTTGACACGATCACAGCAGCACTGTCAATAAACAGAGAAATCTCCTTACCAGACTCGAGACAAACTCTACTGGATTTCGAGAAGAAAAGACAGGACAGAAGCAAAAATCATGAAAATGCTTTCAGATCATCAGGCAACCAATTCAAAGAAAAGTCATGCTTCGTTTGCAAAAGAAAGGACATTTCAAGAAAGACTGTTGGTTCAACCCTAAAAAACAAAGGAAATCAAAAGAATACAACAAACAAAAATAACATGGCCAGTACAAGGAACTACCATAAAGGACCAAAACAAAGACACGGCCAGATCAGCAATCAAAGAACGAACGGAGGAACCATCCCAATGAAGAGACTCCACTTCAGAATACGCAATACATGTAAGCACAAGGGAGGAACGACCGACGACTCAGGACGTGTGGATAATTGAATCTGCGTGCACAAGCCACACGACTTCCCATGGTGAATGGATCGAGCACAAGACGGAGGAGAGAAGAAGCATACAAGTGGCGGAAGAAGGGAGACACATCGAATCTGCCTCATCAGGATCAATCCAAGCTACTGTACAAGGTAAGGACAAACTTAACAACGCTGTAACCCTGCATAATGTTCTCCATGTACCACACCTGAAAGGAAATCTAATGTCCATTCCAAGCGTGGTAAGAAGAGGGAACTCTGTTCTTTTGAATTCTGAAGGAGCATACATATACTCTTCTGATGACAAGCTAATAGGAACAGGCAACTTTGATGGTAACATGTACACATTGAACATATCACGTTTATCTGAAGCAACTCATGTTCCAAACGAACATTGCTTGATTTCAAAGGACAATTCTAGGACTGCATGGTACAGAAGGTTAGGACATCCTAGTGACAACAAATTAGACCTGATTTTGAAGGACAATCTTCTAAATGGCTTGGACTCTATAAATGGTACCCTTGATCAATGTGATGCTTGCTCCTTGGGAAAAATGACCAAAGTACCCTATGTTCACACAGATAGCAATCAGGAAAGCTACCCCTTTGAAGCCATTTATGTCGACCTCTGTGGTCCAATGAGAATAAACTCCTTGGGCGGAAGTAAATATTTCTTGACCATCGTAGATGGATTTTCTAGGAGAATATTTGTAGAATTTCTCAAAGATAAACTCTCAGCAGCAGAAGTTTTGAAGAAGTTTATTGTAAAGAGAGAAAACGAGCTAAACTCAAAACTAAAACGACTTAGAACAGATAACGGAACAGAATTTATCAATAAAAACCTTGAAACCTTCATAGAATCCAAAGGAATTAAACATGAACAAACTACACCGTACACCCCAATAAGCAATGGGAGAGTTGAAAGAGCTAACAGAACACTATTAGACAAAGGCCGAACACTTCTGGCAGACTCCCAATTACCCCTACACATCTGGGCAGAAGCTGTGAATACAGCTGCATATCTGTACAATCTAACTCCTACAACCAATGACCCAGACACTACCCTCATGGAAAAATGGAAAGGTAAAAAGCCATCCGTCTCTCACATCATGAGATTTTGTTTTTAAGTCTTCTATAAACTCGAGAATCATCAAAGACACAAACTAGAAGCTAATTCTAAGAGAGGATATTTGTAGGCTATACAAGATGCAGAAGAGCTTATAGAGTATTTGATATCACAGCGAGAGTCATTCTTGAAACCGCAGACATTCACTTCAGAGAGAACAATAATGTCATCTCGGAAGAAAAACAAAGTGATAATAATACGGACACTCACACATATTTCTTCATTCAGGAGGATGAACAACTGGACAATCATGTTCTATCAGATGTTGATATTGAAGAGCCAGCACCAGATACCATGATCAACAGACAGACAGAGTCAAGTGTATCAGACAGACCACAAAGAACTCGAACAATACCTAAAAGATTCGATGACTACGTTCTGGCTACTACGAATGAAACCATTCCGAATGACTATGATGAAGCCATCGCATGCGAAGACAAGAAACATTGGGAGAACGCAATGCTTGAGGAAATACAGAACATGTACTCGCATCAAGTATGGGAACTGGTACCTAGACCTGTAAACGATAAAGTTGTCAAAAGTAAATGGGTGTTCAAAATATCTAAAGACCATGTTAGCCAACTTCTTCTTCTGGCTGGTTCTCTTTGCTCACTCTTCAACCTAAAGGTATAGGCAGCGCCAAGGTCTTGTCCTAAAATGAAGCGGGCCTTACAAGCTCTAAACTAATGTGAAATGACCAGTCTCACAAAGCTACTTGACACAACATAACATTTATTTTCAAGCACACTATATATACAATCAAATATACACACGTGACCAGGCACTCATGGTCAAATATGATAAAACATTTACACAGATCAAAATAATAATAAATAATAAAATAATCTCAAACATTCCTCCCCGAGTTGATGGGTACATCAATCTTCATCACTAGCCAACACGGCAGCCAGTTCTTTGGTCTGATGTTGAGCCAGATAGAAACGCGAACGCAACTGTCGTGCAGCTCCTACAAAATTTGTTTCTGATCACTATATAGCTGAGTGCAGTGCCCTCTTCGCACTACAAATCGCTTGAAGGCTGACATGATGGTGGGTGTAGAGGCATCTGTGACCAATTCAAGATGTACGGCTCGGGTTACACAGCACACAAATAGACAGATGTAGCCCTTTTTCCGTCTTTCGACCTCTACCCTTGGACATTCGAAGGTTCACAGGTCCAGCATAATCTACACCACTTATTGAGAAGGGTTTACCCGGTGTTAATCTCTCCTTGGGTAAATCACTCATTAGCTGGCCTTGAGTGACGCGATTGTCGACAGCATGTCACGCACTCTCGAATGCATCTCTTTTCATCTGATCTTTTGCTCTCAGAATCCAATACTTCTGTCTCAATGTGGACAGCATCAGGTGCACACTTCCGTGCAAAGTCCGCATATGAACCGCTTGAATAATTATCTGAGCTACCTTTCCTGATGAAGGCAATAGCGCAGGATGTTTTTGTTCATATGCCATAGATGGAGCCCATTTTAATCCACCGCCGACTCCAAGGATTCCTTGATCGTCGAGGATCGGTGTCAAACATAAATCTTGCCCGTGCGCTTTACTGATCCTAGAGTGGTCAAACTTCTCATTTCTTCCTGAAATGCCGGCACTGAATTGCTTGAAGTATTCTCCCATGAGCATTTCTCAGTTCGGCTGGGCTTAAATGCGACTGATATCGCTCCGCACTGTTGCGGCAGTTATGGCAATAACGCAACATCTAAGGCCACTTTTCGGATATATCCATTAAAGGTCGAGCTTATCTCTCCGATAGCCACCAAGAAAGGTGTTTCACTGATGGCATGAACACTCAGGAGCTCAATTTGAACTTGGTGCTCAAACACTGAGGCATTCTAGGCCATTCTGTGGATTCCGCTGACAACCAGGTAGGTCCTGTCCACCAGATGGAAGACTGTTTCAGCTCGGACCCCAGAATTCCTCGCGAGGCAATATCCGCTGGTTTATCTCCTGTGGGAACACAGCGCCACTCCCTTATTTGTGGACAACTCTGAATCTCCGCGACACGATTGCCGATGAAAGTGGGGAGATCTCCAGACATAGTTCTTAACCAACTCTAGACTATGATAGAATCGGACCAACAGGTATCACTCTCCAGTTTGATATCCAACTCTTCCATTATATTTCACCAGTCCGGTCAGCAAAAGAGCTGCGCACAACTCTAGGCGTGGAACTGACATCTTCGGCATGGGAGCCAACTTAGTCTTTGATGCCAACAGTCCCACACTGACACCATCATCAGTGGGAATTCTTATCTAATCAGCTGCCGCATAGGCATCTTCGGAGGCATCACCGAATCCATGCAACTGCACTCCCTGGGTATTCTTTCCGAGACCCAACCAGCGGGGTATTCTCAAACTCCCCATTAAATTCAATTCCTTTATAATGGTTCATGTCTCAATCAATGATTCATCCATCGAATCATCCCAATGTAATTCCGTCATCCACAACCCTTGAACCATTATTTTTCCTGTTACAAGGACAGGTGCCAACCATCTCAAGGGATATTCTAACCTGGCGATGAATGAAAGCATTTCGCTCGTGGCAGTCGCCAATGTCTTTTCCAACGACTGAACTTCATATAATAACAGTCTTAACTTTGGATCCATCCCAAACCCAATGTCCTTATAACATTGTACTGTTCAAATGTAATCCCTTTTGCGCAATGTTCTCTCGCAAAGCTGCCCAAAATCGTCAGATCAATTTCTTTAGAATCTGTGGTCTCTAGGGCCTTGAAGGTGATTGAGGCCGGAGAGGGTTCGTTTCTTCCAATGTCTTCCTCTTCCAAGTCTATGCTGGATTCTTCTTTCTTCATGCAAGGTATTCTGGAAGATATGGCTTTAGGGCTCTTTGTTTGAGCTCCTACCTCTACATCGCTTGAAGCCCCCACTCCAGAACCCTCCACATCAAGAGGCTCTGAAGGTTGAGAATCCTCAAATGCAGACTTTTCGTCAGAATCTTCCACTGCAATTTCTGGAACCTCTTGAGAACCCTGAGCTTTACCTTTCGAAGAATCAGGATCTGATGCTAAGGCATCGTCTGCAGGCCTAGAGGTATCGTCTGAAGGCTCAGAGGTTTCGTCTGCAGGCCTAGAGCAGTCATAGGACTCTGAAATCTTCTTTAGAGATCTCAAACCGCTCAATATAATAGTCCTATAATCTACAAGATTCGCAATCCTTTCCAGTCTAGCACCTTTACCAGACTTTTCTGGAGACTTGTCTCCTAAATTAAGACCTTTCGCCGGAGTAGGCACTTGCTCCTTTGGAGAACTGGCCGGAGTATAACATTGGCGTTATAACAGCTCCAGAAACAGTTTCCTTCGATACAAGTTGCATCTTATTGTTTGGAAGATATTTGCCAATTGAACCCTTTTCTATTGGTTCTCTCTTCACATAGGTGATCTGGATGGTACAACCCTGTCTAGAAAGCGCCTCACTTTCTCCAACCTTTGCATCATTGCACCATCAGTTGTCCATCCTTTTCTTCCAAAGAAATCTAAGGTAGTCCCAATCACTTTCCTTAATGGCGATCATCCGAAAATATCTTCTCAGGTCGGCCAAAACTCCAAATTTATTCTCCCGAAGTTTTATCCTTATTTCAGGTATTCTTCTCTGCAGACCGGGTCTCCTCCTCAAGTACCGCCTCAAGGCGAGTCCGCAGTTTCCTCGACAGGAAGCGTCGTCAAATACTGGCCGTATAGGAGTCGCCTTGGACCCACACTCAAATACAGGGCGATCAGGCAAATAGTATCCTGTTACCTTAAATTCCGTATCTCCAGTTTGTCCTGCTTCCACCAATTTCCTCGATGCTGGAACTCTGACAACTCTTTCCTCAATATCATCAGTGGACTCAGCTTCACCATCTGAAATCTCCACTTGATCATCGTCCTCAGCTACCGCTTTAGAATTGCTCACCGATTCATAACCTTTAACCGCAGTCTCAGAATCCCCTACTCCATTGTCCTTGGTTTCAGCTTCTGAGTCTTTCCCATTCTCTAAATCTGCGTCTTGCCTTTCCGCCACCTTTGAATCGGTACCTTGTTCTGCATCTAGCCCTTCTGCTACCTTTGAATCGGTACCTTGTTCTGCATCTAGCCTTTCTGCTACCTTTGAATCGGTACCTTGTTCTGCATCTAGCCTTTCTGCTACCTTTGAATCGGTACCTTGTTCTGCATCTAGCCTTTCTGCTACCTTTGAATCAGTACCTTGTTCTGCATATAGCAGCTCCACTTCTTCAGTGTTCTTTGCATCCATTCCTTTCTCTTCATCTGCTTCAACGGATTCTTTCTCAACTTCAGCCCTATGACTTTCGTCAACTTCTACAACAGACTTCTTCTTGACTTGAGCCTTTTCACCGTCTTCAGCAAAATGCCCTTTTACAAGTTGAGCCTTTTTACTTTCTTCAACGGCAATCTGCTTGGATGTCTCTTCTACCATTTGCTCGTATGATACCACAATCCCAGCATCTTCCTTAATAGAAGCTGGATCAACTCCTTTCATCAGGGTAACTCCGACAACACTTGGCTTCTCACTCATCCCGAATTCTAAACTGCTTCCATCGCAGATCTTCATATCCAATTTGGGCAGTCGGTAAACTCTTGTTCCAGGCAGCAAGCCCTTCTTTGAACTAGCACCATGGAGGGCTTCTGTATTTTTCCCCAGAGAGCCGAGGAAGTGGTTTATCATAATTCTAAGATCTATCCACCTCTCATAATACTGGCTCACTGTGTCCTTCTCCTCCTCTAGGTCCTTGTAATCAATTTCCTTGTCTTCTTGCATCAACTTCCAAATCAACTCATCTTCTTCCCGAAGATCTGCTATTCTAGTTTCGATGAGTGTATAGCTCGTTCTTATCACATCCTCAGAAGGAGTTTCTTCACTCAACTCATCTTCTGCCTTTTTAATCAATTTAGAAGTTGTTGTTCTTCGAACGGCTCTGCTTTTTAATGCTCGCTTCATTCTAGCCTTTTGATCTTAACTTAACCTTGTTTCCTTAACGCAGTATACCTCGGCCTTATCTTTTTTAATTCAATTTGCAAAACTTTCTTAAAACCTTATTTGCATAACTTCTTCTTTTGTTATGATCTTGCCTAAATTTGCATAGGCCTTCTTTTCTTGATTATCTTGCAGTTTCAACAAATTAAATTTCTTCTTTTAAAACTTTAACTTCTAATCAAGAGTGAGTTCTTCTTAATTTTTAGGCAACTTCTTAACCTCTTTAACTTTAACTTTAGCCTACATCCGGATTTAGAGGGACCAAAATGTTAGCCAACTTCTTCTTCTGGCTGGTTCTCTTTGCTCACTCTTCAACCTAAAGGTATAGGCAGCGCCAAGGTCTTGTCCTAAAATGAAGCGGGCCTTACAAGCTCTAAACTAATGTGAAATGACCAGTCTCACAAAGCTACTTGACACAACATAACATTTATTTTCAAGCACACTATATATACAATCAAATATACACACGTGACCAGGCACTCATGGTCAAATATGATAAAACATTTACACAGATCAAAATAATAATAAATAATAAAATAATCTCCAACAGACCAAGAAAACAAAAACATAACTTACAAAGCTAGACTTGTTGCAATGGGATACAACCAAATCCCAGGAAGAGATTACAACGAAAGTTTCAGCCCTGTAATTAAAATTGCCACCCTCAGGACTATTTTGTCAATGGCAGCAACAAAAGATTCAGTCATTAAACTATTTGATGTGAAGGCAGCCTATTTAAATGGAAACATTGAAAACACAATATTCATAGAACAACCTGCTGTATTTGTCCAAGACAGAAACAAAGTTTGCAAACTCAACAAAAGTATTTACGGTCTAACTCAATCGGGAAGATCGTGGTATGAGAAATTCAGTCAAGTACTTCATGACTGTGGACTGGAAAAACTTAAATCTGATCCTTGCCTATTTAAATGGAAGAATGAAGACAAATACTTCTATGTAGGGATATATGTTGATGACTTTATCACTGTCTCAGATTCTGAAGATACCTCAAACAGATTCATCAATAAATTGAGACATCACCTGGAAATAAAGGATGTAACATGTAAAAGGCATGTTTTTAGTAATCAAGATCATACAAGCCATGGAGGGAATTTCGCTACAGCAAAGCCACTATGTACAACAAATATTGCAGAAATATGGAATGGAAACTTGTAAGGAAGTTCCAACACCAGGTTCCAAAGAAATCAATTTGGACAATCATATTGAAGATGACAATTGTGATCAGCACACTTACCAAGAAGCCCTTGGAGTGCTAATGTTTCTAGCTGTTAACACCAGACCCGACATCGCTTACATCACTAGCAAACTTTCACAGTACTCCAGACAACCAAAACAGATGCACTGGACAGCAATCAAAAAAGTGATGAGATACCTACGAGGAACAATTGACCTAGGAGTGAAATTTTAAAGAGGGAAGACTGGAATCTTGAAGTCCTACACCGATGCCAGCTGGTCGACCAACCATGTTGGAAAATCCTACGGCGGATATGTATTGAAGCTCGGCGAAGCAACTATAGACTGGAAAAGTAGTAAACAACCACTCGTCGCCCTATCCACAATGGAAGCGGAAATGATAGCTGCTTGTGAAATTTGCTGTCAGATTAAGTGGATAATAAACCTGTTACGAGAGTGTTAAAATATTAGGTTAAAAATACTAGAGGTGACAACCACTCATTGTCCGGTTGAAAGAATTTATTTCACCATCAAATAGTTCTCTTTTATACAGCGAGGAGTTTTACATATTGAAAGATCGCCATGGATTTGCATAGCATTGAAAGATAAAATGATATTTACATGAAAATAGTTACAACATATCAAATAGACAAAATTCATAGTATATGATAATCCATCACATATCACAACACGTTTCCCCTTCCTCAAAACCCAAGCCTTTGTGGTTTCTTCAGCTCTCTACCGAACCTAGAGAACCGGGGCATTACAGATGAGTTCTCAGAGGGCACAGCCATCCCATCACGTGGTTGTTGTTGTTGTATTGGAGTTGTAGATGGTCCTGCGACTGGCTCCTCTTCAGTAGTTCTCTCCCAACTGCTGGAGTCCGCCGCTACTGGAAACGATTCACCTGAGAACGAGGTCCCCAAGGAGGGCGATTCCCCTTTTCCGGATGGTCCATTTTTTGGTCTTAGAAATTGTTGATTTCTGAGGAATTCCCTTCCAGATGGTGTTTCGACTTTGAAACTTTGAGGCGAATTCCCGTGAGCTGTAATCTTCACTGGTGTCCATGCCTGTTTTGGAGACAGTTGGCACCAGGCCTCCTCTCCCACGCTGACGCTGATAATCCATCACATATCACAACACGTTTCCCCTTCCTCAAAACCCAAGCCTTTGTGGTTTCTTCAGCTCTCTACCGAACCTAGAGAACCGGGGCATTACAGATGAGTTCTCAGAGGGCACAGCCATCCCATCACGTGGTTGTTGTTGTTGTATTGGAGTTGTAGATGGTCCTGCTTCTGTCGTAATACCTTTTCATCGAAATTTGTCTTCTTTTCTTTGCATTCTCTATATGTCTTTGATTGGTTTTGCACGGGCCATATAGCGGGGTGATTCTTGGGATGAGGCAGCGGAGACTTCTAGACAAACATAGTTGTGCCGGGGACGGTAGGTCATTCTTTGGAGTATTTCTGTAGGTCAGCAGGGCCAGGTATGCGTCGGATCCTTGATCTTTACATTTGTTCAATAAAGTCTTTATTGTTTGGATATTCCTTTCTGCCAGTCCATTGGATCTATGAAGGTGTGGACTTGAGAAAATTTGCCTTATGCCCCATTTTGTACAGAAGTCTGTCATTATCTCTGAGTGGAACGGGGGTCCATTGTCGGACATAATAGTTTCCGGGATTCCAAATCGTGCAAATGTCTCTCTTAATTTGTTTCTGACATTGGTCGCAGTAGGCGGGTTTAATGCATAAACCTCCGGGTAACCACTAAATCTGTCCACAATTAATAAATGAGGCTTTCTTTCAATATAAAATATGTCCATAGAGACTGTCTGCCAAGGATAATCCGGAATTGGAAATGATCTTAACGTCTCCCGTGTTTTAGATTTCTGGTATTTTTGACAAATGTCACAACTTTTAACTCTCTCAGCTATGTCCATGGACATTCCTGGCCAGAAAAGAGATTCACGTGCCAAACCCTGAATTGCTGATATCCCTTGATGAGATTTATGTAATAATTCGAGCATGTAGTTTCTTTGTGTTCCAGGAACCACTATTGCCGATCCGACACATAATAACTCATTCCATAGGTAAATACGGTGTCTAAAATCATAATAGGGTTTTACATCTTCATCTACATCTTTTTTGCTTATTGGCCACCCTTCAATAACGTGGTGGATTATTTTTAACAGCGTTGTATCTTCTCGGGTAGCCTTCTGTAGAGTAATCAGTTTTTCGTCCGAGATATTGGCAGATATTAATTTGACCATTCTTCTGTCCTCGAGAAAGGGAGTTGGGAGTTCGTCTATGGGATGAGTATCCCTGGATAGGGTATCTGCGAGAATTAAACATTTTCCAGGCCGATATTGCAATTTAAAATCAAAAGCAAAGAGTTTCATAACTATTCTCTGCAGTCGAGGCGATATATCAGTTAACGGTTTTTGGATAAGTGGTAATAAAGGCTGATGATCCGTCTGGATTATGAATGTGTGTCCTAATAATAAATATTCGAACTTTTTGCATCCGTAATAAATGCTCAATAATTCTTTTTCAATCTGTGAATACTGTTTCTGAGAATCGTTGAATGATGCGGATGCAAACGCCAGCGGTCGATTCTCTTGCAGCAGAGCAGCTCCCATAGCATCCTTGCTGGCATCACATTGTAAAACTAACGTCTTAGTTTTGTCGTAATGGCCCAACGAAGGAGCGTTTCGAACGCATTCCTTAATGTGATGGAATTCGATGTCTTGTCTAGGGCCCCAGTGCCAGACCACATTCTTTTTTAATATTCCTCTTATGTTAGACGTTGACGCGGCTAGATTCGGAATAAATTTTCCTAAATAGTTGTAAAGACCCATGACTCTCTGAAGCGACTTTTTATCTTCTGGCTTTTTGAGGTTGATCACTTTGTCGACCTTATTTGGCTCTGGATCAATTCCACTTTTCGAAATCATGTGGCCCAAAAAACTAACCTCCTTTTTGCATATTTGAGCCTTAGTCAAGTCGAATTTGATATTGTTTCTCCTTGCAATTTCTAGTATACCTTTCAATTTTTCATTATGTTCTTCAATGCTATCTGCGTATATCAGCAAGTCATCTACATATGTGACGTTCCGAAAACTGTTCTTAAAAATATTTGTCATCATTTCCACGAATATTTGCGCCGATATGTTCAAACCAAATGGTAATCGGTTATATCTGAACTTTCCGAATGGTGTAGCCATCACCAACAGATCTCTGCATTCGTTGGCAACCGGAACATGCCAATAGGCCGATTTTACATCTAACACGGTATAATAATCAGCCTTGGGAATCTGATGTAATAATTCAGATGGAGCCGGAGTCTGGAAGTGTCTTCTCACCAGGGCCTGATTCAATTTGCGTGGATCCAAACATATTCTAATTTGGCCCGATTTTTTCTTCACTACGACCATAGGGTGAGACCACTCTGTTTCATGATAAATCTTCGTAATTATTCCTTGCTTTACCATCTTTTCCAATTCAGACTGAACTTCATTTCCTAGGCTTGCCGGGATGCGTCTTGGAAGGGCACGTACAGGCGGATACTCAGGTTTTGTATACATTTTACATTCAGAGTTTATCACTCCAACTCCTTGAAACACCTCATGAAATTGTTCGAGTATTTTTTTCGTTTGATCATGTAAAATCATTTGATGCGAGTTTATTTGATTGATTCGTTTCAAAATCTCAAGCTTCTCGCAAGTGTCGCCTGTGATGAGTGTCTGCGCATCGACATCCGCAATAATAAATTCACATAAGCTTTTCTTTTCACCATATTGGCATAACACTTCACATTTCCCCACGATAGGTAATTCCGAATGTCCATATGCATATGCCTTTAACGACGTGGGCTTGATTATTGGCTTTGCTGGCCACAAGCTTATCACTTTCTGAGGAAGCACATTAATCTGCGCACCAGTATCCAAATGTACAGACGTCTTATTGCCATTTATACTTATCACAGCGGACCATTTGTCCGACCGAACGGTCTTAACAAGAACCTTATTTACATTGATACCTCCTTCGAAGGATTCGTCGCCTTCATTTTCCGCTATAAGGTTTCTTATGCGTCTGGTCCTACAAACTGCTGCGAAATGGTTTAGTTTCCCGCATGCGTTACATGTCTTTCTGTATGCTGGGCAATTACCATATCTGTGTTGCTGTCCACACCACTTGCATTCATTTCTAGTGCTTGCAATACTGGGTCCTGCTTTAGCTTTTTCTACTCGACTTCTATTTTTCTCCCAGGTATTTTTGTTAATCTTCTCAATCATGGCCTGTTTTTCTTCCCATGACGCTATTTGTACGCAGACAGACTCGGCAATCGTGGCTACAGAAATTGCTTTTGGTAGGGTCAACTGGGGATCTTCCAACAACTTCTTTTTTACTTCCTGATCTATCATTCCAATTATGAAACGATCCCTGATGAGAGATTCAGCCAATTCTTCGAATTCACATTCCTGGGGGAGTTGTTTTAATTCCGTAACGAATTCAGTTATACCTTGGCCTTCCTTTTGTACGCTTGTGAAAAATTTGTTTCTAATTTGTATTATATTTTTAAAGGGTTTGAAATGTTTTGAGAACATGTCGAGCATCTCTTTAATACTTGGGTAAGCTTCATTCTCTGTTACTCTGAATGTTTTATATATCGACACCGTTTTTTCACCAAGAATATGTTTCAAAATGGCTCGTTGATGTACCAATGGCATGCTCTCCAAGTCTGCAGCTATAGAAAAAATTTCAAATGCTTCACGCCAAGTTTCCCATTTCTTCTCACCATTATATGGCACAAATTCGGCAGGTGGCTTTATATTTTCCATGTTTTGTAATTCTGCTCTTTTCTTTTAGAGACCTAGACAAAGCTCAAAAACAAAATATCGGCTGTCGACTGCGCCATGTTAAAATATTAGGTTAAAAATACTAGAGGTGACAACCACTCATTGTCCGGTTGAAAGAATTTATTTCACCATCAAATAGTTCTCTTTTATACAGCGAGGAGTTTTACATATTGAAAGATCGCCATGGATTTGCATAGCGTTGAAAGATAAAATGATATTTACATGAAAATAGTTACAACATATCAAATAGACAAAATTCATAGTATATGATAATCCATCACATATCACAACAGAGAGCTGGAAGAATGGAATTTCATGGAAAAACCAATTGCGATCTATACAGACAGTCAGTCATTGATCAACTGGAACTCCAGCCCTGAACAAAGCAGTCGCTATAGACATATCAACAGAAAGTACCACTTCTTGAGAGACTGTTATGAATCCAGAGACATCTGCCTTCTGTACAAGCCATCTCAGGACCTGGAGGCGGATATCTTCACAAATGACCTATCCCGAGACCAGATGAAGAAACACCTGGAGAACCTCAGCATCGTGGGAATAAAGACAAAGTAAGGAGGGAATTGTTACGCAGACTTTGACTTTATCATCATCGGTGCTGACGTCACTACTTCTACGCTTCATGACCTTTTCTGTTTTGATTCTTTGCTCGCTTGTTTTAACAATATTTGTATTGGAACAAGTCGTTCCTTAAATAAATATATATTTGTTTTTATCTAAAAAGGATGTCCTCGTAACTACAAAAATAAGTGAGTACAAAACAACTTGAAATCCATAAAAGAAACATCGTATTTTTGCTAAGCCTATCAAAACTGGTAACAAAATTAAAGTTTAACGATCGGACAATGGGCTTGAAATTTGCAATAAAAAAATCCAAAACAAACTACAAAACTTGGGATGAAACATGGACGCACGGACGTGTATTCTCCGGTATGACGAGACGTGTAAATCGAACACTTTTAGATATAGCTCGCACTTGTTTACATAGCGCTAATCTCCCCCAAATATTCTGGAGACAGAGGCGATAAACACAGCTGCTTACATTAAAAACAAATGTTATAGTTAAAATTTTACACAAATAAATTTACTGGCAATGCGTTTCTTTTAAATATCATCAAATATTTTCTCTACAGACCTTACTGCAATGGTATGAGTTATTCAATGAGAGGGCTTGGCTCATCAGTAGTGAACCCTCTCAGCGGTTTCGCCAAATTAATCTCTAGACCGCTCTACTATTGTATTGGACTGGTTTTGTTATATACCCTGCATTTAGTAGTGCTCTAAAAGACAAAGTACCTGATGGACTCTGGTTAGAAGAAAATCCTAGTGCAAGACACTTAAAATCATTTGGATGTTTGGCACATAGCCACATACCAAGAAAAAGAAGGCGAAAATTAGGCAATCGGGCATGTAGATATATTATAGTAGGATACTTCACTCAAACACGTGGATATCGTCTCTGGTGTCCAGAATCACAAAAGGCGATTGAAACAAAACATGCTATATTCGATAAGTGTAATATTGGACTAGAGTGACTAAGATAGTAGCAGAGACAAAAACAGAGAGGTATAATCACGTTTGGTGTTAGAACTCGAGACTACTGATATAACTAAATAGAAATCGATAGTGAATTACCGAGTAATTAGTATTTAGTGGAGGTAGAGGGCACTTTGCAACAACCCTCCACTTCTAAAAAGATCGTTCGAAATCTATATAGAAGAAAAGCTAAACCGAAACAGAGTTAAATATTTCAGATGTAACCGATCCCAAAAGTTATGAAGAAGCAGTCCTATCTCCTGAAGCAATGTATTGGAGAAGAGCAATGGACGATGAGCTTAGAGCGCTTCAGGAATGAGGCACTTAGGCACTTTATGCTCTTATATGATGCTAATCGGGTTGTTTCCCGGCGGTAATGTTGATTACCCTTGTATATATTCATAATATTTAGATATAAAACTATCTGGCAAACAACAAATGTAAATAATAGAGACAATAATAAATATATAATTGTATGTCGTAGGTTGTGTTAATTGGCTCTAAGTAAAGGCGCTGTAAACATATTGAATATAATCTAAAGGCTAAAGATAAAATACGTAACTGGATAAGGATATGACATAGACGCGATATGCTGAAAGATAAGTAAAATATCAATTAACATTAACATGTTTGAAAGTTTTGGGAGAAAAGTAAATATATGTAAATCGTGTTAGATAATAATGTAATTTTTAAAATATATAAATGTAACGTTGCAATTACCACTGTAATATTTGATGTATTACACTATAGAATCCTGTCGACTCACTGTAACGTTGGGACGATACCTTTTTGGAGATGGGTTGAGTTGTTGATTGATCGATTGAATTGTGGTGGGCGCAGTCGTTTGGCTGAAGTGACAAGGTGTTCTCACAGGGGAAAATAACGAAGGACACAGGATTTGGATTGGAAAAGGCTAGCGATCTAGGGAGAAAGGGGTTGAAGCTATTTGGCGGAGTTGGCTATTAACTATGGCTGTTCACATTATTGTGGATCAGACTTATCTGATCGTTGAAAAGAGGGTGGTTGGCTCCTGACATGTTCCTTGGCCGGTCCAGGTGCTAACTGCTCTCAATGGTGCCACGTTCCAGACTAACTAATCTCAGTTCCCGATTTAACACGAAAACCTCTCTGGGTTCTCATTGGTTGTTGGTTGTCTCGTGTAAGCTTTCTATTGGTTCCTAGCTAATCCTCCTGGACGCTGGTTGGATCTCTGCTAATTCTTTGTTCTTAGCTTGTTCTGACCTGATCCCGGAAATACTAGGTTCTTGAACCCAGTTTTATGAGTTCCTGGATAATAAAACCTGCTAATGACTGCTTCCTCTTTGATGGCCTTTCTCTCTAAAACCTTTCTCCCAGATTTCTTAAGCCTTGTTTTTATCAAAATCTTTTAAAACATACATTGCATACATATTGGGGCGGGATTACATCCAGTTATGTACAAATTATGACAAATATTTTTGAAAATAGAGCAATCCATTAATAAATCTTTAATTAAAAAGCATATATTGGATCAAAATATCATTGATAAAATAAATGATATTTTGATCCAATATATGCCTTTTTAATAAAAAATAAATATTTTTGTGAAATTACTACATAGCTAAAAGTTAGTTTTTCAATTTAAAATAAGAAGAGGCGTTTTTATCTAATAAATAAAATACGGCCTCGAACACCAGGAACAGTTAGCAGCCATTTGTCCCGAAATCAAACCCATCAGAATCATGGGAGAAGTGAAAAAAAAAAGGTTACCAATTATTTTCTATACATTATCTCATAACACTTAAATCACGATTCAAAACATAACGAAAATAAATTGAAAAACAATATATTACAGAATTCCTATTTAACATTTTAAAAATACAAAGACATATTTCATTAGCCATTGTAAAGAACTAAAATATTCCAATATTAGATTCATTTAAGAGGCCAAATTAAAAAAAAAGTATAATTTAAACTCCCAAATACGAGCAAATAGCATTGCATTTTAAATTAACTATACCCAACTAATTATTTGGAAAAATTTTAAATATATTCTACTCTAAAAACAATAATAACCAGTATATTTTATATGTTCATACAAAATATACACCTTGGATAGAGATACTTTTTTTCGATTTATGTATTTATTATGTTTCATTAACTAAATAAAAAGATATTAATATATCGCCATTTTATATATAGGGAAGGTAAAATATTGCCACGTGGAAAATTAGGGAAGACAAACTTCAGAATGAGACAGCAATTTATTTAAGGCAAGAACAAACTATGAATGATAAACAAAAGACAAGCAATAAGGGAAGTTTACAGAGTAGTAAAATATAAACATAAAAAAATGATACTCTGTTAATACAAGTGTAAAATAATAAATTAATGTAAAATAATAAATGCTTCGCTACAATATAATTTAATATATAGTATCATTAATATTTATATAGATTTTTTATTCATTATAATTTATGAAAGCCTGCTTTGAGAGGTCATGAATAATCTCTCCAAAAATTAAGATCCAACTCCAAACCGTTCCAGCGTTAAAACCGTGCATCTCTGATAGCCAGACAGACCGACAGACAGACATAGTATTTATATAGAGATATGTATCAAATTGCTATTAGCTATTTTCCCCATTGCGTGCTTTCTTGATTTTTGATTGTCTTTTAGTAATTCAGAATCCATTTGTTCAGGAAATTATCCGGGTACACATTTATTTTTAAAACTCGTTTTTAACACTTTTTTACTTTCTTTTTAAATGATTGGTTCTAGACAAACCTGTCTGTCCTAATGATTTGTTCACCTGTGAAGGACAATAGAAATTAAGGTGTGAATCTCAACCTGATATATGTTCAAAGACAATGGTTTAAATATACCCGTCATTTTCCAGGTCAATTGCACACATAAAAATGCTCAACTATTTTCAATCTCAACTGTTAAGTCTATGCTCTCCAAGGAAATTCAGTCTGACAGTGATTTCTCCTGCTGCCAAATTCTATATACCTCCTCCAGAATGTGATTACTCACTATCAAGCCTGAACGAATTCAAATGAAAAATTAAAGGGAGAAGTATTCCTCTTGGTACAGGAATATCATCCTCTCGCAACTTTATGATATATTCTAGCCTGAAACTCGACCCTTACAAAACTTTACCAGCTTTAAATCGATCGATTACATAAATCCTCTGATAGGATGTTATAAAATCGAAGCCGCCTCTGTATTGATGGAAACCAAAGCCCGACACCATGGTATACAGGTTTGCTTTTTGTGTAATTTTCCAAAATTGGTGTTGTGGCTCATTATTTATAACACTATTGAGTTTTTCGCTAGTGTGATAAACATAATACTCATTGTTATAATGCATAATTAAAGGAAGAGGTGCCTCTTTTGGTGCATATATGTAGTAATAATATATGTTCAATATAAACAAGATTTCATATGTATCATAATTATAAGAAGTGTTAAAGTCTCAAATATATATGAAGTTCAATGCGCCAAATTTGTGGTGTTCATGTAAGACATAAGACAATACGTTTTAAAGAGTGTCAGCCGCGATTCAGGTAAAGCGAGGTCCAGTTGGTCTAGGTTACATCAGATATGGATATGCTATAGAAAGGTGAGAAAGGAAGTCGAGAAGTTTGTGGTCCAGAAAAAGGAAAGTTCAGCCAGATTTCATGGTTGTTAGGGCTTTTATTGGCCGTGGAACTTTACCGTCGTGGCAAGTTCCAGAAAATGTTAAACTTATTGCGAAATATTATGTGAAGAAAGCGTTACAGCATCTACTCGAGCACCATGTTCCAGGTCTCTATGGCGAAGACAAAAATAAGGTCTATGTTCATCACTATGCAACCACCATGATCGCTTCAATGCCGCATACTCCGAAGAGCTGGAGGAAAAACTGGGACCTCTCGGGGATATTCACAAGTCATAAGGGAATTTTATGATCAACCGCTGGACAACCAATCTCTCCCGCGCTTGCAGATCAGATTCGCTTGGACCTTGTTTTCCGCGCCGCTGGCCTCTCTTAGGTACTAACCAGCCTGCCTCGTCCTTTGTGTATTATAACACAGTTGCCTGAGGCCACGGAGCCCATGATTTATATTTCTTGTGGCACGACAATATTCAACCGCCAAAAAGGATGGGCCCAGGAGAGCAGAGCGACACCGGAGTTCCCCATTATGCCACACAGAGCCATGGACATATGGCAAAACTCGCGGAACCCATCCGAGACATCACCGCTCCCAGCCTTAGGAAGATGGCCTAACTCCCAAAACCACAAACCTTTCATTCCTCTCACCATTACAAGTCCCTCGCACACATATCCGCACTCCACCTGACGATTAGAACTTCTGCTCACTGGACGACTCTTCCTTAACCATCACCACAAGGACCTGTCACATTGACCAATGCGAACTCTCCGACTACACTACGATGAACACCTTTGTACTGTGAGTACAACCTATTTTAAACTTAAGTTTGCAATTGTTTTTCAAGTAGATTTTATTTCATTTTAATCTTAACCCCTTCAAATAGATTATCATTTTCCATATCACTTATACAAATTGTTTTTATTTCTTGGATAATATATTATTTAAATTTCAATATAATTCAATTTTATACTCATTTAACTAAATTCTAATTTTGTCAATCACTTATATTTCTTCATTATATGGTATTTAACCTAAAATATAATTGAATCTGTTTAACCTATTCTCATTTTAGATTCTTCATATCGTAAAAACTATATATATTTTTTGATGACTGTGATTTAACTTAGGTTATACTTCCCAATGAATTTTCCTTTAATTCATTCAATTCAAGTAACACCACATACAAGCATCATTAACTTTCATATGAATTCTACTCTTCCCAATGAATTCACAAACCTATTTCAATTACTAAACTCTACACTAACACCTTTTGTTCCGAAGTTATTTTTGTCTTTCACATATACTAGTCTATGTGTAAAAGTATCCTTAATCCTAGCAGATCCAGGTATAAACACTTTTAATACACCCGCGTCAAGTAACAATCTATAATTCGCTGATACCTTACCCATCCTTTCAACAAACAAAGTATTATGCAAAGCCAGCAAAGGTTTCCGATTTGCACAAGCACGAGATTATATAGGCCTCAGGTTCTCGAGAATTTGTCCCACACAATTTTCTATATATGCCTTCACTTATTTACACCACAAATTTCCCAATTATCGACCCCTATTTCATCTCTCATATCCCCTCTATTCCACTAACACGTTTTCAATGATTTCAACACATTTACCCACACTCTAGTTAATTATTTATTCTTATATAACCTTCTTTTCCAAACGAATTTAAACGCTCTATTTTTCACTTAAGAATACATATTAACAACGTTTGCTTAGCAAAACGTAGCCACTATCTTCCTCCTATTTAACGCAATATATCACACCAAGGCCCATTCATTAATTAATTTATTCATTTATTCTCTACCCTTGTAAGCACCACTGTAAAGATATTGAGTCACGTTCACAACCCAAGTAAATCAAACTTCACCAACTCACGTCAAATATTGACACCTATTGCCACTTCAAAATTTTAATTATAATCCTCACAACCACTGACTAATGTTACCTCAAAACTTACCTTGTCACACTCATTTTTTCTATCGTCTATAGCTGCTCCACATACGCCATCTCATTGCTATATCAACTTTTCATCTTTCCCAAACTTTACCAAAATGCATCCACCTTTACCTGCCACTACCACTATGGCACTCATACTACTCTGATCAAAATGTTTCGACACTTTGTTATAAAATCCTGAAAACTCAATATATTTTCTCCCGGTTTGTGGCAAACGCAAGCGTCGCCCTTGGCTTGGAGACCTGCCAATTTTCAAAAATCACGCGCCACAACAACGCGAGCAGCGGCTGTTCGAAGTGAAGCCATTTTGCCCGTGCTTCGATTTCGTTAGTCACCGAAATGAAGGATCAACTAATTTGCATCAAGTTCTGTGTGAAAAACGGATTCAAGGATGCCGAAACTTTTTGGATGTTGCAAACAGGCTACGAGGATTCCGTCATGAGCCGAAGACGAGTTTTTGAGTGGTACAAGCGCTTCAAGGAGGGTCGGAATAGACCGCCGACAATGAGCGTTCCGGGAGACCGTCCACATCAACCACGCCTGAAAAAGTGGACAAAGGTGTTGGAAATGGTGCGTGAAGACCGACGAATAACTATCAGGGAGGTCGCCGAAGAGGCAGGAATATCATTCGGGTCGACTCAATCGATGATGAAGAAAATTTTGGGAGTGAGAAGACTCAACGCCGTTCTCGCTCCCAAAGATTTGACTTTTGAACAAAAGAACGCCCGGAAAGAAACGGCCAGTCTCAATCTCGAAGCGACAACCGACGACCTCGAATTGCTGAAGAGGGTCATTACTGGAGTCGAAACATGGATTTACGACTTCGATTCGGAAACTACCCAACAGGCATCGGAGTGGCGCTTCAAAAATGAGCCGAGACCAAAGAAAGCGAGGAAGGCTCCCAGCAAAGTCAAGGTCATGTTGACGGTGTTCTTCGACTACCAGAGCATCGTTCATCATGAATTTCAACAACAAGGCTCTACAATAAATGCTGACTCGTACCTGGGAGTTTTGAGGCGATTGAGGGAAGCGATCAGGCAGAAACGGCCGGAGCTGTGGAGGAGCAAGTCGTGGATCCTCCACCACGATAACGCACCGGCGCACACAGCCCTCAAAATCTCGAAGTTCCTGCAGGACCACTTAACCTCTGTGTTCCCCCAGCCCCCCTACAGTCCCGATTTGGCCCCTGCGACTTCTTCCTCTTTGGAAAGCTAAAAAAAAGTTAAAGGGTCGGAAATTTCAGAGCATAGAAGAAATCAAAGAGGAATCGAAGAAGGCCATGAAGGCGATCCCGAAAACAGACTACCAGAGGTGTTTTGCCGACTGGAAAAAAAGGTGGCTGAAGTGCATCGCGGCCAACGGGGACTACTTTGAAGGGGACAATTTGAATTTGATAGAATAATAAAGTTTTTTTTTTAACTTATGAGCAAAGTGTCGAAACCTTTTGATCAGAGTAGTATGTTTACATCAACGAGCAAAAACCGCAGCTATAGTATTACTTTCCACAATGTACCTCAGTATTACATAAGAACATTCCTACATGTCAATCACATACGGCTGACAACTCTACATAGCGGTCAATCTGTTTACACTTGAATACTGTCTGGCTTGAACAACGACTCTTCTAGTGTATTTTGTATATTTTATATTTTTATATATTGTGTGAATATTTTTATATTATTACTCATCGCTTACTTTTAAGCATTTTGAAATATTCTTCACTTTTTGAATATATTTTGCATTTTTATTATTCACCTTGTCAAGTATGCGTTTATCTCGAGTTTTTCTTGCTTGAACTTTTGTGTTTTTTTAATATGCTGGAACAATTTTGTCGAGTTCAGACTCTACTTCAAGTAGATGGAATTTGTGTGAATATTTGGAGCCATATAGAGGTGGGGTGTTTGATGTGATAGAAATTAGAATTGTTATAAAACGCACTAGTTAATTGTAAACAAATATTTTTAATTATCTATTTTTATATTATCTACACGCAAATATAAAACAAGCTTAGTCTCTATCTGACAAGACAACAATTTTATTTAGAGATAAATCTTTCTGAATGTACAACTAAGATGATGGCTTGCATCTTTCGGAATAAATATCAACGAATCGTGGATTTTTAATTATTCTAGAATGGGTATTTTGCTAATTCTGCAATAATTATAAATTAACGATTGGTTCATATTTATCCCGACAGATGGCGTGAGCAATCAGCAACTTTTAGTTGTACGATGAGGAGACACTTTTCTATTAAATTATCAACTTGATCCTACAGTATAATTTCACTTCGTAGTATTTTTAAATTTATATTTTGGCTAACCCAATTATCAACTTACCTAAAACAGTATTTTAAAAATTTTCCACAATATTTTTAAATCCCCATTCACAAAGTCATTTTTAGCCCCTCAAGAAAACCCACCAGAAACCAATTTCCAACCATTTTTTCTTTGCATTATTTTTATCTCAAAGAAATTTCCGTGGCGACAGGCAAAGGATCAAACAATCCTTAGAAAAGTGGAAAGAGGTCTATAATTATTGGTAAATACTTCGTTTTTTTGCCTCTCTACGATTTTCCTTTCTTTTGTCGCCTATTGTTTGAGGTTGGTATATCAAGGAAAGTTGTAGCAGCGCTTTAAATATCTTATAACCAATATGTACCCAACTGTTGTGACTGTAGAGATTATTTTTTTGTTTCTACAGAGATTCATGAAGGCCTTTTCCATTTGTATATTCAATGGCTCGCTGACTTTCACAAAGTAATTTTACCAAGAGAGAGTTTTTCCTACTAAATAACAAAGGCTCAAAGTCTTACTTTCAAGCTCATACATTTAAAACTTCAATATGTATTAAGTCCTTCCAATTGGGAAATATACGAGGTGCCGTGGGTTCAATGCTTTATAATTATCCGAAACTTGTTCTAGCGACCTTGTAGACTAACCTTTAATTAACTAGGCCGTATTTTATATACACCGAGGTGACTGCGGTGTTAGAAATTGAATAAAGATCTTTGATATATATAACGCAATCTGTCGTGATCTCGAAAGTCCGTTAATTGGGAATAAATATATCCTTCCCAGATAGACAGTTAATTGGGACCTACCACTCGGTTTTTACAGTCGAAGGCCAAGCGGCTTCTCCTTTGTTAAGGAAGACAAGACACACGATGGATTTCGGAAACATGGTGCTCCCAAAAAAAAAAAAAAAAAAAACGATGAAAATAAGTTGGTTATTAATCCATGGGTTATTTTAGGTGTTCACAATGCTTGACAGGAAGTTTGCTAAAAGTCTTGAAGTAGATGGAAGATTCACCAGCGTGAAGTCGTGCTCATCTTCTGCTGATCTCTCCGCAGACCGTGAAAACTCTGCTGTTAAACTCCGACTGCTCCTGTCTGCTGTCAAAACCTGACTGATGTCCGTGCTGCTTCTGTAACCCCTGGCCTGGACCTGAGGGTCACCTGATTTGAGGGACCAATCAAATGGTGATACGTCATAGCAAAATGGCTAACATGTTTGGATGGGGAAGAATCATATAATTTTAGCTTCCACCCTTTATGATTGTCCACTGATTGTTCAACTTTTATCAAAGCGCTGAATTTTATTTTAACTTTTGTTTATTCATATGGTACCGATTGAAAAGGCTAGATTATTTACAATACATTGGAGGTATGGAAGGTTTTTTTTTTATAATGTATAAAATATTTAAATTATTTGCAAATAGGAAAGTTTGTTGAGATGGAATGTTTTGAAGGTTTGGGCTAGGTGGTACGTAAGCTAACGTTTTAAATTGTGACACACACACGCATATATGAGAACTAATATACGGGGACGATATTAAAGTTTTATTGTTAAGAGTGCTGCATGGGATGGTCTCAGACAATTGAGGGAATAACACATTTAGAATAAGCGGGAGAGGGGATCACCAATTAGGCAGCTGCGTGTAAATGTATTTTCATGATATGTCTTGATTGTATGATGGGGGAATGCGGTTATGTTCATGGATAGTTTTTAAAACGGGTTTGTATATGAAAGAATAATAATAAAAAGTGCTATATGTGTTGTTAGAAAGTCGTGGTTCTAAAGAAGCCTTCATGCAAATATTAGGGGGCTAAAAATCGTTTAAATATCTGGTATTAAATATAGGAACGGTTTACTTGATCAGGAAGAAATGCGGGGGTAATTGAATCGTCTGATTTGCGTTTGAGTATTACCTTGGTGTAATTTGATGGAATGGTTTTGGGCCTTATTGGTAGTTCTGCTCGTGAGCGCGGTATGGAAGTTGGTATGGGGGTAGTTCTGGTGATAGACGTAAGTAAAGGCGAAGGAGATGAATGAAGATGTGACAGTGAAGTCTAAGAGAGGCCAGCGAACAACGACACCGGCATGGTTCAGACGGGTGTGATCTGCAAGAGTGGAAAAGATGATCTGCCGTCCCTCGGCTAGTCGTGATATTCACTAATGACTTATGGAAGTGCTCCAAGTAGTCTACTTAGTAATGTAAGAAAAACTTACTTTGTATGATTGGTACTAGGACCTTGCCTGTATCGATGACTGATTCTCTTCAAAACTTTATTGTCTTATGTAAGATAACATAATGGCCAAGCTGGCGCGTTGAAGTTTATATACTTTTTAAAGACTCTATACTATTTATAATTATTGGACATATGACAATTTTGTGTTTATTGACATAAATTACTGAACATATGATAAATCATTTTGTAATCGCCAAAACGTGATAATTTCAAGGTTTGTAGAATATAACAAAAGTCTCTTACAGGCACGCTATAGGACAATAGTAAACCTTAATAATACGATTAACCTTTTTTTTACTTAGCTAAAGTTGTTTTACAGTGTACCTATACGTCGCTTCGCTATTCCTAATTCTTGACCGAGAAATAATTATTTATAATAGTATAATTTATACTATTCCTACTGATTTTTGAAATATCAATTAATTCACATACCACACGTATGTATAGATGTAAAATTGGGGCAGATGGTATTCATGTTATAAAAAGGCACCTCTTCTTTTGAAATATATTAAAAACAATGTACAAACGCAAAGACTCAGGATCGGTGAATATGACAATTTGACAACTTGACAAAACCCAACAGGTATTCCATGGTTGAGCTATGACCTTCATCAGTACAGCAACGGCTTCAATTTCATAAAATCCTAAAAAGAGGAGTTATGAATTCGGCCGAATCTTCCAAAGAGGAGTTTAAGTTGGTAAAGTAGTAGAGGGTCGACTTTTAGGCCGGAGTATACAATGTAAAATTGTGGGAGGATGGTATTTCTTGATACCGGCCCTACACTGAGCTATGACCCGAAACCTTGGAAGGAAAACTATTCAAGTTGGCCTTTTGTCGATTTGCCAATACCGTTTTATTGTGGAAAATTCATCGAGCCTGAGTCTGTACGCTCTACATAGAGAAGATCGTGGAATGCATGGTTTTAATACATTTTTAAAATGATAGGTGCTCCTTTTAGTACATGAATACCATCCTCGCTCAATCTTAAATTGTATTCTGGACTTAAATTCGGTTCAGTAACTTCATTAGCTAGATATTAATAGGTTTGTTGTTAATATAATCCCTTCGGTATAATTAATAATAAAAGGCAATTCGCTGAGGGAAAATAAACTTTATCCTCAGCGAATTGTCTTTTATTATTAATAGGTTTACTGCCCCTGGTAGGGAATAGCTCATTTACGTTTCGGGGATGGCACTGAATGGTTCGTGGTAAAAATAAAGTATCGCCTACCACCTACCTCGACCACTTTACGGTAGAGAATGGATAAATGTACGTCAAAGGTAATATTTTTTCCTCTACAACTCGTTCCACCAGTTCGTAAATATAGGGTTATTTAAGCACACTCTTTTTTTTCAAATAGATGCGTGATGGCAATGATAGCTCACACGCAGAGTTTACAACCACATAAAAAATAATTATGGAGGAAACTACAGTAATTTTATAGAATGCCCAAACTTTTGGGAACAATATACAATCAGTCTGCAATTAAGACTAGTAGGAAGAATTTAGACTTTGAGCATTTGTTTCTTTCACACGATATGTTCCTGTTGAATTTATTTGCATATTGGCAGAGAAGATGCTAAAATTTATGGAATCTTTTCCTTACAATCTTGGTGTGTTGGAGATGAGCATGGTGAGAGGTTTTAATCAAGATATATCAACCACGGAGAGGCGGTAAAAGGTAAATAGGGACCCAGTATGCTTGCTGAATACTATTGGACACTCAACCACAAGCAAAATATAACAAAATTCCTCACTACTATTCGATACTTTTTTCATGTAAACTTTCATTTGGTGATATTCTCAGAAACCTTGCTTGTTAGAAAAAAACTAATTAAATAATTGCAATAAGCACACAAAATATATTTGAAATAAAATATTGTTTCATTTGCGACAAATAAATCAAATTTGTAGATCAGTGAAACAAACCTTTTTATAAATAATATAGTATTTGGAAAAAAATATTCACTCATTTCAAAATCCTAGAAGTGAAACATAAATAAAAAAGGCCTAATAACAACAACAAAAAAAAAGGTCATAAATATCCGTTGCCCCGCCTCCTTGTCATCCATTAGTGCACACAAGGTTAATACGTATACACGAATTTATTTATAACATTGACTCGAACGGAATAGATTAATAGCAATTGAATACGGCCAATTTCCTGAATCGGTTAAATATAAACTCAAATTAGGTTCAATTCAGTGAAAAAGAGAAAGTTGATTGAAATCTATAGTGCCGATCGTCATTGAGATTTAATAAAAATCGCAGGTGTCTTTGGTTCTAATATAGAGCTTTGTAATACCCTACTTCTCGAGTTATAAACTAGATGAATGACCCGCGCAGTGGCTGATTTTTCTACGAGTGCATTATAACCCAATGTGTATAAAATAAAGAGATCTTTTTCAAATTTAAAATAAAGGCTGGTTAAATTTTATATATACAAGTTAAAATTATTATTATAATAATTTTTATATCTGCTATAGAGGGCTTCGTCCCCCCCCCCCCCCTTAAATTTTTCCTATTATATGTCACTTATATGGGACCAATAAAGTTAAAGGAAGGTTAACAACCCTAGTAATAGAAACACTACAGCTATTAGAAGAGCTAAGGCTTGTTAAGGACAGTCGGGATTTAGAATCATTCGAATGCCGTCGATATGAACGACAATTTCTCTTGGGCCGTGTCAACACGACTTTTTCTGGGTCGTAGCCTTCCATTGCAACTTCCAGCCTTTGGTGGATTCCTTCTCTTTCTTTCTATAACCATATAACATTAATGTATCTTCTCCAAACGGATACAGAATGAAATTATTATTATTATTATCATCTCAAATTACATCGAACTGACGGAAAGTCATTAGTACAGTAGAACTTGGATAATTCGAACTTCTTTAATTCGAAAACCTCTTTAATTCGAATATTTATCTTGGTCCCTAGAATTTCCTATATATATAATTTCCGTTTTTAATTCGAATTTTTGGATAATTCGAATTTTTTTATGGTCCCTTGGGGTTCGAATTATCCAAGTTCGACTGTACTTAGTCTTTTGAAAAACTAAGAGAATGATCCAGGTAATTTTCAGTTTGTTCCTGAGTGTATTTTTACCTAAGTGCACGGGTCTAGTACGACATCTAGTGTTAAGGCTTAATGGATAGTTTTAGAATAATTAAATTAGTGTCATCATTTTATTTTCCATATGCTTTGACGGATAGATAGAGGCGATGCCCAGGTTCCTCGAGTATCTACGGATCTAGAACTATAGCCCAAGGCCTTTTCTATATTTTACTACAACTTTCGATACTTTTTAAAATTCTAAATATATTGGAATATCTCATCATTATTATTTATTTCAGATTTGGTAGAGTGTAAGGACTACTATATAATACTAAAATTACTTAGTTTATATAGCTATACCCCCAATGTACCCATATACACCTCTATTTTGCGAAAATATTTCAAAGAAAGTTTAATCGGAGAATAGGTATGTCCGAATTTCTTTTTTTTTTTTGCAAGTTTTCTAAACCTTTATTTCATTTTATTATTATTATTATTTTTTTTATGTTTACTAGCGTTCTCACGCATGCGCGGTATATTTATCGTCTGCTAGGGTACGTGCATTTTACCAACGTAGCTGCTGGCATAGATCCCTTTATTACATCGACATTGCATTACGTTTAAGATATTTTTCAAATTTTCTGTTGAATGTGCAGCTGGATAATGTTCCAATTTATTGATTTAAAAAAATAAATCTGAATTTTAATAAGAAAAAGTAATATAACGATAAAAAGATATACTAAAATACAAAATGTATCGGGTGAAAAAATATTTTAAGTAATGGCACCTGGAGTAAAATATGTGGTGGCATCACATCACCTTCACTCTTACAACACCAAGAACCATCAATAATGCAGGAAATTTGGTATGCATGACCGTAGGTACCTCATCAGGGCTTTTACACAGCTACCGATCATTTTTTTGCGGTCCACCTTCTGGTTCTGAACAAATTTCTTCTCGTATGAGAAAAAAAAAAAAAACAGGTCATTCCTGGCTCCTCGGGATGTTTGAATTTGTTTGGAAGGCGCTTGATTTCGAACAAATTAGATTTTTATATTTCAGGTAAACATTTCTCAATTTGAAATACTTCATTTATTATGTTTTCCATTAATATACAGGATGGGGCAGCTATTGGAGAACACAAAATATAAATTTACTAAATTTAATTTGAAGTCTCGACATATCGTTCAACCAGCACGTATCATCCACCATGCACGTATATGTTCTCACACAGAGATAATGTAGTATATTTTTTTCTTAATATATCATAAGTATTTGAAATAATACGCCCTTTTATATAAACCTATATTTAAAATATGTGAATAATAATAATGTGTATATAAAAATAGTATTTATTATTAATTTGTTAACGTGATAAACCTGTTGAAGGACTGACAAGTCCGAAAGCTTGGAAATAAAAAGATATACAAGAAACTTAGCCCTGGAAGCTTTATTTATTTTAAAACAAAATATAAATGAAACTTTTTCCTCTGTGTTATAAAAACATAGGTTTTTTCTGTTCACATGGAAAACTTAGAGAAGATGTATGTAGTTATTGTCTCCTTAGCGGCAGAACACCTTGATTAAGAAACTGCTGCATTTTTGAAAATCGCCCGATCAGTTGTTTTCAAAGTTTGGAGAGAATTGTAGGCAGCAAAGGGTGATATGGCGGAAGTTTCCCAAAGGAAACGACATTGTCGGCGTTCTGACAGTATCAGAACGCCAGACTTTATAAGCCGTGTTCAAGCTGCCATCGATAAGGGCACCTCCAGAGAGCTGCAGGTTGATGAGGCTACCATCCGACGTGTGGTTCATGAGGACCTCCGTTACAAATTATGCGTAATGCGTAAAGGATAGTTCATGTCGGAAAGAACTAAAGCGAACCTCTTGATCAGAGCCAAACACCTTCTGAACAAATTCAAACATCCCAAGGAGCCAGGAATCTGTTTTTTTTTTCTCATACGAGAAGAACTTTGTTCAGAACCAGAAGGTGAACCGCAAAAATGATCGGTAGCTGTGTAAAAACCCTGATTAGGTACCTACGGTGATTTATACCAAATTTCCAGAATCATTGATGGTTCTTGGTGTTGCTAGTAGTGAAGCTGATGTGATTGCCTCCTCATTTATTTTTACTCCAGGTGCCGAAGTCAATGCCGTTGCTTACACCGAGATGTTTGCCACAGTTGTCAAGCCTTGGATCATTAATGTAGCACGTGGGAGGCCGTATGTTTTTAAAAAAAGACTCAGCACCATCTTACACAGCCAGAAAAACCCAAGAATGGATGGCCGAGAATCTTCACGACCATGTCACACCTAACTTTGGACCCTAGCTAACCATATGTCAATCCGCTGGACTATTACGTGTGGGTATAGTTGAGAGAGACTCCAATAGTTATTCCCACAAACTGTTGCAGTTCTCGGAGCTGCTTTAGTGGATGCAATGGCAAACATTCCCAAGACCCATCTCATTACTGTTTACAGTCGGTTTCGATGGAGTATAGAAGCTGTTATTGCCGCTGATCGCAGGTTCATTGAAGGTCGCCTCTCCCGTCAAAATAGACGTATAAACGATACCTATTGAGCCGTCTCCGCAAATTCAGGTCAGTGACAAAGCCACAGTACCAGTTTAGGAAAACTGAGAAGCTATATCTAAAGACCATGATTTCGGGCTAATGGCCCTCCTCAGTTCAGGGCGAACTTTATTCCATGAAATCCACAAAGCATCAAATGAAATTTTCAAATCAGCCAAAGAGGTGTTTAGCTAGCAGAGTGGCTACGTCAAATCTATGGCCAAATATAAATGAAAATTTTACTAGGAAGAAATTGCTCTATAAAGGTCGCCGTTCCCGTCAAAATAGACGCTAACTGGCGCAATATAATCTTTAAAAAATTTGATGGCATAATATCAATTTTAATTGAAGCTTTTTATATTGTACACTCCTCGAAATTCGTCATCTTTTAACACTATTATGCACAAACTCAATTATTCACCTTTATGAATAGCAAATATCCATCAATTTATGAAAAACATTTTGTTAAAATTTCAAAATGTACACTGCGTGACATTGAAAATGGAACACCAAGAAATAGTGGCCAGAAAATTATGCAAATTTCAGGGTAGACGCGCTTAACCGAGTTATGCAAATGATGTAAAATGCGCAGCTCTCGTGCGCACATGGAGTAAGATATAAGGGAAGGAACTTGCAGAAAGGACAGTATTCGTGTCGTTATTTCTTCAAGGAAAATCATTGTAGAAATTTTGTTCTTGTGTCAAAAGCCACGTGTAATAACAGAGAATGCCAGGTCATCGTAAACGGAGGCAGTTCAAGCAGACAGACGCTTTTACGAGGGGCATGGTGATCGGACTTAAAAGGGCAGGCTGGTCCATACGTCAAATCGCAGCTGATACACACCTTGGTGCGTCCACGGTGCACCGACTGTGGAGAAGATGGTTGGAACATGGAAATGTGGCAATTTATAGGAATGTCGGTGCAACCAGAGTGACGTCAGCACGTGTGGATCGGCGTATCCTTCGACAAGCAGTGGCGGCCCCACAAGCCACTTGTACCGCCATCCTGCAACATGTGCAAGACACCCTAGATCATTCCATCTCGACCAGAACCATTTCCCGTCGATTGGTTGCTAATGGCTTGCACTCATGCCGTTCTCTAAGAAGACTGCCATTGACCCCACCGAATAGGCGCCAACGTTTGGAATGGTGCCGGGCTAGATCGACGTGGATGACGGCATGGCACAGGGTCGTGTTCTCAGATGAGTCGCGTTTCTGCTTGTCCAGTGATAGTCGCCGTGTACGCGTGTGGCGTCGACGTGGAGAAAGGTCCAATCCAGCAGCAATTGTGGAACGCCCCACCGTGCGACAACGTGGAATCATGGTTTGGGGCGCAATCGCGTATGATTCCAGGTCACCTTTACTTCGTATTCAGGGCACTATGACGGCCCAACGATACGTTGATGATGTGCTGCGACCGGTGACACTCCCCTACCTTCAGGGGGTACCCAATGCCCTTTATCAGCAGGATAACGCCCGACCGCACACTGCTCGCCTTAGCCAACAAGCTCTGCAAGATGTACAGATGCTTCCCTGGCCACCGTACTCTCCTGATCTCTCACCAATCGAGCACGTCTGGGACATCATTGGACGCCGTTTGCATGCCTTGCCACAGCCGCGTTCAGAAGACGAACTGTGGCAAATGGTTGAGAGGAAATGGAGAGCCATCCCTCAGGACGCCATCCGTACTCTGATTGACTCTCTACCTAGACGTGTTGCTGCGTGCATCGCCGTCCGCGGTGGTCCTACTTGCTACTAAGCCGACGCCGTTCTCGCTCTGTATTATGACTATCATTTTGAAATAAAGATCACTTATTGTTCGTCCCTGTCTCTCTCTGTCTGCCGAGTTTCATCACTTTCTGGCCACTATTTCTTGGTGTTCCATTTTCAATGTCACGCAGTGTAAATGAATCAGCTAAATTTACATGATAGTGTGACATTTGAATTTCAAAAATAAATAATAAACTTCAAATAACAAATAAACCTATAAAAATTCGAAACTACAAGGGGGGATCAATAAATAAGGTGAATTATCTTATTTCTTAAAAATTAACAAAGCAAAAATAATTTAAACCACAGAATATTAAAATATAACATCGAGAGACTATTTAAGGTGTTCTGTTCTTTTTTCCCATGCGCGGCGCGAGACTTATAAACTAAAATGGAAGCTCCCTTGAAGGATTGCACCACGCTTGAACAACGTGCAGTTATTCGTTTCTTGAATGCAGAAGATATTCAAACATCTCAAATATGCCAAAGAATGAAAAATATCTATGGTGAGTCTTGTTTGTCTCAAAAAACATTTATAAATGGGTTAACGAGTTCAAAAATGGACGAATTACATGTACCGATATTGAGCGACCTGGACGACCAAGTGTTACAGCGACGTTAAGCACGATAAATGCGGTTGAAAACTTAATTTTGGAGGATAGAAAAATATCCATTTTTACCATAGCCGACAATTTGAATATAAGTTATGGAACTGTGCACACCATTATTAAAGAACAATTGCAATTTAGAAAAATATGCTGCAGATGGATTCCACATTTCCTTAATTTGGACCAAAAACCTAACCGTATTCGGGTTTCAAAGGCTCTGTTAAAGCGGTATGAAGAGGAAGGTGATCATTTCCTTGACCAAATTGTAACTGGAGATGAGAGTTGGTGTTATCATTATGATCCTTCGACAAAACGTGCATCTATGGAATGGAAACGAGGCGACTCTCCAAGACCAAAAAAAAAAAAAAAAATCAGGTCTCAACGTTTGGCCGGTAAAGTTTTGTTAACAATTTTTTGGGATGTTGATGGACCAATCTGCCTTGATTTTTTATCCTCAAGGCAACGTATGAACAGCGACCTTTATTGTGACATTCTTGTAAATAAGCTAAAGCCCGGTATAACAAACAAAAGAAGAGGGAAGCTTAGTAAAGGTGTTCTCTTCCTTCATGATAATGCAAGGCCGCATACATCATGTAAAACTGTATCTATAACCATTAAATTAGGTTTTTAAGTTTTAGAACATCCTGCATATAGTCCAGACCTAGCCTCATCTGACTATTTCCTTTTTGGACTACTAAAGAAGGAGTTAAAGGGAAAGCGATTTGACTCGGATGAAGATGTCCAGAAAGTGGTGCAAGATTTCTTTCACACCCTTCTTAAGAGTGCCTATAAAGAGGGTATTTACAAGTTGCCAGAACGATGGAGACGATATATAGAAAGCCAAGGTGATTATTTTGAATAAATCAAGTCCTAAATTTTAATATCGTTCTTATTTTTTTAAATAAATTATAAATCACCTTATTTATTGATCCCACCTTGTATTTTAGACGCGTAAGATTATTTTTGAAATTGTACAATTTCTACTGCCCTTACTGCAATGGAAAAATTAAAGGGAGGGCCTGGCTCATCAGTGGTTAACCCTCCCAGCGGTTTCGCCAGTTTAATCTACCATAACGCTGTTATATTGCATTTTTCGATCTTCCTTTTATAGTGATACTGATGCTAGACTTTTTTTCTTAACAGATGGCGCGCTAGTGCATCATAAAATATACGTATATAGGTAAGAATTAAACATATATTCTAAATTTCACACCCATTGATGTATGGTGCAATTAAATGTATATACCAAAAATAGTTTAAAAATTTTGATAAAAATTTAATTTAATGATAACAATATGAGGAAGCTTAGTAACATTGCATTAAAACTAACTTAAAACAAATTATTGATGAGAAAATTCTCATTTCTAAACTATTAGAACTTTTCTTACATAAATTGACAAGATGTCAGTTGAATGATGTTAATTGTCTAAACTATTTTCTCTCTCTCTCTTCTCTCTTCTTATATATAAAAGTCAATGTCTGTTTCGCGATAAACTCAAAATTAATGAACCATTTGGTACCTATTTTGCATGTCGCTTTTTATAAACCTGAGGAAAATACCTGAGGTAAATACGAGGCGAAGTAACAACATCAAGTCAATTAAGCGACCAATGAGCGTTCTGCATATTTTTTTCAAGTTGCTTGCGTACTTTCTTTTTGAAATATCTTTTTATACGAATGTTACTTTTTATTTTTACAAAAGTATTGAGTATTGAGAGAGAAATTTATACTAATAAGTTACGGTAAGTGCACACAAAGCAATTTTTAAAAGACTTTACAAAATTAGCGTTACTCTATATAAATAATGGCTTTCATAATTTTTTTTCATTTTTGTTCTGGCCTTTGTTCTTCTTTTATCTCTTTTAAAGAAATCGTCTAAAATGCAGTCGCGGTCATTAGAAAACACATATGTTTGCCTAATTTCCATGTGCTCTTTCATTTTTCACCGAAAAATATTTATATGCCAGAGTATTTCGGATTAATTATTTTTATAAAACTATTTTTTTCTTATTCTTACTGAAAAGATGGGCATCGCAGTCACTCATTCAACTCAGGCAATTTCAAGGGTTAATGCGCTGGGGCGGGTATCTCCGGGGTTGGGAGGAAAAGCTCCCATCTATTTAAACTATATTGATTTTGAAAAAAACTAAATGAATTGCGAAAAAAATATTAAATCAAATACCTAAATACTAATATAATATAATTTTTGCCATCACACACACTTTTTGCCTGTGGTTTATGTGTTACTTCTGAATTGCTATTCTATGGCACTTCTACTATTTAATTATTGATGTACTTTCAGTATGAAGGAAATTGCATTCGGGAGAATTCTCAGGGAAAGCCGGATTTCGTCCAGTTAGCTATATTTCTTGATGATTATAGACACATTTCATAAATGAAATACAATTCGCTGAGTGATGAGTTTCTTTTTAAATATATATAACGGCAATACAAGGGCTCAATAGGGATTATAATGTTAACAAGTTCTTGCTTTATAGATACTTCATAATACAGTGTAAGAATCTCCCAGGAAGAATACAAAATTGTAAATTCAAATTCAGGGCTATCACAAGAAGAATCAAGAAAGTATGAAAATGATAAAAGAGGAGCAATGCATGCAACAAAAGTAAAATAAGGAGGCTTTTGCATTTGTAATAAAGCAAAACATTAGGCAAGGCAATGTAAACAGAAACCCTCATGTTCCTTTTGCCTAAGAACAATCATGAAATATGTTTCTTTCAAACAACAAATCAACGTAATGAATACACAAGAGGAAATCATTTACAAATGGACAAATCACAAAGAAAAATGTAAAAATCGTATTTATTGTTAATAGCGGGTCCACCTATCACATGATCTATGTAGAAGAGCCTTTAATAGATGAAAAAGGAAATGTAATAAAATAATTGTAGTTGCTAAGAAACACAAGAGACCACAAAAGGAAAACTTAAAGGAAAAATCTGGAGAAGATGTAAGGTTTTTTATCTCAAACGTTTCAAACAATTTGTTATCAATGAGCACTATAATAGACAAAGGCGGAGAAATAACAATAAAAAGAAAAGACAATGTAAGAAAGAGAAAAGTTCTTAAAGGAAAAATAAAGAAAATAACTTTATGTTATGAAAATTGACCTTGAAAATGAAAAAAAAAAGAATACGCTCTGATATCAACATAATAATTATAAATAGCACAGGAAACTAGGACATATCGGAATGTCATGTTTAGACGAACAATGGTAACTCTTTTGAACTTAGGTAAAATAATTAATCAGGTTACAGAGGTGTATAAAATTTGCGTTAAAAAAACTATTAATCATTTCAACTCAATTAAAGCTAGAGGTAAGAGGCCATTGAAAGTAATACACATACTGATTTGTGTAGACCAACCTAACCAGTAACATATGACAATACAAGATATTCACTCAACTTTTTAAATGACGATACACATATTTCTGCTATCTCCATGTGATAAAACAAATTTGAATTAAAATACTATATAAAAAAATATATATATAGATTAAGTTTAAAAGCTGACTAGAAACAAAGTTTCTAAACTAAGGTGTGATAATACAAGGTGCGTTCATTAATTTCCAGGACTGCTCTGTATCTAAGAAAAAATAAAACAAATAAAAAAACTAATTTAATATTTTTCAAAATATGCCCTTCCTGCCTCAATACACCTGTTCCATCTTTTTTTCCAATTGTCGAAGCAGGAGATAAAATCACTTTTTGAAAGGTTCCTCAAGGTTGCCTTCGATTCAGCTTGTATCATATCAACGTTGTCAAATTTCCTTCCTTTTAACTTCATTTTCAATTTAGGATAGAGGAAAAAGTCATTGAGGGCTAAGTCGGGGAAATAGGGTGGATGAGGGATCTGTATATTTGAATGCTTGGCCAAGAACTGCAAAACAACATGGGCTGTGTGCGGCCGCGCATTATCGACGTGAAGTATCCAGTCATTGTTTTGCCATCTTTCAGGTCTTTTAAGGCCCACTGCCTCCCTTAAGCGTCTCATTATCCCCAAATAAACCTCTTGATTAATTGTACGTCCGAAAGGAATAAATTCATGGTGAACCAAACCATTAATATAAAAAAATGTAACAAGCAATGTCATGACTTTGGATTTTGTAAATCTTGCCTTTTTGGGTTTCGGTTCCCCTCTTTCAATCCATTGGCTGGATTGACGTTTGGTTTCCGGGTCATACTGATACACCCATGTCTCATACCCGGTAATGATTTTTTGCATCCATTCTGGATCGGTCCGAGTCAGTTCAGCCATTTTTTTGCAGACATCCATTCTAACCTCCTTTTGTTCTTCTGTTAGAATCCAGGGAACAAATTTTGAAGACGTCCGGATCATGTCCAAATCTTTTGTTACTATTTGATGACACAGTCCTACAGATAGTCCAGTCTCTGAAGATAAGTCTTTAATAGAAATTCTTCTGTTTGATTTAATCAATGCCTTTATTTTGAGCTTGTTTTCCTCGCAACGTAATGATCTTGGACGCCCAGTATGCTGATCATCGTTTACCTTTTCCCGACCTTTTAGGAAGCGTGAAAAAAATTCAAAAGTTCTTGAACGGGATAGAGCTGCATCGTCAAAAGCTTCTTTAATCAATTCATACGTCTCAGTAGCACTTTTTTTCAATTTAAAACAAAACTTAATGCAGATTCTCTGCTCTTCGAAAATGGTCATTTTAAAATTAGAAATGCGAACCTTACAAAGAAGTTGTTTTGTTCTATTTTTAGATCGGCGCGTGCGCCACGAGACTCGTGCTTTCAGTCAGGTGTGGTCAAATGTCCAATATATAACTCTGTATAATTTTTTTTCTTTAGCTTTTTTATTTATTTTATTTTATAACCAGTCCTGGAAATTAATGAACGCACCTTGTATATGGAACAGAATATACCAACAATGATCAGGTGTGAAGCAAAGAGTTATTGTCCCTTCCACCTTTTCAAGATTTCTATGTATTTACAGGTTAAAGTATAAATACCTATATGGAGTAAAATTTTTAGATTCAATTGCTATCTATCGATAAAATTTGTAACAAATAAATTTACTGGCAATGTGCTTCTTTTAAAAATTTTCATCAAATATTATCCCTGCATACCTTATATCATTGCAGTGAGGTCTGTAGAGATAATATTGATGATATTATTGAAAATAAACACATTGCAAGTGAACTTATTTGTTACAAATTCTATATAGGGTAGTCATGATTGAGACACCACAGACCTACCTCAACCACTGTGAGGAAGATGGTCAATAGCATGCCTTTAAGGTTATCTTGTTTATACACCAACTCCTGATTGGCTTATGTGCCATCTTTTTCCGCCTCCTATTATTTCAACCTGATGATAACGCCCGTTAGACGTCTTGTTCAAATATTTCCCAACAATGTAAGGAAAAACGTGTTACATAAGCGAAGGTCAATACATTTCAGTTGGCTCGTTTAATTTGTGATTAGTAGCTGACAACCACAGTGAGGGGACAACACCATTTGGACATTGTAGTTGACTTAGTGGCAGAGTTTCCCAGGTTCCAATATACCTCCACTTGGAACCATTATAGGACTCTTTCTCTGAATTTTTATTTATCTGAAATAATTTTCTTTCCAAAATCAGTCGTTTTTCAAAGTTTAAATTTATTAGTATATCATATTTACAATTATATTATCTACTCTATAATATACATAAAAATCTTGTGAATATCACCAGACTCTCGAGAATAATACTGTAGAACATCGATTATCCGAATACCGATTATCCAAAACATCGGTTATCCGAAAGATAATCCGAAACCAAAACTGCCGAAACCGAAAGCTAACATAGAGAACTTCCCGGCTGGCACCTGGCGGCAGGCATCCTTTCAACAATGTCTTCTAAACGTAGACGTTCTGTTCTCAGTTTTACTGATAGACACAAAATAGCAGATCAGTTGAATAATGGTGCTAGTGGATCAAGCTTAGCTCGGAAATATGGAGTTGGAAACGCAACAATATCGGACATTAAAAAGAATAGTGATGCCATTATAAACTATGCTAGTGCACTTGATAATGAAGATGGAAATTTGTACAGAAAGGCGATGAAAATGGCAGAAAACGAGGATTCAGACGCTGCGGTTTAGACATGGTTTATGCAGTTACGTAGTCAAGGGCAACCAATACGTGGCTCTTTGATTTGTGATTTGGCAACCCTGATTTTAAAGCAAATACCGGCTGGCTTATGCGTTTCAAATCTAGACATGGAATTAGGCACCTGGATATTCAGGGTGAAAAACTGTCAGCTAATACTGAATCAGCTAAACATTTTAAAGAGTATTTTAATATATGATTGATAAGGAAGGCTACAGTAAAAGCAATGTATACAATGCAGCCGACACTGGTTTATATTGGAAGTAAATGCCAACAAAATCCCTAATCGCTAAGAATGAAATGTCAGCACCTGGCTATAAGGCAAGCAAATCACGTATCACTGCTAGGGTATGCGGAAATATTAATGGAACACACAGGCTACCTTTGCTAATCATAGGGAAGTTTGCAAATCCGCGGTGCTTCAAAGGAATAAAATTAATTGCCTGTTATCTATGAGAAAGAAAAGAGCTCGTGGATGGATACAAACATTTTTATAGAGTGGTATGACACTGTATTTATCCCTGAAGTGAATAAACATATGATTGCAACTGGGAAATGTTCTGTTGTTGATTGATAACGCTCCAAGCCATCCCTCAAACATTTCAATGGAAAGAAAAAATGGAAAATATAAAGTTGCTTCCCCCCTAGCGTAACTTCTCTTCTCCAACCAATGTATCAAGGAGTCATTGAAAGCTTTAAACGTTATTACAGAAAATAATTGCTACGTACGGTCCTGATGGACGAAAATTATGAAAAAAGGTTTACAACAACTGTACGAAGAAATTGACTTGAAGAAAGCTGTGTACATGGGCTACTCTAAAGGACACCACACTAGCAAAATCTTGGAATAAGTTTCTTCCATCAGAAGAATCTTTTACGGCATCTGAAGAGCTAACGAACAGCCAATTTGTATCAGAGCTGGCTGAGCTCATTATTGGCTGGAGTGCGACATTGATGACCCTGTTATCAAAGTACAGTTGTTGTACACTTTTCTCCATATTTTTCGTCCATCAGGACCGTAAGTAGCAATTCTTTTCTGTAATAACATTTAAAGCTTTCAATGACTCCTTGATACATTGGTTGGAGAAGAGAAGTTACGCTAGGGGGGAAAAAGCAACTTTAAATTTTCCATTTTCTCTTTCCATTGAAATGTTTGAGGGATGGCTTGGAGCGTTATCAATCAACAACAGAGTATTTCCGAGTTACAATCTGATGTTTATTCACTTCAAGGATAAATACAGTTCATAACACTCTATAAAAATGTTTGTATCCATCCACGAGTTCTTTTGTTTCTTGTAAATAACAGGCAAATTCTTTTATTCCTTTAAAGCACCTGTGTGTTCCATTAATAATTCCGCATACCATAGCAGTGATATGTGATTTGCTTGCCTTATAGCCAGGTGCTGACATTACATTCTTAGCGACTAGGGATTTTGTTAGAATTCTCTTCCAATATAAACCAATTTCATCTGCATTGTATACATTGCTTTTACTGTAGCCTTCCTTATCAATCATTTTTTTAAATACTCTTTAAATGTTTAGTTTTTTTCAGTATCAGCTGACAGTTTTTCATCCTGAATATCTAGTTGCCTAATTCCATGTCTAGATTTGAAATGCATGAGCCAGCCGGTAGTTGCTTCAAAATCAGGATTACCAAATCACAAATTAAAGGGCCACTTATTGGTTACCCTTGACTACGTAACTGCATAAACCATGTGTAAAGTCAGCGTCTAAATCCTTGTTTTCTGCTATTTTCATCGCCTTTCTGTACAAATTTCCATCTTCATTATCAAGTGCACTAGCATAGTTTTCAATGGCATCACTATTCTTTTTAATGTCCGATATTGTTGCATTTCCAACTCCATATTTCCGAGCTAAGCTTGGTCCACTAGCACCATTCTTCAACTGATCTATTATTTTAAGTCTATCAGTAAAACTGAGAACAGCACGTTTACGTTTAGAAGACATTGTTGAAAGGATGTCTGCCGCTAGATGCCAGCCGGGAAGGTTCCTATGTTAGCCTTCGGTTTCGGCGGTTTAGAATTTCGGATTATCTTTCGGATAACCGATGTTTTGGATAATCGGTATTCGGATAATCGATGCTCTACTGTATTGATATAAAATTATTTGTCACTTTAATAGAATGGGTATCTTATGAATTTTTACTCTTGAGTGTTTAAAGTCTTAACTGTAACAACAGAGATATCTAACAAAAATAGCCTCTTTAAACCTTTCTCTATAGTTTTATAAAAGGATAATATATATGTAGTAACCCCGAATAAGCCGATGTGGAATGTACTGGGCGGTCGTGGTCGTGGTTGCGTGATGGGATTCCCGCACGGGGACAGCAAGGGACAGAGGCAGGTCTAGATGGTAGCTCCAAGAGGTAGATGTAGACCACGGACGAAGGCAGTCGAACCACGGGCGCCGCGGATGCCCTAAACCTACTTGCGGATGGAAGGGGGGGGGGGTGGTGAGAGATCCGACCGACCGTATAACGGCGTCACTCTGAAAACAACTACTTTTGTCTCTTTTCTGGGCCTTTTTATATTGGACTCCCGCATATGGCGGTGATTCCTGATTGGCTACTGTAATCACGCCACTTTCTGGCCGTCGCCTTGTCGCCGGCTGGTTTATGGCGTCGTCTGGTCTACCTCCTGCCTCTTTGTTTATTTGTGACACCCATTTTTACAAGGTCGATACATATTTTTATATAGAGATGGGGTTATAATAAATATCAGAAGAAGGTTGTGAACTATCTAACTCAAAATATACTACATATATATGTGGGATTTCGATTGATCCTGTCGACTCTCTGTCGGATCCTGTTGTTTACCTGTGTAAGATCCTTTCGACTTACTGTGGGATTGGTTAATTATGGTGATTCCTATGTCGGATTATGTTGAATTGATGATTGATGGCGCAGTCTTGGTCGAATGGTGGGTTTCCACAGGGGAAATAACGAGCACACCTGGATGGGATAGAACATGGACTTTGCGAAAGGGAGAGAGTTGTGACTGGAGGAGGTACCTTGCCTCTCACATGATCGAGAGGACTTCACCTTGGTTGGAGCCTAAGTTGAGCACACCTTGCTTCTAGGCCAGTCACCTACCTTCTCCCTTCTGTAAGAAAAAGTAATTTTGTAGGGAAAAATTAATTAGGGGCACTGTGAGGCTATATACAAGTATCGTAGGTCAAATAAAAAGGGTAAAAGCGAATTGTGTTGGTGAAATAATTGTTGAGTAAAAAAAAATGATGATGCCTATACAATTCAACTTGGTGCATGGAAAGCTACATCAAGGGAATTTTATGTTAGGGCTTTGGGAAATCAAAATAAAAATATAATTTTAAAAAGAAAACAAATGAGTTTTCGTTGCAAAAAAAATTGTTGAGTGGTTTTTAAAAAATGGCGCCTATACAATTATTCATACTTAATATATGGAGAACTACATCAAGGGAATGTTCTGATAGGGCTTTGAGAAATCAAAATAAAAAAAATAATAATCAAAAGAAATCAAAGTTAGTTTTCGTTGAAAAAAATTGTTGAGTGGTTGAAAAAGTAAAATTGGTTTATAACAAAAATAAAAAAGAAGTTGTTATATAAATGTTAAATATTTTAATTGAGCATTGATAAATTTAAAAAATATTTTTAAAAATGTAAATAAGTTGGGTGAGAGAGAAGAAAAAATGGTATGTTAGTTATTATATAAATGGTAAATATTTGATTAAGCATTTGGATTTTTAAAAAATGTAAATAAATGGGGTGAGAAAAAAGAAGAATGTATGTAGAGAGATACGCAAAATATCTCTTAGTGATGAAAAGTTGCATGCCAGTGTATCTAGGTCACGCGGAAACTTCCGAGTTTTAATGCCCTTGTAGATTTTTTGTCTTTTGTGCGAATTTGTAGATAAATGTTATAAGTTTTTTGTGAGAAATGTGAAAACTAATTTTTATGTGTTGTCAAAGTTCCTAAGGTTTGTTGTGTTGGTTGCGTGTTTTATGGGGGTAAAATATAATAAGTTGTTTGGGAGTGTCGGGAAAAAATCAATATTTTTGTAATTCATTTGGAAGCAGTGTTTTGAGAATTAAATTTGTTTATCAATATAATATTAATATAATCATACATTAATATAATTAAATATGTTTTTGTAAGAATCGGGATGTGAATTCATTGTGGAACTTGGGATTTCCAAGCTGTGGGGATGGTATGGACGACATTCGGTGACAGCCAAGATGGCGAACGTATTGTAAGTCGGGAGGCCAAGAGATGACCTTAATCGAACTGGAGTCGTTATTCTGACCGGAAGCGCGGGGGGCCCATGCGGGGATTTTCCTGAATTAGTTCTGACTCCCCCTCCAGTGATTGATCTGGGGCGATCTAAATGTCCGCTGGAAGTTTTCTCCCAGGATGTCCAGGACGAGAGTTAGAAACGTATGGAAGGCACTACCTATCTGGAAGATGGTTTATTGTAATTGGTAAAGCCTTTGGGGCTGTTGGGCATATAGTCCCAGGTAGATTACTATGGTAAATGGGACGAGGGAGTATGGCATAGTCAGAAGACAGATAAAAAGTATTAAGTGGAATATGGGGAATCTGCACATGTTTTCCAATATTTTCTCCATGAGTGGATTTCTTTGTGGGACGTGTTGCAATTCGATTTGTTGTGGCGGACTGGGTGGAGAATTTTTTATGATTGGATCTATCTGTGGAGGGGCGATGTCATGCGTTTTGTAATGGGTGAAGGGTATAAATCGGGTTTTGGTGAAAATGGTGGGATCTAAATGTATGAAAGGGTTACTGTTCGTCGGTTTGATTGTCCGTGGCTTTGTTGGAAAAATGTCGGGGGTAAGATGTTTGAATGGAAACGTGTAATAGTTCCTATGTCGTAGATGGTGTGTTTTTGCTATGGGTGTTGTTATGTATTGGATGTTTTCTGTGTATAGTTTAAGTTTGTTTACATGGACTGTATCGGTATCTCTTTGGAGATATTGGTTGGATCTATCGATATGTTTCGTCAATTTACAGGTTGAACAGGTTATGCCCTGTCCTGCCAATAATATTGAGCGGAGATGAGTCTCGTCATCTGTGAGATGCCTGGGTGATTGTATTGTGTGTGTACTGATTGAAGTAGTTCGTTGGTGAGTGTTTTTGGGATTATTATTTTGGTTACACCTTTGCGGGAGATGGTATGAAGTCCATTGTGATGAATGGTCAGTTTAGGATCTCCAGATGGGGAAGGCTGATGGCTCTTAATGAGGGAGGCGTCTAAGAAGCCACAGAACGGGTTACGAGATAGGAGATCCGCTTCATATTGTTGTGCTCCTTTTATTTAACGAACCTCATATTCGTAGTTCGACAGCCGTAATCTCCATCGGAATAATCTGCCTGACGGGTTTTTGATCGTTTTCAGCCATTGCAATGCGTGATGGTCAGAAAATATGGTAAATTTTCTGTCCATCAAATAGACGCGGAATTTGTCCACACTCTCAACGATTGCTAGGCATTCTAATTCAGAGATGGAGTAGTTCCGTTCATGTGAACGTAGGGGGCGGCTGAAGTATTGGACTGGGTAGGTCTTCCCATCTGGGTGGACCTGTTTGAGGACGCCTGCTATGCCTAGTGTTGAGGCGTCACAGTACATCTGGCATGGCAGACCTTCCTGATGAAGGTGTAAAATGGGGTGTGTGATGAGGCTTTCCTTCAGGCTAGTGAACGCCTTCTGGCAGTTGTTATCCCAAACCCACGTGACTTCCTTTTTGAGAAGGTTGTTAAGTGGCGTCCGCAATCGGGCGTAGTCCGGGATGAATTTTTTATAAGCGTTCACCGCGCTTAAAAAGGATCGCAATTTTTTGTGATTGTGTGGTGGTTGAATGGCGTGAAAATGTATATGTTTCGTGTGAGTGGTGTGGTGGTACCAGCAGTAATGGTGCATGTGTCTGAGCGGTTTTTCTGTTGCTTTTTTGTGCGAGTGTCGCGCTTGTTGTGATGTTTACGCGTGTGACGGTGGTGTGATAATGTGTGGTCACGTGTGTTTAATGTGAGAGTTGTCCTGTTGGATGGACACTGTTTGGGCATTTTGGTGGTGGGTTTGGGCCATTGTGGCCTTGTGTATTGAGGGCGTATAATAAGAGCAATTGGCCCTAGTGAAAAAGTGGCGTGCGTGCGCGTGACATGATCTAGATTGGCATTGTTGCAAGTGTTTTTTGACCAATGGATGCGCGTATTGGGTGCCGTGTGCGGAAGGTTTGTGTGCCATGTGAGCCCTTTGTGACTTCGCTTGGCATTCCCAATAGGCGCATTCATTTGATATATGAGGAAAATGGTAGGTGGTAGGGGGCAATGGGGCGGCGAGTTGGAACATAGTGCCTTGGTTAAAATCTATTGTAATTTTAAAGTTTCGGAGGGTATTTATACCGAGAATCCCAAATGGTAGAGGTGCTTCCACCACATGGAAATTCTCGTTTTTGGTTATTTTACCTATTGTCAGGGGAAGGGTTATTAGACCCAAGGTCGGTACAGGACCGTTTATGGCCTGTAGATCTATGGGTTGTTTTTTAAGTTTTAGTTGAGGGAAGTTATTTTTTAACTTTTTATAGAGGTTATGGGGCACTATGTTCAGACTTGCGCCTGTATCAATCAAGAAAGGGGGTGAGAGTTCATAAGTGATGGACAGTTTAAGCGTCAGCTGGCTGACGAAAAGTGGGTGCCTTCCTAACTGGTTGGCGAAAGGCTAGGGTATCTTGGGCGGTTTGTCCTTAGTCTTGTGGTGGATGTTGGGCTGGTTGTGGATGTTGGGCTGGTTGCACTGCCCGTGCGCTCGCGTGTGGAGCTGGATTGTTGCGGCATTTAGAATGCCAGTGGTGGGCGCCAGTCCACGCACCTGTTTTTCTTGGTGTGCTGGTGTATGGGCCCGACATGTTGGGCGGTTGTTCCTCGTGGTGACGCGAGTTGGTGCGCTGGGTCCGTGGATCCGTTGCACCAATTGGAACCACTCTCCCAGGCTCTCAGGAGGTACCACGCGGACCAGGCGCTGGTCGGAGAGCGGCAATCCCTTCTTCAGCGTCTCGAGGATTACCTCCTGTGGGAGACCCAGTTGCATGCGGGGTCGATCGCGGGTCATGTAACTGTTGGATTGTACAACTCGTCCACTGACCCGATAAGTTTGTAGAGCCTGATGCTTGTGTGGGCGCTGTCGTGTGTGTGGAGGCTGTGATAAAATAAACATATTTCCAAAAACAAATTTATTTTATTAAAGCTTTAGAGAGAAAGAGGGGAAAATAGTGGATGTTGGAAAAAGGCCTTGTTGATCAACCGCGCGCGCCCAAAGTACCGGCAGTGGTTTCTTTGCTGCGCATGCGTATTAAAGTATTTTCTCAGCTTGCGCTCGCTGAGGCGTAGTGTGGTCGCCACTCCACTCCCCCTTCAATAGGATCCTTAAATATCCAATGTGTACGAAGAAGGAACTCTTGTTGTTACAGCGTCTTGTAGGGTTGGTATCTGGTCTTGGGGGCATGAAGGAGGCACCAGTCCTTTCTTATAGTTGCCCAGTGGTAATGGGCAGTGACCATCTTGATGAATTGCAGGGACATAATGGGTTCCTCAGAAATGGATCTAGATGCCGTGAGTACCGGAGGAGCTATCGATGCTATCGAGCTATCGAGAGGTGGTGACTTTTGCTTCAGTAGGAGGTAATGCCTGTTGGAGCAAATTTTGAGGTTAAGGAATGTGTTTCCAGTAAGAGGAGTGGATGTCTCTGCTGGTTGGAGGGAATGGAGGCAAGTGATATTCTTGAAATGGCTGATGCTGGAGCGGAGGATGGTCACTGTATACTAGTGTGAAAAGAGCAACTGCAGGGGGCTGGGAGATAGTGTTTGGAGGAAATTTGTAGCAGAACGATGTGGAGTCCAGGGATGAATAGTTATTCAGAAATCTGGTGAGAGAAGGCAAGGTAAACCTTGAGTTGGTGACTTCAACGTTCTGGACGGTAATTGTTGGGGTATTTCTTGTGACAGTTTTGTTAGGGAAAATGTCATTCTGCTCCAGGTTCTGCGGGCTGTTGGAGGTGGAATTACAGCGACGACTGTACTAGATGAAATCGTTTTTGGTATTTGGAGCTCATTGTTTTTGCGCTTGAAGTTTTTGATCCGGCCGGCCATCTGCTGAAATGCCTCCGCAGTACTCCTGTGGTCTGAGCTTGTTAGGCTATTCTATTTCATGGTTTACCATGTAGCTTTAAAGATGTTATATCAGCCAATTCCATCATTTTGACCAAAATTTGTTACTGCAAAACTCACAAGACTCTTTGTATAGACTGAGAACGGCTTTGAGTCCATTAGACCTTCAGAAATTCTTCCAAGAAACTGCCTCTTGTCGCATTTCAACCAAGATAGTCGAAGGATTCTGATCTGCAAAGGGCCTTCCTTCTAAGACTCGTGTTATTCGTACCTGGTGAAATTGGCCAAATACAGGAGAAGTCGTTCTTTGAGGCCACATATTTTCTTGAAACAGGTGAGGTCCTTACAAGTTGAGAGTCTGTCGATTCAAATTCGTGACCGTTGCGTAGTATTTAATTTCCTCGCGGGTGATATCACCTTTATATGAATATATTTTAGGAAATAATCATATTAAAATCTTATGGTATACTTTGGAATAGTGCTTTTTTAGACTGCGCGGGCTCAAAGTCCCGGCTGAGACCGTCTAGCTACGCATGCGACGTTTGGTTTTCTCCCAGCTTGCGTTCGGTGAGGCCTAGTGTGGTCGCCACAAGTTCATTTTAAACGCTAATTAATTAATAGCTTTTTTTAAAATATTCAACAAATATAAAAGAATAATTATTAAGTAAAAATCATTTATTATTTAAATATTTGAAGTGTTATGCAAATGTTCATATATATATAATCATCATGTATATATGAGCTAGGCACTATTATTACATTAATTAAGTGCCTCATTTTACATCATTAAGCGGTTGAATTGCGATGGTATTTTTATATGGATTCAAAGGTTTTATGACATCTTGTTCTATAGGTTTATTTTTACTTCTGCGGCAGCTACTCAACAGGCTTAGTAGAACAGGAATTACAGCAAGGCTATTAGCTAATGAAAATACCAAAAGCATAAGCCCTGTTTTGGAAAGGACTTGATAAGCATAAGCGGGAAGGAAGGAGAGAGCAATCATACCTACGACACTTGAAAGACACCCTTGGATAATAGGCAAGCCTACTCTTCCAAGAGCATCCCGCATTCTTTTGTCAGGGCAAGATTCTTTGGAGGACATGAAAGCATGCAAGATGTGCGCTGTGTTGTCTACGGATAGACCGACTAAAAGGATGATGCTGAAAAGAGTCAGACCATTCAAACACAACCCCCAGAAATCCATATAGCCAATAATTCCCAGTTCGATAAAAAATAGGGAGAGCGATACGGATAGACCAAGTATGAAGTCGGGCATAAAGATGAAGATAACAAACACCATGGCTAGGATGGTAAAACTAATTGTGGTGATGAGAAGTTGAAACATACCTGTTAAGGCTTGAAGGAAGATTAGAAGAGGATAGAATGTGGACATTTTGTATTCGAAATGATTTAATCGATTCGTAAGCCATTTGTATCCCTCAATCATGAAGACAGGATCAGTGACATTTACCATCTGAAGAATAAACCTAGTCGATAAAATTTCTGTGTAGTTTGCATTGAATAAGATATCATTCTTAAATCTCTGGGAATGCCTGATTTTGAAGAATTGATATCGTAGACAATTGAGGAAACCTTGTTTGGTCGAAGTATTGTATCCACGTATTATGAATGACCTTTCTTTATTTTCGATAAACCCTAGATAGTATTTGAGCCAGAAATCACGCAGAATTGGTTCGCTGGCAAAATAAGGTGTTTTTTGAATTTCTTCTATAAGATCGAATATTTTCTTTTGGGTTTCAATCTTTGAATAATCCAGAGGCTCTTCAATGATGAACTGAAGCCCCAGGCTGTACTTCGAGAAATACCGGAGTTCTGTTTCACTGAAGTTTTTCACGTAGGAATCGTAGGAGTAGAAGTCTTGGTATTTCATGGCTGTCTTGAGCTGGGTGAATCCATAGATGGATATGGCAATATGAGAAGCAAAGAGAGTCAAGATCACAACCTTGACAGTCTTATTTGTCAAAAACTTTCCATAATAATCCTTGAAGAATATCATTCCTATATTCTGAAATTCGTTCTCTTCTACCTTCTTAATTTCATGTTTTTTGTAGAGACAAAGGATTTTTCCAATCAAACTTGGGGAATCTGAAACATAGCGATTATTAGCACAAAACAAAAGCATTTAATATTTCAAACAGAAAAAAACGTTGTTGGGTTTAGAATTCAAGAATTTATTTTTTATATTGCAAGTGCGAAGATATCCCTTATCTCAGTACAATTTAACATTTGTACTATTTTTCATACGCACATATATATATTGAATTATATAAATTATATATATATATATATTTTAACCCAATATATGCCTTTTTAATTAAAGATCTACAAGAGTGGATCAATAAAAAACGATAAAAGTTTTTAAAAAGTGCAAACTAAAATTCAATTTAATTTTTTAATCCTCTACATAACCCCCTTCTTTTTTTATACACTTCTTCCAAAGTTCAGGTAGCTTTTTGTTGTGGGTCGGTGATGCAAAAAGAACAGCCAAAAGAAATGATTTATGAATATAGGATTATTATTTAATATAAGGATATATGAGGATATATATGATGACACAGCAGTAAAAACAAAGGCAGGCTTAAGACTGTAAACAAGATGACGCACGGCAGAAGGGGAGGGGCGTTCCCATTGGTCAGTCACCTCCATGCAGCGCCGCCAAGCGGTGCCCGTGTCCACGCTTCTCTCTTCATTCCCCCACTGAAGCGCTGGACAGGAGAACAGTTCATGAAGTCACAGGCGTTCTTGTGAGCCACTTTGCTCAGGGTCTTGGTGAAGACGTCGGCCAGGTTCTCCTTTGTAGAGATGTAGGCAATCTTGATCTCTCCGCTAATTATTCTTTCTCTGACGTGATGGTATCTTATGCCAATGTGTTTGGATCTGTTGTTCTCCACATTATTTTTGGAAAAGTCTATAGCGGATCTATTATCGCAATGAATTATCAAGGGAAAGGCAAAATTCGATAAGAACTTTAATTCTTTCAAGATGGTAGCGATCCAAACTGCTTCCTTAGTGGTCTGGGATAGCGCTAAATATTCTGCCTCCATTGTGGAAAGTGAGACACACTTCTGTTTGCAAGTCTTCCATATGACTAAGGAATGTCCTATAGTGATAGCGGTCCCACTATTGGACCGTCTGTCATCGATGTCGCTAGCCCAAACTGCATCACTGTATGCACAAACATCATTGGAATCAGTCCGGCGATAAACGAGAGATAGATTTATGCTGCCGTGTAAATATCTTAAGACGTGTTTGGCAGCTTGCCAATGTCGACGTCCAGGGTTGCTAGAGAATTGGGCTAATCTCGTAACGGAAAACATTAAGTCTGGCCTAGTACAATTTGCAAGATAAAGGAGCGACCCGATTAGTTCCCTATATGGAATAGCTCTCATCCTCTCTTTCTCTTCTTCATCTGTGGGGAAATCTCCTTTTGAGATTGGAAAACTAATGTCTAACGGTGTGGATACCGGTCGACATTCAATCATGTTGAATTTTTGTAAGATTGATTTAACATACGTACTTTGAGATAGTATTAGAGTCTCCTCGTCTGGATAGTCAATTTGAACTCCCAAGAAATTCCTGATCGCTCCCAAATTTTTAACTCGGAACCTTTCATTAATTTTCTGTTCTATATTCCGCAAAATCTCTTCACTCTCACCAAATAAAGCCAAGTCATCTACATAAACGGCAATAATTGCCTTATCTAGATAAGTATAAATACAATTACAGGATTCTAGTCGTGTAAATTCCATTTCTTGTAAAGCATGATCGAGTGTTAAATTCCAATTCCGCCCTGATTGTCGCAAGCCGTAAATAGGTCGAAGCAGTTTGTAAACCTCGTTATCTTTCCTCTCGACCCCTTCTGGCAAAAGCATGTATATTTCTTCTTCTAAGTCGCCATATGGATAAGCGTTATCTACGTCGAGATGTCTATTGTACCATTTCATGTTCAAACTTAACGTTAATAAAACTCTGATTACAGCTAAGTTAATAACAGGTGCATAAGTTTCCTGAAAATCGATTCCTTGTTTCTGTGAGAAACCTCTAGCTACTAAACGTGCTTTGAAACGCTCTACATTTCCGCTCTCATTTGTCTTCACCTTATACACCCATCTGCTGCTAATCGGTTTCTTTCCCGGCGGTAATGTTGATAACTCCCAAGTGCCTCGTTCCTGAAGCACTCTAAGCTCATCTTCCATTGCTTTTCTCTAATACATGGCTTCGGGAGATTGGACTGCCTCCTCAAAACTTTGCGGCTCGGTAACATCTAAAAAATTCAATTCTACTCTTGGTTTACCTTTTCTCCCATATGGATTTCGAACAATGTTTTTGGAGGTGGAGGTTTGTGGTAGAGTGTCCTCTACCCCCCACTGAATCCAAATTACTCGGTAATTCATTCTCTAGGTCGTTATCATGATTAGTCTCAGGTTCTAGCCAAACGTGGTTGTACCTTTCCGGTTCTGTCTCTTCGATTATTTTGGTCCACTCAAGTCCAATTTTAGACTCATCGAATCTAACATGTTTTGTTTCAATCACCTTTTGTAATTCTGGGCACCAGAGACGATATCCACGTGTTTGAGTAGAGTATCCTACCAGAATACATCTACATGCCCGATGGTCTAATTTTCGCCTTCTTTCTCTTGGTATATGGCTATATGCCAAACAACCAAATGCTTTTAGGTGTCTTACACTAGGATTTCTTTCTAACCAAAGTCCATCAGGTACTTTGTCTTTTAGAGCAGTATTATAACATTTGTTTTTAATGTAAGCAGCTGTGTTTACCGCCTCTGCCCAAAATCTTTGGGGGAGATTAGAGCTATGTAAACAAGCGCGGGCCATATCTAAAAGTGTTCGATTTACACGTTCTGCCACACCGTTTATTTGCGGAGAATACACGTTTGTGCGTTCATGCTTTATCCCTAGTTTTTGTAATTTGTCTTGAAATTCTCTATTGCAAAACTCAAGTCCATTATCCGATCGTAACACTTTAATTTTATTACCAGTTTGTCTCTCTACAGTGGCTCTATAGATATCGAAATGTTTTAATACCTCATCTTTGTTTTTCAGAAGATACACAGTAATCCTTCTTGAGAAATCATCAACAAAAGATAGAAAGTATCTATTGCCTCCGGTTGATTTTACCGGCATTGGACCGCAAATATCTGTGTGGATAAGCTCCAAGGTCTGTTTAGATCTAATATTGCCTAGGTTTTTATGTGACGCTTTAGTGGATTTGGCGATACAACAATCGTCGCATAGGCCTTTGTCTCTAGAGGAAATTTCTAAGCCTATTACGAGCTCCTCCCGCGCCATCTTTTCAATGGCGTTACTGTCAATATGGCATAACCTTTGATGCCACGTTCTCAAGGAATTGTTCTGAAAATGGTCCCTTTCACTATTAAATGCTGTTTTACTGGAGTTTAAGGTCTTACCTTTCACAATGTAGAGGCCATTTACATTTGTCGCTTCCGCTATAATCCTGTTTTCTGGGTTGAAAACGCGAGCTACCATATTACGGAAGGTCACACGGTTGCCGTTTTCTTCTATTTTGGAGACCGACAGCAGATTCCTTCGCACATTTGGGAAGTATAACACATTGTTTAGCTTGATTTCGATGCTTTCATTATGGATAGACGTCTGGAGAAATATGTGTCCATATCCTTTGGCCTCAGTTGTCCCACTTGCAGTCATAATAGGATCAGAAGACACCTCCCGAAGATCAACGAACCAGTCCTTGTTTCTGCATACATGGTTGGTTGCTCCGCTATCCAGCAGCCACGAATCCTCGTCGCTCGTTAGGTTGAGTGCAGCCAGGAAGTTATCTGATTTGTTTACCTTCCTCTGATGATGCTGATTATCGCGGTTTCTAGTTGTTTGCTTCATTCCTCGGCAGTTGGCGGCGATGTGACCGATCTTCCCGCATCGGTAGCAATTTCTTCGACTGTCGGTGCTGTTGTTATTTTGAAGCTTGTTCACCTGTAGCACCTCCTTGGATGAATCCTCCTTTCTGGTTGTTCTCCTCTCGTGTTCCGTTAGCAGGACCTGCCTCTCCTTGGATGACGTGAACTCATCATCCGTCATGTTGCTAAAGTTCATTATAATCCCATCATAGGAGTCTGGTAGTCCAGCTAGCATAGAGTATGCCAGATCTTCATCCTTTACTTCACATCCCGCTTCTCTGAGATGATCACTGCAGGTCTTGAATCTTGATAGGTAATTTATCATTTTTTCTTCTTCGATGAACTTGATGTTCACGAATTGTTTCTTGAGTTGAAGAATTCGCGCCCTTGATTTCGGTTCAAATATTTGTTCCAGGGTCGTCCAGGCTTCACTTGCAGTCTTACAGTCGATAATGTGAATTTGTTGCTCTGTAGAAATTAATAGAGCAATCGTTGCCAGTGCCTTTTCTTGTTTGATTTTTGTCTTCTCATATTTTCTTTGATCCTCATCAGCGTCGATCGCTTCTTCGTTAATTACACATTCCCATAACCCTCTTTCGATCAGGAGCATCTTCATGTTAAATTTCCATGATCGATAATTGCTGCCGGTGAACTTCTCGACGTTCAGGGCAAGCGCTTGGGAAGACGACGCCATCTTGGTTTCACTTACTTTTCGTTCTTTTTAATGCAGACAACCACGCTCTGCTACCATGTTGTGGGTCGGTGATGCAAAAAGAACAGCCAAAAGAAATGATTTATGAATATAGGATTATTATTTAATATAAGGATATATGAGGATATATATGATGACACAGCAGTAAAAACAAAGGCAGGCTTAAGACTGTAAACAAGATGACGCACGGCAGAAGGGGAGGGGCGTTCCCATTGGTCAGTCACCTCCATGCAGCGCCGCCAAGCGGTGCCCGTGTCCACGCTTCTCTCTTCACTTTTAAATTCCCTTTAAGAAAAAATCCTGTGTTTTAACTTCATCATCATTCTTGAAAGTCATGCCCCTTAAAAATCTTTTTAAGTGTACAAATAAATTATAATCACTCGGGGCTAAATCCGGAGAGTGAGGGCGATGGATTAGAACTTTAAAAAATAATTTTTCGATGGTTTAAATGGTGATATTTTCCAATTGGGGCCGAACATTATCATGCTGTAGGCAAACAGCTTTGCTCAGGAAGCCACGCCTTTTAGAATGGATATTTTGGCTTTAAACTTTTTCTCAAGGAGCTCAGAATAAACTATGTTATTAACCTTTGGCCTTTAGGAAGAAATTCCTCTAAGGTGCATCCTTTACTGTCCCAAAAAATAGTCAAGAGTACTTTTCCAGCAGAAGCTATTATCCTTGGTTTCATTGGTGTGGGTGAACCCTTGTGATGCCATTCTGAGTTTAGAGTTAGGAATGTGATAGTATATCCATGATACATCTCCAGTCACTATTCTATCAAGAAAATCTTCACCCTCAATTTCATAACGTTACAAAAGCTCTTTACAAGCGTTAAGACGTTTTTCCTTCATTTCCTTTGTTAGCAGCCGAGGCACACATCTTGTGCAAATTTTTCTGTGCTTTAAATGTTTTGTAATGCCTTTTGTACACTACCATAACTAAGGTTAAGTTCGGCAGAAATAACTCTAATGCTAATGTTGGATGGTTCTGTATCATCGCGTCAATGGCCCAGGTGGTTGCCTCATCACTAACCTTGACCGGGGCGCCAGGTCGCGGTGCGTCATCCAAACTTTATATGCCGCTTTTGAATTTTCTAGCACATTCAAAAATTCGATTTTGAGATAAGCATTTATCACCGTAAATAACTTTCATTATGGAGTAAATTTCAAATGGTTTAACTCCTTCGTGATAAAGTATTAATGCTTGCATTTCATACTTGGTGCAACTGTTTGTTTTGGTCGCCATTTTTATTGGGAAAAAATGTTGCCAGATGGTTTATTTTCTTAAAATTATTTTTAAATATAATAACAGAATTCAATTTAAATGTGTATTACTATATACATTTGTTTCCTTCTTTGTTTTTTTTTCTATTAAACTTTTATCGTGTTTTATTGTTCCACCCCTGTATTTATGGATTGCTCATTTTCAATATATATATATAAATTTTCATTTTTTGTATTCATTACTATGCATTCCTAATCCATCTAAAACAACATTTAAAGGATGAAAAAAAGTTAAGATGAAGATATAAAATTCAAATGCAATATATTTTGAAAATATTTTTAATTTTTAGGAGCTATAAAAAACGAGGTTCACCCAAAACCTCCGGCAGTTACGCGTCATATATGCGGAACATAGAAAGAAAAAAGGAAGAGATGGAGATATTCAGAGTAGAAAAAGAGCTATAGACAGAACCATTATAATATTTATTCAAATAAATGAGGGATATGAAGTTTAGCTTTTTTTTAATAAAGTATTTTTTTAAATGTTCTATTCTTTATATTTAAATTTATATATATATTAGATAGTAAAAAGGCATATATTGGATTTGATAAAATATTTATTTGCCAATATTTCGGTTGGCTGAACACCAAACCTTTTTCAAGACATTACATTTTTGTATACACAAACTCAGCGCCGCATAGTGTTATAATAGCACAGTTGAAATAATAATAAAAAAAAGTAGGTGGAGGAAATTGTGCAAGCAAAAATTATTATAAAAGTTACAATTTCCCCCACCTACTTAAAAAAAAAAATTATTTCAACTGTGATATTATAACGCTATGCGGCGCTGAGTTTGTGTATACAAAAATATAATGTCTTGATAAAGGTTTGGCGTTGAGCCAACCGAAATATTGCAAATAAATATTTTATTAAATCCAATATATGTCTTTTTATTATCTAATGAATTGAATATGAATCTCTATTTAATATATATATGTTGTAAATAATTTTTGGTAATATTATATTCTACACAATTTGTATATTTTTATTAATATTTTAATTATTTATTTTCATAGATGAACTCTGTGACGCCGAGAACACCAGACGGCGCGGAAGTAAATCTATATAGCATATATAGTTAGTTTTTTTTTTTGTGTGAGTTGGGCAGTATGTAAATATTACTATCATTTTTTTTTAAGTTTTGTTCTTTTCTCTTTTACTTTCTTCTGATGTGCTCTACCTATTCAAGAGGCCTCAAGATACTATTAATAATTGTTTTGCTTAAAAACTGTGACGACTGTTGGTACAAAAATAAACCCGTCACTTAGTAAAAGTGTTTGATCTTTTTTCCCACAGAAGGCCGCGACTGCACCACTCCACTCCGTACCATTCTATTTTAGAATACCAATACTTCAATTTATCTTAAAAATATATAAGATATATATATATATATATAATAAAGGCTTTATTTTGGATC
>CP092868.1:62980981-63074255 GCA_030710605.1 Cordylochernes scorpioides
GTAAAACTTATCTTGTGTAGATCCAGCCAGGTTTTGGCGCTACCAATCATATTCATGGCTGCATAGCGAGAAAAAATATTCTGCCCAGTGGTAACAGGAGGCCAATTTCTTCAAGACTCAATACATGGGCGAGGGTCATCTGTTCCATCATACATGGGATGTCTATGTTGGGGTTCAAGATGACTGACGGCACTTGCATCTCGACCAATTGTTGCACCAGGCTGCGGTTTGGTAGATTCTTCAGTCTTGATTCTCTCCACAGACTCGTCTTGCATCTTTCCAGAACGTGTATCAACCATCCTACAAGGTTAAACCAGTCAATAATAAGACAACATATTTTTAGGTAACAGAATATATCTTTATTCATCACAACAAAGTTTAAAGCAGGTGGGATATTTAGTGTATCAGAATACAAATGTTTTATAGTACATAATATATTATAGTGATAATCTGTTTATAAAATAAATAAGTATATAATTTAAAATTTAAATAATTAAAATAATAGAAATAATTATAAAATACACGCAAAATCATGATGCAACAATAATAAGATGTTCCTATATGAAAAGGATATGGGAATGTGTGAATAAAATGAAGATCGACGCTGATGATCAAGGAGAAATGAGAAGATTAGAATTAAACAAAAAAAAGCTTTGGCCACGATAGTTCTATACATTTCTACAGAGCAACAGAAACATGTGATCGATTGCTAAACAGCAAGAGAAGCGTGGGCGACGCTAGAACAGATCTTCGAGCCAAAATCAAGAGCGCGAATTTTCCAACTCTAAAGATAATTCATCAATATTAAGCTTATCGACGAAGAGCACATTATAAGTTACCTATCAAGATTGAAGATCTGCAGTGATCATCTCAGAGAAGCGGGATGTGAGGTAAAAGATGGAGATCTGGCATATTCTATACTCGCTGGACTCCTACGATGGAATAATAATAAGTTTTGGAAATATGAGGGCTGATAAGGTTCACGTAATCCAAAGTAAATGGTCCTGTTAACACAACACGAGAAAGAACAATCAGAAAAGAGGATACTAGCAAAGAGGTGCTACAGGTAACAAGCATCAAGATAACAGCAGAACCAACAGCCGAAGAAAATGCTACTGATGTGGAAATATCGGCCACATAGCAACCAATTGCCTGAGAATAAAGCAGACAACTACTGGGAACCGCTCGGGGTTAATCCTATTTTCATCAGAAGAAGTTAGATAACATCTTGGCTGCAATCAACCTAACAAGTGCTTTGAATTCATGGCTACTGGACAGCGGAGCTACCAATCAAGTATGCAAAAACAAAGACTAGTTCGTTGATCTTCATGAGGTATCATTTGATCCCATCATGACTGCGAGTGGGACAAATAAGGCCAAAGGATGCGGACATATGTTTCTCAAGACGTCCATCCATAATGCAAACGTCGAAATCAAGCTAAACAATGTACTTTACGTCCCACATGTGCGAAGGAATCTACTGTCAGTCTCCAAGATAGAAGCGAATGGTAATCGTGTGACTTACACATAGCCTATACACTGTGAAAGGTAAGACCATAAATTAAAGTGTTTGTATGTGTGTATGGATCAATAGTCATTAACTAGAGAGATAGTTTTAAAGACAAAGCCATAAAGACGTAGAATCAAAGACTATGTCATATTCACAGAGGCGTCATCGAAAAGAAGGCGCGGAATGAGCTGGTAATATGCCTAGAAATTTCCCCTAGAGACAAGGACCTATACGATGATTGTTGTATCGCTTAATCTACTAGAGCGCCACATAAAAAACCTAGGTAACATTAGATCAAACAAACTTTGGAACTCAATCACACAGATAATTGCGGCTCAATGAGGGTAAAATAAACTGGAGGCAATGGATACTTCCTATCTTTCGTTGATGATTTCTCAAGAAAGATTGCTGGGTATTTGCTTAAAAATAAACACGAAGTATTAAAACATTTCGATATCTATAAGACCACCGTAGAGAAACAAACTGGTAACAAAATTAAAGGTTAACGATCGGACAATGGGCTTGAGTTTTACATTAAATAATTCCAAAACAAACTACAAACCTTGGGATGAAACATGGACGCACGAACGTTTATTCTCCGGAGTAGCAGAACGTGTAAATCGAACACTTTTATATATGGCCCGCGCTTGTTTACATAGCGCTAATCTCCCCCAAATATTCTGGAGACAGAGGCGGTAAACACAGATGCTTACATAAAAAAAAAACAAATGTTATAGTAATGCTCTATAAGACAAAGTACCTGACGGACTCTGGTTAAGAATAAATACTAATGTAAGATACTTTAAAACATTTGGATGTTTGGTACATAGCCACATACCAAGAGATCTATAGCGAAAATGATACAATCGGGCATGTAGATATATTATAGTAGGATACTCCACTCAAACACGTGAATATCGTCTCTGGTGTCGAGAATCACAAAAGTTGAGTGATGAAAGAAAACCTGCTAGATTCGATGAGTCTAAATTGACTAGAGTGGATTTTAAGATAGTAGAAGAGACAGAAACAGAAAGATACATTTTCGTTTAGTTAGAACCCGAGACTACTGATGATAACGAAATAGAAATTGAGAATGAATTACCGAGTATTTTGGATTTAGTGAAGGTAGAGGGCACTTTGAAACAACCCTTCACTTTTGAAATATCGTCCGAAATCTACATGGAAGAAATGGTAAACCGAAAATAGAGTTAACTATTTCAGATGTAACCGATTCGCAAAGTTATGAAGAAGCAGTCCGATCTCCCGAAGCAGGGTATTGGAGAAGAGCAATGGACGATGAGCTTAGAGCGCTTCAGGAATGAGGCACTTAGGCACTTTATGCCCTTATATGATGCTAATCGGGTTTTTTCCCGGCGGTAATGATGAAAAATCTCGTATATCCATAATATTTAGATATAAAACTATCTGGCAGAACACAAATGTAAATAATAGAGACAATAATAAATATATAATTGTGTGTCGAAGGCACAGGTTGTGTTAATTGGCTCTAAGTAAAGGCGCTGTAAACATATAAAATATAATCCAAAGGCTAAATATAAAATACGTAACTGAATAAGGATATGACATGGACGCGATATACTGAAAGATAAGTAAGATATCAATTAACATTAACATGTTTGAACGTTTTGGGAGAAAAGTAAATATTTTAAATACTATGTCTGTCTGTCTATCTGTCGGAGATGCACGGTATTAACGCTGGAACATTTGAGAGTTGAATCTCAATTTTTGGAGAGATTATTCCTGACCCCTCAAAGGAGGCTTTCATAAATTATAATGAATAAAAATCATTATAAATTTTAATAATACTATATTAAATGATATATTACCTTCCCTATATATAAAATGGTGATATTAATAAATATATTTTTATTTAGTTAATGAAATATAAAAAATATATAAATCTAAAAATAGTTTCATAATCAAAAGGTGTATATTGTATATGAACATGTAAAATATACAGGTTATTATTGTTTTTAGAGTAGAATATTTAACATTTATCCAAATAATAATTTGGGTATAGTTAATTTAAAATCCAATGCTATATGCTCGTATTTGGGAGTTTAAATTATACATTTTTTAAAATTGGTCTCTTAAATGAATCTAATATTGAAATATTATAGTTTTTTACAATGGCTAATATAATATGTCTTTGTATTTTTAAAATATTAAATAGGAATTATGTTATATATTGTTTTTCAATTTATTTACACTGTTAAGTTTTGACTCGTGATTCAAGTGGTATGAAATAATGTATAGAAAGCAATTGAGAACCTTTATTTTCATTTCTCCCATGATTCTGATGGGTTTGTTTTCAGGACAAATGGCTGCTAACTGTCCCCAGTGTTCGAGGCCGTATTTTATTTGTTTGATAAAAACACCTCTTCTTATTTTAAATTGAAAAATGAAAACTTTTATATATGCAGTAATTCCAAATATATATGTATATAATTTTAAAATTATCTTATTATCTAACACGATTTACGTATATAGAGAGATGTAACGAATTGCTATTAGCTATTTCCCCATTGCGTGATTTCTTGAATTTTTATTGTCATTTCGTAATTTAGAATCCATTTGTTCAGGAAATTATCCGGGTACCCATTTATTTTTATCGTCTATAACACTTTATTACTTTCCTTACAAATTGTGGTTTCTAGACAAACCTGTCTGTACTAATGATTTGTTCATCTGTGAATGACGATAGAAATTGAGGTGTGAATCTCAACCTGATATATGTTCAAAGAAAATGGTTTAAAGATAACCGTCATTTTCCCCGGGTCAATTGCACACAAAAAATGCTCAACTATTTTCAATCTCAACTGTTAAATCTATGCTCTCCAATGTTATTCAGTCTGGCGGGGATTTCTTCTACTGCCAAAATCTAATTACTTTCTCCAGAATTTGATTACTCACTATCAGGCCCGAACGAATTCTAATGCAAAATTAAAGGGAAAAGTATTCCTCTTGGTACAGGAATATCATCCTCTCGCAACTTTATGATATATTCTAGCCTGAAACTCGACCCTTACAAAACTTTACCAGCTTTAAATCGATCGATTACATAAATCCTCTGATAGGATGTTATAAAATCGAAGCCGCCTCTGTATTGATGAAACCAAAGCCCGACACCATGGTATACAGGTTTGCTTTTTGTGTAATTATCCAAAATTGGTGTTGTGGCTCATTATTTATAACACTATTGAGTTTTTCGCTAGTGTGATAAACATAATACTCATTGTTATAATGCATAATTAAAGGAAGAGGTGCCTCTTTTGGTGCATATATGTAGTAATAATATATGTTCAATATAAACAAGATTTCATATGTATCATAATTATAAGAAGTGTTAAAGTCTCAAATATATATAAAGTTCAGTGTGCCAAATTTGTGGTGTTCATGTAACACATTCAGGTAAAGCTAGGTCTGTTTTGTCGAGGTTACATCAGATATGGATATGTTATAGAAAGGTGAGAGAGGAAGTCGAGAAGTTTGTGGTCCAGAAAAAGGAAAAGTTCAACGAGATTTTATTTTTGTTAGGGCTTTTAGTGGCCGTGGAACTTTACCGTTGTGGCAAGTTCCAGAAAATGTTAAACTTATTGCAAAATATTATGTGAAGAAAGCGTTACAGCATCTACTCGAGCACCACGTTCCAGGTCTCTACGGCGAACACAAGAATAAAGTCTTTGTTTATCACTATGCAACCACCATGATCGCCTCACTGCCGCATACGCCGAAGAGCTGGAGGAAAAACTGGAACCTCCCGGGGATATTCCACAAGTGATAGCGATTTTTATGATGAGCCGCTGGACAACCAACATACCATCTCTTCCACGCTTGCAGATCAGACCCGCCTGGACCTTGCTTGTGTCGCGCCGCTGACCTCTCTATGTACTATCCACCCTGCCTCGCCCTTTGTGTATTAACACATTTGCCTGAGGCCACGGGGCCCATGACTTCTATTTCTTGTGGTACGACAACATTAAACCGCCCAGGATTATACCGAAGACAGTTAAAAACGTATGTAACCTGGAGAACAGAGCAAGGCTGGAGTTCCCCACCATGCCACGGATATAGTTGAAACAACTCGCGGGACCCTTCCGAGACATCACCGCTCCCAGCCTCAGTAAGATGGTCTAACTCCCACGGCTACCACAAACCTTTCATTCCTCTCACCATTACAAGTCCCTCGCACACATATCCGCAATCCACCTGACGACTAGAAATTCTGCCCACTGGACGACTGTTCCTTAACCATCACCACAAGGACCTGTCTTATTGACCAGTGCGAACTCTCCGACTACATATGATAAACACTTTTGTTCTGTGAGTACAACCTATTTTACAAACCTAAGTTTGCAATTGTTTGTGTCAAGTAGATTTTTATTTCATTTTAACCTTAGTCCCGTCAAATAGGTTCAGATCACTTATACAAAATGTTTTTATTTCTTGGATAATATATATTTTATTTAATTTCACTATAATTCAATTTTATACTCATCTTACTAAATTCAAATTTTGTCAATATCACTTATATTTCTTCATTATATTAAACCGTTTCAACTAACGCATTTTAAAATCGTTATATATATATATATATATATATATATATATATATATATATATATATATATATATATCGTAAAAACTTTAATTATTTTGATGACTTAAAAACTTCATTTTATATATACATTTCTACAATAATTTTATCTTAAAAATTCTTGATGCGGGTTATGCTCGAATGCCGGTGTCACTTGAAAAAATATCCCAATCTTTATGTAAAAATATATTTTATCCTAGCAGCTCCAGGTTAAAGCATAAACACCTTTAGTACACCCCGCGTCAAGAAACAAGTCTTGTTACATAATTCGCTGATACCTTACCCATCCTTTCAACAAACAAAGCATTATGCAAAACCAGCAAAGGTTTCCGATTTGCACAAGCACGAGATTATGATATAGGCCCTCACGTTCTTGAAATCCCCCCACACAATTTTATGTGCCTTCACTTTTTTACCCCACATATTCCAAGTTTTATCTTCCTCCTATTTAGCGCAAGATATCACACCAAAGCCCCATTCATTCATTTATTCTCTACCCTTGTACGCACCACTGTAATGGCATTGAGTCATGTCCCAAACCCAGTAATCTACCTTCCCCAACTCACATCAAATATTAGACACATATTGCCACTCAAAAATTCGAATTATAATCCTCACAACCCACTCACTAATGTTACCTCAACACTTACCTTGTCACTCTCATCTTTTCTTTCGTCTATAGCTGCTCCACATACGCCGTCGCATCACTTTATCGCCATTTTTGTCTTTCCCAAACTTTACCAAAATGCATCCACCTTTACCTGCTACCACCACTATGACACTCATAAGTTTACATCAACGAGCAAAAACCGCAGCTATAGTATTACTTTCCACAAACAATGTACCTCAGTATTACATAAGGGCATTCCTACATGGCAATAACCCACGGCCGACAACTCCACATAGAGGTGTCTACACTTAAATACTGTCTGGCTTGAACAACGTCTGTTCTATTCTGTATATTTTATATTTTTTATATTGTAAATATTTTGATATTATTACTTATCGCCTACTTTTAAGCATTTTGAAATATTCTTAATCTTTTTGAATATATTTTGTTTTTTAATAAAAACAATCCTTTATCCTTTATCTCAAGTTTTTTATGCTTGAACTTTTTTGTTTTTTTTAATATGCTGGAACAATTTTGTTGAATTCAGATTCGTCGTCACTTCAAGTAGATGGAATTTGTGTGAATATTTGGAGCCATATAGAGGTGGAGTGCTTGATGTGATAGAAATTAGAATTGTTATGAAGTGCACTAGTTAATTGTAAACAAATATTTTTAATATCTATTTTTATATTATCTATACGCAAAATATAAAAGTTTAGTCTCTATCTGACTAAGACAACATTTTTTTAGAGATAAATCCTTCTGAATGTGCAACTAAGCTGATGGCTTGTATCACATATTTCGGTATAAACATCAACGAATCATTGATTTTTTAAATATTATAGAATGGGTATTTGGCTAACTCTGGAATAATTAGGAATTAACGATTGGTTCATATTTATCGGCGACAGATGGCGTGAGTAATCAGCAATTTGTAGTTGAAAACGATGAGAAGACGCTTTTCTCTTAATTTATCAACATGATCCTACAATATAATTTCACTTTGTACTATTTTTAATTTATATTTTGGCTAACCCAGGTTTCTGGAGAGTACTGAAATGCCAACTTACCTAATAACAGTACATGTATTTTAAAGAAACTTTCAACAATATTTTTAAATACCTATTCACAAAGTCATTTTTGGCTCCTCAAAATAAAAAAAAAAAAAATACAAGAAACCATTTCCAAACATTTTTCCTTTCCATTATTTTTTCTCCAAAAGAACTCTCCGTGGCGATTGGTAAAGAATCAAACACTCCTTAGAAAAGGGGTAAGAGGCCTATAATTATTGGTAAATACTTCGTTTTTTTGCCTCTTTACGATTTTTCCCTTCTCTTTTGTCGCTTATTGTTCGAGGTTTGTATATCAAGGAAGGTAGTAGCATCGCTTTAAATATCTTATAACCAATATGTACCCAACTGTTGTGACGTAGATCTACTGGAGGTAAAATTATTAAACTTAATTATAGAAATAGTCGGCAATTCATTGGGCATAGTCAGATTGATTTGTTCATGAGTATAAATAGGCCTGAATGTTATTTTTCTGTAGAAGTAAAAAATACATTCCAAAATATTTCGAGGGAACCATGCCTGCGTCAGTTGTGTTCCCCGAATTATTAAAATAAATATATTTTTTTGTTTCTACAGAGATTCATAAAGTCCTTTTCCATTTGTAGATTCAATGGCTCGCTGACCTTCTCAAAGTAATTTCACCAAGCTTTTCCTACTAAATAACGAAAGGCACTGTCTTACTTTCAAGCTCACAATCCCAATATTGAATATATATTACAGTTAGTCGACAGGATTCTACAAGAGTCAACAGTAACTCATTACAGTTATTCGACAGGATAACCAAAATTAAGAATGACACAACGAGAAGGTAAGAAACCTGTTCAGATAGAAGCGAGAAAGAGCAAAGATGGAGGAACAAACCGGCCATTCCAACGAAACGATCAAGCAATCTCTCCCCAACAAGAGATATTTACGGAAGACACGCCGTCCCAAGGGACCTCCGCAGATCCGCTAACACAGATCGCCAACGCTGGGAGCAAGCTGTCTGACCACCTAAACGACACAGCCCGAAATTCCCGCAAGTCATGGATATCGAGGAGCAGAATGACGCAAACCCGGTGAGAAGTTCTCCACCTTCGACCTGACATCTTCGAGACAATGCTCAAGGCGACAAGCCGCAATCGACTTTATAGAAGTTACAAGCTTCTACAAGCTCTACATGGAGCGACTTCCACGACAGCAGGACGACCACCCAAAGACCAAGTCTCCTGACTGAACAATCATCACACAATTGTAAGTTTTTAAAAACCTACCTAAACATTATCCTCAAGTTCTCAACTTGATTCCCCATACATTTTGTATTTATATTTTCACTTTAAGCATTTTAAAATCAAATTTTACCTTTTTATATCATTTTTATTCAATTTTTAAAACTTTTACACTCTCATTTATCAAATTTACTTTAATTTTAATCAAATATAAAATTTCAATTCATTACTTTCAATTTTACTTTAAAAAAATTTCACCCATCACGCATTTTTACCAATTTACTAATCTTACATGCCTTTCTTAAATTAACCTAAAATGGCATTATCCAAAATCTACAACTTAAAAAATCATTTAATTATTTTAAAAAATCTCTCATCATATCATAATTTTAAACTTATTTTTGTTTTTCTTAATATCATTTTCATACCAAAAACACCCATTTCTTAATCAAATACTTAAAAATTTTAAAAAATAATTGTCATTTTCACCATTTTAAGTAAACGCCACAATTCAAAATATTCTGTCACTATCACGACATTGCCTTTTTACAAGAATCATTTTAGCAACCATAATCAACGATAAAAAATCAAAAATTTTAAATATAAATCAACATAGGTGAAACGCATTTTTAATTTCAGAAATATTTTGTGATTCCTCTCCTGAGAGACTATGTTTTCAAAATCACAACTAGGAAAAAACAACTATTTTCCCCAAAACAAGTTAATATTCAAGGATAAATATACTCCCTCGTCTCTTCATTTTAAAGGTATAATTAATCAACCATACATCTCTCTCCACAAAATCTACAACACCCTCTCACATCACTTTCTCCAATTGGCAACAATTACTAGTGCGCGACTTAACACACAAATCCAATTACGAGCCACACAAGCTCTATATCGTCGCCACAATAGAAAGTTTTCACAATAAGCGTTCCACATCCACTAAACAGTCAAAATATTCTCGATATGTGTTCGTACAACCACCACCCATGACTATTAAATTTGTTATTTATGGTGAGAAACAGGTTAGATTTTGTACCAAAACAACGACTTCACGTGACACCTTTCCAAACCACTTCTAACTTTGTGTCACAGCGCCACACCACAAAACTTTTCACTTTTCAGGCCAAAGACGCCTTCATGCCTGTGACACATCTCACCCCCAAAGCGTGTCCACGTCGAAAGTCGCACTTTCACCACACATCTAAACCTGACATCACTGAAATAAGATTTTTATTAAGTCCGCCACAACGTCGAAACACAAAGACACGAACACCGAGAAAACTATATCTTTCAAATAGACCATAAAATTGCCAACCTCAACAAAAGAAGAGAGAAAGTCAGTTTCAAGTGAATGACAAATCTCAACAACCCCGCACAAGTGACCATCCCAGAAATAGAATTCCCGTGAAAAAAAGGAATTGAACGCTCTTTATGACGTCACTCCCCCAAGTCGCTATCTTTGGACAATGCCTCTCTACCCTCACAAAGCTATCATCTTGACCGCTATCTTCATGATCGCCATTTTTTTTAAAACACATGTTTCACACTAACCATTTAGGTTTTCTTACAAATCTCACCAACGCCTTAATCACAACATACACTAAACATTTTACATGTTAATTGATATCACCAATTACAACAACTTGGTTAAGTCTGATATATACTTTATAACGGAAAAGAGATATAATTATCTACATATCACCTTATTGGACAAACGAAAATCATTTCACATATTCCCAGTTCAGAGAGTCAAAGAAACACCGATGTTTACCAATGGGATATGATCTACACACCACAGTTGTAACTTCTTTTCAAAAGAGACAATTTTTATTCAATTTTCAACTACCTAACATTTATTTAATCATTAAAATAACCTTTAATATTATATTTTAATTTTTGTATAAAAACTTGAATAATTATTTTATTTTTACCTTTCAACTATATAATCAAATTTTTAATCCTATATTATATAAAAAAAAACTTTAATCAAATTTACTTTTATTTTTCATGATATTATTTTAGTATTTCAAAACATTTATATGCTTTTAAAAATCATTTTTAATTTATTATTATATCTTTTATATATTACATGTTTGATTTTGTCCACTTACATATATTTTACCCGCAATCATATTTCTATCTTTTTATTCACTATATTTTATATTTGTTTAAATAGCTTTATTATATAACCATGTTTATAATCAACTATCGGGCATTTACAACAATCGTTTTCAACAATCATAATCTCTAACCACTTCCCTATACTTTTCATCACTATCTATTTCAGCCATTGCTTCAAACCATCGTAGAAAAACGACAGTACTGCTTGACAATCTTTTTTTTTTAATTTCGTATTTCAACAAACTCTTTGAACACAGTTCCCCAGATTTAAAATTTCCAACTTCTTGTCTGAACACGCTTCAAGAGTTAATTTCAATCATCCGCAGAGCACAATCACCAACGCATTCACAAAGCGTTCACTTTTTTCAACTTTCAACTTTTTTTTCCATCTCTAGCGGACCACAATCAACCTTTGATTTCATGTCAAGTCAGACAATATACTGTCCTTCAACAATTCTACTTATCGCATAGCTCTAACCCACCCCTTTCAATCATATTAATAAGCAACTTTTCTTCAACAACTTTTAACCCTATAATCCTAAAATTGTGACAAAGCACTGTAACCTTTATATAGGATCGCAAGTAACACATTGCCAAGTAGGACGCTCAAGTCTATATCCTCGCTTTGCACCTGGATCTGATTATTTGGTTGCATGTGTAATGCTTACAATTGCATATTCTTCAACTACTAACCCTTTCCAACGCCCGCCAATATTCTCTCAGAATGTGAATTTTTATGTCATCATTTTATTTTAATCATCATTTTTTTAAAAATCAAAACAAAAATGTCCTTTTTATTTCACTTTTATATATCCAAACGAGTCATCTTGTTATAGCCATTTTTAACCCTCACAGTTTAAATTAATTAAAATAAATTTTAATTACTTACCTGTGTTAGAGAGGCTTTACCCATTTAAACCCGGATGAACCCTTTCACTCCCAGGGCCCATCTATGGTAATTTAAACCAACAACCCCATATTGTATATAAATTATAACAAGAGTGTTATGTTGTATAATTATAACACATCTGTAAATGATTATACGCATGATTGACATGTGTCATTACATCATCATATGTATTGTACTTTGTACAAATTGAGGATTAATAAATAAAACTCTGTAATAGATTAAGAGTTGAGCTGAAGCAAGAGATAGGAGTCAGAAACGTCTAAATTCGAGATAAATGGAAGTCACAAAACAACATCTGAAGATAGATTGGAAACTGTCAGGACGGCGCCAGTTAGAATTTCGCCAGAAGATCCACACTCTTCGCATCTGTTGAAATTGCAATACTCCCTTTCTCAGAAAAGGCATATAAAGCCTCCGTCTTAGCTAAAATACAGTCAGTTCACCATCAGCGCAAGCCCTCGTCGGTTGTACCCCAGGTCCACCTCATCGACCATGTAGACCAGTAAGAACTCTTCTATCTCCATCTTTCGCTCCTAGCTCAACTTTTATCTGTTCACGGAACTTTCTTAGTGCAACTACGTCTTCGTTTTTTTGTGTGGACATTCCCAAGCTTTCCACTCTGCCTCGACCACGACTGCCTGTACTTTGTGAGAACTGTAAAAGGTCTTCCAAGGTGCAGGAGAGGTACTGGAAAACTTCCATCCTGACTGTTCCTCTCGGTCAACCCAGTATAGCGAGAGGTACAGGAACTCACACCATAGATTAAGTCGACTGATACCCCTACTACACTTTTAGTCGACAGGATTCTACAAGAGTTCAAACAGTAACTCATTACAGTTAGTCGACATGATTCTACAAGAGTCAACAGTAACTCATTACATATACGTATATGTAAGAATTTAAAAGCCTATATGCAGTTTTAAAACTCTTAAACACATATACTCTAAATTGCACATGTATATACCAAAAACAGAAATATAATTTTGATAAAAATTAATTTAATGATAAATCTGAGTAAGCATAGTAACATTGCATTAAAACTAACTTAAAACAAATTTTTGATGAGAACATGATCATTTCTAAACTAATAGCTATATTTTCTTACGTGTATTGACAAGATGTCAATTATCTATATTTCTTGATGAATCTAGATACTTCATAAATAAAAGACAATAAGCTGAGGGAAGAGTTTCTTTTTATATATAACGGCAATACAAGCTTTCGGGCTCAATAGGGATTATAATACTAACAAGTTCTTGCTTTATAGATACTTCATAATACAGTGTAAGAATCTCCAAGGAAGAATAAACAATTGTAAATTCAATATCAGGGCAATCACAAGAAGAATCAAGAAAGTATGAAAATAATAAAAGTAATCAATGCATGCAACAAAAGTAAAATAAAGAGGCTTTTACATATGTAATAAAGCAGAACATTAGGCAAGACAATGTAAACAGAAACCCCCATGTTCCCTTTGCCTAAGAACAATCATCAAATATGTTTCTTTCAGACAACAAGCCAACGTAATGAATCCACAAGAGTAAATAATTTACAAAAATAGACAAATCACAAAGAAAAATGTAAAAATCGTATTTATTGTTTATAGTGGGTCCACCTATCACATGATCTATGAAGAAGAGCCTTTAATAGATGAAAAAGGAAATGTAATAAAATTATTGTAGTTGCTAAGAAAACAAGAGACCACAAAAGGAAAAATTAAAGGAAAATCTGGAGAAGATGTAAGGTTTTTTATCTCAAAGGTTTCAAACAATTTGATATCAGTGAGCACTTTAATAGACAAAGGCGGAGAAATAACAATAAAAAGAAGAGACAATGTAAGAAAGAGAAAGTTCTTAAAGGAAAAATAAAGAAAAACTAACTTTATGTTATCAGAATTGACCTTGAAAATGCAAAAAAAAAAAGAGAAGAAGAATACTCTCTGATATCATCAGAATAATTTTAAATAGCACAGGAAACTAGGACATATCGGAATGTCATGTTTGGACAAACTATGGTAACTCTTTTGAACTTAGGTAAATTAATTAATCAGGTTACAGAGGTGTATAAAATTTGCGTTAAAAAAACTATAAATCATTTCAACTCAATCAAAGCTAGAGGTACGAGGCCATTGGAAGTAATACACACACTGATTTGTGTAGGACCAACTTACTAGTAACAAATGACAATACAAGATATTCACTCACCTTTTTAAATGACTATACACATATTTCTGCTATCTCCATGTGATAAAACAAATTTGAATAAAAATACTATATAAGACAATATATAAATTAAGTTTAAAGCTGACTAAAAACAAAGTTTCTAAACTAAGGTGTGATAATATATGGAACAGAATATACCAACAATGATCAGTTGTGAAGCAAACAGTTATTGTCCCTTCCACCTCTTCAAGACTTCTATGTATTTGCAGGTTAAAGTATAAATACCTATATGGAGTAAAATTTTAGATTCAATTGCAATCTATCGATAAAATTTGTAACAAATAAATTTACTGGCAATGTGCTTCTTTTCAATAATATCATCAAATATTATCCCTACATACCTTATATCATTGCAGTGAGGTCTGTAGAGACAATATTGATGATATTATTGAAAATAAACACATTGCAAGTAAACCTATTTGTTACAAATTCTATATAGGGTAGTCATGATTGAGACACCACAGACCTTACCTCGACCACTGAGAGGAAGACGGTCAATAGCATGACTCTAAGGTTATCTTGTTTATACACCAACTCCTCCTGACTGACTTATGTGCCATCTTTCCGCCTCCTATTATTTCAACTCGATGATAACGCCCCGTTTAAACACCTTGTTCAAATATTTCCCAACAATGGTAGGAAAAACGTGTTACTTCAGCGAAGGTCAATACATTTCAGTTGGCTCGTTTAATTCGTGATTAGTAGCTGACAATCACAGTGAGGGTACAACACCATTTGGACAACATAGTTGTCTTAGTGGCAGATTTTCCTAGGTTATGTGTGCCGGATTTTCAATATGACTCCACTTGGAACCTTTATAGGTATCTTTCTATACATTTTTATTTATCTGAAATAATTTGCTTTCCAAAATCAGTCGTTTTTTCAAAGTTTAAATTTATAAGTATGTCATATATATTTACAATATTAATATCAACTCTATAATATACATAAAAATCTTGTGACTTATCAGCAGACTCTCGAGAATAATACTGTAGAACATCGATTATCCGAAACATAGGTTATCCGAAAGTTAATCCGAAACCAAAACGGCCGAAACCGAAAGCTAACATAGCGGGCTTCCCGGCTGGCACCTGGTATCCTGCCAACAATATCTTCTAAACGTAAACGTTTTGTTCTCAGTTTTACTGATAAACTTGAAATAGTAGATCAGTTGAAGAATGATGCTAGTGGATCAAGCTTAGCTCGAAAATATGGATTTGGAAATGAAACAATATCGGACATTAAAAATAATAGTGATGCCATTACAAACTATGCTAGTGCACTTGATAATGGAGATGGAAGTTTGTACAAAAAGCGATGAAAATTACAGAAAACAAGGATTTAGACGCTGCGGTTTACACATGGTTTATGCAGTTACGTAGCCAAGGGTAACCAATACGTGGCTCTTTGATTTGTGATTTGGCAACCCTGATTTTAAAGCAAATACCGGCTGGCTTATGCGTTTCAAATCTAGACATGGAATTAAACAATTGGATATTCAGGGTGAAAAAACTGTCAGCTGATACTGAAGCAGCTAAAACATTTTAAAGAGTCTTTTAAAAATATGATTGATAAGGAAGGCTACGGTAAAAGCAATGTATACAATGCAGACGAAACTGGTTTATATTGGAAGAAAATACCAACAAAATCCTTAATGCTGGCTATAAGGAAAGCAAATCACGTATCACTGCTATGGTATGCGGAAATATTAATGCAACACACAGACTACCTTTACTAATTATAGGGAAGTTTGAAAATCCGCGGTGCTTTAAAGGAATAAGAAAATTGCCTGTTATCCACAAGAAACAAAAGAACTCGTCGATGGATACAAACATTTTTATAGAGTGGTATGACACTGTATTTATCCCTGAAGTCAAAAAACATCAGATGCTACTGGGAAATCTGGAAATGTTCTGTTGTTGATTGATAATGCTCCAAGACATCCCTCAAACATTTCAATGAAAGGAGAAAATGGAAAATTCAAAGTTGCTTTTTTCCCTCCTAGCGTAACTTCACTTCTCCAACCAATGGATCAAGGAGTCATTGAAAGCTTTAAACGTTATTACAGAAAATAATTGCTACGTACGGTCCTGATGGACGAAAATTATGAAAAAAGTGTACAACAACTCTACAAAGAAATTGACTTGAAGAAGCTGTGTACATGGCGGCAGAGGCTTGGGCTACTCTAAAGGACACCACACTAGCAAAATCTTGGAATAAGTTTCTTCCATCAGAATAATCTTTTATTGCATCTAAAGAGCTACCAAATAACCAATTTGTATCAGAGCTGGCGGAGCTCAATACATGTCCAGATTTGAAACTCATAAGACAGACGGTAGTTGTTTTAATAGAATAGGTATCTTATGATTTTTTTTTACACTTGAGTGTTTTAAAGACTTAAGTGTAACAACAGAAATATCCAACAAAAATAGCCTTCAACCTTTTTCTATAGTTTTATAAAAAGATAATTTATATAGAAATAGTTTGAAGATAATGTGAAATTATTTTAGGAATTTGTAGCAAACAGATACACAAACATTTAATATCATATACACCAATATTAGCTATAGATTAAAACAATTGAAATACTTTATAAATATGCATAAAAACAAAATATTAGTTGATAAGACAGAAAGAGAGATATTCAAATATTCGGAACGTTTTCACTTGATAAAGACTCTCAAACATTCGCACCTAAAGGTTTAGATATTAATTGGATTTAGTATAAAACTATATACAGATTTAGATATATTAATAGGGCTTATTATAAAACTATATGTACAGGTCAATGGAAACTTTGATGAACAAATTGACGTGCAATACTATTCGTTTTCAATGTTAATAAAGATGAAAGGCCATCCTACATTGTATATACTTTTCACAGATTTACAATTTTATTTATTACCCTACTATATTATCAAAATAAGTTTATCCCAATTTTTTAACCACGTATGCACATCTATTCAAATAACAACTACTGTATTTTGAAAATTTCTTGCGCTGAAGTACAGATTTTTATCAGTAATTTGAATTATCAGCAATACTAATAGATTGTTAATAATAGAGATATGGAGAAGATAATATTTTATGAATTCATCATTATTATTAACATCACATCAGTTTGAAAAGGAGGATTAATAAAACATTTGTCTAAAATGCATATGAATATTTATTTTTATATATTATTGTAGCATATTCGTGAAATTTTATGTGTAAAATATTGAATTTTTAATTCTTATATTTCTTTATATGCTTATCCTTTAAAAAGTATTTTTTAAATTTACCAATATTTTCCATTAGTCTCCATTTTGAAATTTTTAGCGCAAAGTCGATCGTGTTCATTTCAGTTGATGTGTCTTCATAATGCTTTTATATTTCTCACTTGTAGTTTACCTCCTGGACCATCGTAATGAAAGCAGTGGCCCATTATGATAGACATTATATTGTGATTTTCTATATTATATTATAAAAATGTGATTTCGGGTAGAGATAGAAAAAGACTGAAAACTGATTTATCAAAATGATGGTAGTTTTATAATTTCATTTTTTTACATAAATTTCATACACAAAAATAATCTAGCCAAATTAAACCTAAATACCATGCCAAGGTTTGTTCGCGGAAAGTTTGGTTAAATTGATTCAGAGCAGTTTAGGAGTTGATCGTGAAGCTGACAGAAAAACAAAAGTTGTATATATAGAAGTGTTGGAAAAATGTAATCATGATGGACGAAAAAAACACCACGATTCTCCTAGGTTTAATTTCAACTAAGTTTTTTTTTTATAATTATCCCTAGTACAGGCGGGCGCCATGATAATATGGTGGTGATTAAGTGTCGAATGCTTTTGTTGTAAATATACCCCATGTCGACACATGTAGAAAACAGTTTGACTGGTGGGGTTGGACTTTAGCAAAAATTAGGGGCCTTTTGGAGAATTAATTTTTCAGAAAGTGCTAAATGCAGGGTTCGATCGCGGGTCATGTGACTGTCTGAATGTACCACACTCGTCCACAGACCCGATAAGTTTGTAGAGCCTGATGCTTGTGTAGGCGCTGTCGTGTGTTTGTGGAGGCTGTGATAAAATAAAAATATTTCCAAAAAACAAAATTATTTTATTAAAGCTTTAGATAGAAAGAGGAAAAATAGTGGTCGTTGAAAAAATGCCTTGTTGATCAACCGCGCGCGCCTAAAGTACCGGCAGTGGTTTCTTGACCGAGCATGCGTGGTAAATTGTTCTCCCAGCTAGCGCTCGCTGAGGCGTAGTGTGGTCGCCACTCCATTCCTCCCTCCAATAGGGTCCTTAAATATCCAATGTGTATGCAGAAGAAACTCTTGTTGGTACAGCGTCTTGTTGGGTTGGTGTCTGGTCTTGGGGGCTTAAAGGAGGCACCAGTCCTTTCTTATAGCTGGTCAGTGGTAATGGGTGATGATCATCTTGATGGATTGCAGAGACATAATGGGTCCTCAGAAAAGGGATCTAGATGCCGTGAGCACCGGAGAACTTTCGATGTGGGAGAGGTGTGACTTTTGCTTCTGTTGGAGGTAATGTCTGTTGGAGCAAGTTTTGAGGTTGAGGAAATTGTTGTTTTGGTGGTCTGTAAATAAAGAGTTATAGCAGCCACGTTATGTGTTTCCAGTAAGAGGAGTGAATGTCTCTGCTGGCTGGGGAGGGGGGGGGGGGGGGGGGGGGGGGGGTGGGGGTGGAGGCAAGGGATATTATTGAAATGGCTGATGCTGGAGCAGAGAATGGTCACTGTTTACTAGTGTGAGAAGAGCAGCAGCAGCGGGGGTGGGAGATAGTGTTTGAGGAAGTTTGGAGCAGAACGATGCGAAGTCTAGGGATGAAGAGTTACTTAGAGAGCTGGTGAGATAAGGCAAGGTAAAGCTGGAGTTGGTGACTTCAACGTTCTGGACGATAGTTGTTGGGGTATTTCTTGGGACATTTTTGTCACGGGAAATGTCATTCTGCTCCAGGTGCTGCGGGCTGTTGGAGATAGGATTACAGCGACGACTGTACTAGATGAAATCGTTTTTGGTATTTGGAGCTCATTGATTTTGCGCTTGAAGTTTTTAATCTGGCTTGCCATCTGCTGAAATGCCTCCGCAGTACTGCCGTGGTCTGAGCTTATTAGGTGATTTTATTTGATGGTTTACCATGTAGCTTTTAAAGATGTTATATAAGCCAATTCCATCATTTTGGCCAAATTTTGTTCCTGCACAACCCACAAGACTGTATAGAATGAGAACATTTTCGAGACCACTAAACCCTTTTGGAATTCTTACAAGAAACTGCCTCTTGTCGCATTTTGCCCAAGATAGTCGAAGGATTCTGATCTGCAAAGGACCTTCCTTCTAAGACTCGTGTTATTCGTATTTGGTGCATTGGGCGAATACAGGAGAAGTCGTTATTTTAGACCACATATTTTCTTGAAGCAGGTGAGGTCTTACAATGTCATATGCGTAGTTGAGAGTCTGTTGATCCAAATTCTCGGCCGTTGCGTAGTATTTGAATTCCTCGAGGGTAATGTTTGCTTAATAAAACAGCCTATAGCTGGTTAAGCTACAATTCAATGTCGTTTGGCAAAAGTGTTGGAGCTCGATGAGTCAATTTTGATATTTGATATGGGCATAGAATCGTCGTGGGTGATTGAGATTCCATATCCTGAGACATTTTGCTCTGAACGTGGCTTCTGCATTCGAAATCGTTTGATTAAAAAACATCTCGATCACGTCCGGCTCGCTAATTGTGGGACGAGTTGCTCGTGTGGGCTCTTTATATAAAAATATTTTAGGAAATAATTCTATTAAAATATTATGGAGAAAGTGGAAAAAGTACCGACTTTGGAATAGTGCTTTTTTTAGACTGCGCGGGCACAAAGTCCCGGCTGAGACCGTCTAGCTACGCATGCGACGTTTGGTGTTCTCCCAGCTTGCGCTCGGTGAGGCCTAGTGTGGTCGCCACAAGTTCATTTTAAACGCTAATTAATTAATTGTTTTTATGAATATTCAACAACAAATATAAAAGAATAATTATTAAGTTAAAATCATTTATTATTTATATATTTGAAGTTATGCAAATGTTCATATATATATATAATTATAATGTATTTATGAGGTAGGGGCAATTAATACATTAAATTAGTTTCTCATTTTACATCATTAGGCGGTTGAATTGCAATGGTATTTTTATATAGATTCAAAGGTTTTATAACATCTTGTTCTATAGGTTTATTTCTATTTCTGCGGCAGCTACTCAACAAGCTTAGTAGAACAGGAATAACTGCAAGGCTATTAGCTAATGAAAACACCAAAAGCATAAGCCCTGTTTTGGAAAGGACCTGATAAGCATAAGCGGGTAGGAAGGAGAGAGCAATCATGCCTACGACACTTGAAAGACACCCTTGGATAATAGGCAAGCCTACTCTTCCAAGAGCATCCCGCATTCTTTTGTCAGGGCAAGATTCTTTGGAGGACATGAAAGCATGCAAGATGTGCGCTGTGTTGTCTACGGATAAACCGACTAAAAGAATGATGCTGAAAAGAGTCAGACCATTCAAACACAACCCCCAGAAATCCATATAGCCAATAATTCCCAGTTCGATAAAAATAGGGAGAGTGATACCGATAGACCAAGTATGAAGTCGGGCATAAAGATGAAGATAACAACCACCATGGCTAGGATGGTAAAACTAATTGTGGTGATGAGAAGTTGAAACATACCTGTTAAGGCTTGAAGGAAGATTAGAAGAGGATAGAATGTGGACATTTTATATTCGAATTGATTTAATCGATTCGTGAGCCATTTGTATCCATTAATCATGAAGACAGGATCAGTGACATTTACCATCTGAATAACAAACCTAGACGATAAAATTTCTGTGTAGTTTGCATTGAAGTAGATATCATTCTTAAATCTCTGGAATGCTTCATTTTGAAGAATTGATATCGTAGACAATTGATGAAACCTTGTTTGGTCGACGTATTGTATCCACGTATTATGAATGACCTTTCTTTACTTTTGATGAATCTTATATAGTATTTAAGCCAGAAATCCCGCAGAATTGGTTCGCTGGCAAAATAAGGTGTTTCTTGAATTTCTTCTATAAGATCGAATATTTTCTTTTGGGTTTCAATCTTTGAATAATCCAGAGGCTCTTCAATGATGAACTGAAGCCCCAGACTGTACTTCGAGAAATACCGGAGCTCTGTTTCACTGAAATTTTTCACGTAGGAATCGTAGGAGTAGAAGTCTTGGTATTTCATGGCTGTCTTGAGCTGGGTGAATCCATAGATGGATATGGCAATATGAGAAGCAAAGAGACTCAAAATCACAACCTTGACAATCTTGTTTGTCAAAAACTTTCCATAATAATCCTTGAAGAAGAACATTATTATATTCTGAAATTCTTTCTCTTCTACATTCTTAATTTCATGTATTTTGTAGATACAAAGGATTTTTCCAATCAAGCTTGGGGAATCTGAAACATAGCCATTATTAGCATAAATTTAGACTAAAGCATTTGATATTTCAAACAGAAAAAACGTTGATTTCAGGAATAAAGAAATATATGTCATGAGAATACAAAGTCAGAATGAACCTTTCTAGGAACAAAAAATAAACAAAACTCTAGAACTTTAAGAACTAAAACGCTACGATAAATTTCGTAAAAGAAAATCTTTTAGAGAAATGATTGATTCGTTTATTTTCTGATCTCAACAAAATACAAAGTACTTCTATCCATAATTGACTAATTAATGGCATTGTGATATGTAATTTTTAGGTGAAAATAAATTAAGTTAAAATAAATCGCCACATATATTTTCTGGTGACATAGACCTGTACTTTTATGATAGTGCCAGATATAAAAGAAAAATATTCTAATGTATTATACAAACAGACTCATTCAGATAAAACATAAGCATGAGAATAACTAAAGGACCATTCATGGCTCTGTCGTATGGTCTTGATGCTTTATTTCCTGGGAACATCGACGCACGTCTGTTGCCAAACGTCAAAGCTTACACAATGACAACAGTAAGTTGTACAAACATTAGTAAATAACATTTATGTTTCACCAAAATAGCGTTTTTAATGAGAGTATATTGCTCTCTGCTCTAGCTTATACACCCTACTATTGAAACTGCAAATTTACCAATATGGTTACATCATATTCAACATCATATAATATGAATTAATCATCCCATTAGTACCTATGTTCATATTTCAAAGCACTAACAAGATTGACAATCCATGGCTATATTTGAATTAAACGGAGGCCACAATTTGGAACTTCCCAATGCCATTTTCCAATTAATCCTTTAGAAATAATTATTGAGAGCTGCTTGACCTGTGCCGCATGAAAGCAGCGGCCAGCACCCTCTACCAAATGGAATATCTGAAGTATTATACATAGTTTGACCCAGTAGACTTCATCCAAGCCCTGGAGAGTAAACTGGAGAAGGGCAGTGTGGAACAGCTGAATATTCTTCGGAAAAGTCCTCGTTGACCTGGCTCGGTCAGAAATGTCGTATATCATCGTCGATGACGGGCTACTTAACATTCTTCAAAGCTCTACCCTACAAGAAGAAAGCTTAGAATATTACCATCTGCGCGGCTTGTTCTTCATCATTATTAATGAAAATTTAACAATAACTCTGAGATCCTTTTGCCAAAATTCCATCAATCCTTCCAATGAATATATCGCTACGATACATCTGTATTAATACAAAACAACTGCATCCTGATGAATAAAGGCATTGATTGCCAGCCTTCCTACAAAGACCCTTGTGGTGCCCAAGGACAGATCAGTACCGATCTACTTGGAATGTGGCCTCAGAGGCTCTAATTGCTACAGAATGGGCCATAAAAGAGCAAACTACTCTCAGACCATCAGGGCGGCAAATGCTAATTATCTCTCAAGCCAGAAGAGAAACGTATCCGCGTGGAGCCTAATACTACACTCATGGAAAAAAACTTTAGGAAGTTGTACCTTTTAGTATGAATATCAGGATTCAGACAATAACTCTGAAAGATATTTGATACACAGTGAAATTTATTGAAGACACACGAGATAACCAAGTGTGAACTAAATTGCCTTCGTTTCCTTAAAAAAAAAGACCACCAGCGACTCAAAGACCTTTCACTTCATTAAGTTTTGACCATGAGTGCATATCGACTGACACTGCCTTTTCATCTTCAGTACCCATCACTACTGTATCACAGTATCTCACGATGACACAGACATCAGCTGACAATAGTTACAAGCCTCAGAATCTGTGCCAACATCCAGCGAGTAAGAAGCTTCTTTACAAATCGATCATATGGCTAGAAGAAGAATTTTAAAGCAGTCTCCTAAAAGGGAACGGCCACTGACGCCAAAGACTGAATCATTGGCTCAGCACCTGCTCTACACTTTTAGGTATGAAGAAGGAAGAAAAAGCAGGCCTTCCTCACTCGAGGAATTTTATAGACAGACTCAGCGCAGTACAGAGGCTAAAGCCACGACTCAATGACAGAAAACTTATAAAAGAACCTAGAAATTCCAAGCCAATATTTTACAAAAGGCTTGCTGACATCGGAGAATGAACGAAGAGCGCATAAGAATTTGCACCTTACATGCGCAGCATTGCATCTCGACACAACATTAAGTTGTGCTGTTTCCCGGGGTAGCACAAAATCTACGTTGCCATTTTTTTTGCCAACGTCTCGACCCTGGACAGCGTCGAGGACCTCTGCTTGGGCTACAGGGCAGAGGTTGTTTCAAAATCTGGCGCGAGGGGATTCGGATCCACCTGCATCTTTTCATTCAGCGTTCAGGTCATTGGACAGCGGGTTCTTTCCTCTGCCAAAATTACCGCCTTCGACGTACCATCCGGTGTCTAAGGACCGCAAACGTTAACTTCTGCATTTCTCAGGTTCCAGACAAGTGCCTACAGAAGCTGCTGCCATATATGAAAACACGTGGGTCCATGAGGACCTCAATATATCGGTTATGATGTTGTATGGTATAAATAAGGAGTATGCAAATTTTGGCGATTATAAAAGAATATGTAAATTTGGCAACACTGTTATTTTGTTTTGTTCACCGAGACTTTAGAATTTTTTACTCTACATTTGATGGAGATGTTGGGTAAGGGCTCGACGCTGAAGCGCTCTTAGTTTTCCGATTGACCAAACGACTGCGAGGTACTCTCATTCGGTGATGGAGTAGTTCTTTTCTGCCTTGGAGAGTGTTCTCGAAGCATAAGGAATAGGCTTTTCTCGATTCTGGGGGCCCGTCCAGGATAACAAAGGGCGTCTTCTCGCGGTCTCGCTAGTCCACCTCTACCTACCAGTACCCGGTCTTCAGGTCCGTGGTCGAGTAATACCTGGCGGATGACAGATGATCCGTCATCAATGCCGGGCAAAGGGTAAACGTCCTTTCTTAGTGGTGTGATTTAGCCGCCGGAAGTCCACGTGGAATGTTGGACCAGGATAGAGAAGATGATGACAGCGACTACCTGCCCTCCCTGATCAACTCGATCTGCTTAAGGAAAAGAAAGATTTAACGGGGCTGGTATGGTATTTTAAAGGCGTTTTCCTTCCCACGACGAAAAACACGAACAAGGTACAGAACAGAGTGAAGCACAGAATTCACACCGGCGACAATCTCCCTATAAAGCAGCGCCCATGTCGGGTGTCTTAAAGAGAGCGATAAATAATGCAGAAGAAAGAGTCAGGGCCATTCTAGGCCCTGTGGTGCTGGTCAAGAAGAAAGACGGCAAATGGAGATTCTGCGTGGACTTCCGGTGGTTAAATCACATCACGAAGAAGGACGTTTACCCATTGCTCCGCATTGTTGACGTCTTGGATCATCTGCCATCCGCCAATTATAATTGGCGGATGGCAGATGATCCAAGACGTCAACACTGGTCAACAAGATTTTTGCACAAGAGAACCTGATTATGTTTCTAGTGTAACTTTTCATGCTGAACTCAAAAATCTAATCAGAAATTTCCCATCACCTATGGTTTTTGCGTGACGGTCTTTTTTCAGTATGGGGATAAATACAGTTTTGCACAACCCTTATTACATTACACTGGTTTATCAAAAAAAATATTTCCTTGTCCACAAAGAAATAGCATCTTATCTACATGTCCTGAATCCAAATATACCATTAGTTTTTTCTATTACGCAATATTTCTGAGATACACCTACTTGAAATTTGGAAATATTGTTAATACACTGCGTGACATTGAAAATGGAACACCAAGAAATAGTGGCCAGAAAGTGATGAAACTCGGCAGACAGAGAGAGACAGGGACGAACAATAAGTGATCTTTATTTCAAAATGATAGTCATAATACAGAGCGAGAACGGCGTCGGCTTAGTAGCAAGTAGGACCACCGCGGACGGCGATGCACGCAGCAACACGTCTAGGTAGAGAGTCAATCAGAGTACGGATGGCGTCCTGAGGGATGGCTCTCCATTCCCTCTCAACCATTTGCCACAGTTCGTCTTCTGAACGCGGCTGTGGCAAGGCATGCAAACGGCGTCCAATGATGTCCTAGACGTGCTCGATTGGTGAGAGATCAGGAGAGTACGGTGGCCAGGGAAGCATCTGTACATCTTGCAGAGCTTGTTGGCTAATGCGAGCAGTGTGCGGTCGGGGGTTATCCTGCTGATAAAGGGCATTGGGTACCCCCTGAAGGTAGAGGAGTGTCACCGGTCGCAGCACATCATCAACGTATCGTTGGGCCGTCATAGTGCCCTGAATACGAAGTAAAGGTGACCTGGAATCATACGCGATTGCGCCCCAAACCATGATTCCACGTTGACGCACGGTGGGGCGTTCCACAATTGCTGCCGGATTGGACCTTTCTCCACGTCGACGCCACACGCGTACACGGCGACTATCACTGGACAAGCAGAAACGCGACTCATCTGAGAACACGACCCTGTGCCATTCCGTCATCCACGTCGATCTAGCCCGGTACCATTCCAAACGTTGGCGCCTATTCGGTGGGGTCAATGGCAGTCTTCTTAGCGGACGGCATGAGTGCAAGCCATTAGCAACCAATCGACGGGAAATGGTTCTGGTCGAGATGGAATGATCTAGGGTGTCTTGCACATGTTGCAGGATGGCGGTACAAGTGGCTTGTGGGGCCGCCACTGCTTGTCGAAGGATACGCCGATCCACACGTGCTGACGTCACTCTGGTTGCACCGACATTCCTATAAATTGCCACATTTCCTTGTTCCAACCATCTTCTCCACAGTCGGTGCACCGTGGACGCACCAAGGTGTGTATCAGCTGCGATTTGACGTATGGACCAACCTGCCCTTTTCAGTCCGATCACCATGCCCATCGTAAAAGCGTCTGTCTGCTTGAACTGCCTCCGTTTACGATGACCTGGCATTCTCTGTTATTACACGTGTCTTTTGACACAAGAACAAAATTTCTACAATGATTTTCCTTGAAGAAATAACGACACGAATACTGTCCTTTCTGCAAGTTCCTTCCCTTATATCTTACTCCATGTGCGCACGAGAGCTGCGCATTTTACATCATTTGCATAACTCGGTTAGGCGCGTCTACCCTGAAATTTGCATAATTTTCTGGCCACTATTTCTTGGTGTTCCATTTTCAATGTCACGCAGTGTATATAGGCATATATGAACGAAACATATTTATTTATTGAAAATCAGTGACAGTGGATTTTCTTCTATACTTTGCTTGTGGTAGATCCCTCTTGAGTCTCCAGCAGTAGTCGGCAAGCATAGCGGGACTCCATTTACCTTGGTACAGCTTCTCCATGCTTGATATATCTTGATGAAACCTCTCACCATGCTCATCGCTAACTGCGAAGATTGTCTGGAAAGAAATCTAGATGTGAATGCAGGAAATGCATCTGAGGGACATGTTACATCCCAGTGCCTTGTAGGAAAGCAACAGATCATTAACTATGTCTCGGTAATTTTCAACCTTGACACTTGCTAAGAAGATTTTGCAAACCTTTCTAAAAGAATTCCATGCTGCTGCTTCAACCTCATTCAAACTATTTTGAAAATTTCCATCCTGCTGCAATTCTCGAATCTGAGGTCCAACGAAAATGCCTTCTTTAATCTTCGCTTCACTTATACTAGAAATGTTTTGTGTTAGGTAGGCAAATCCACTGGCATTTCGATCCATTGCCTTGACAAAGTTCTTCATTAGTCCCAGTTTAATATGTAATGGTGGTAAGTAAATATTTTCTGAATCGATCAGGGGTAGATTTGCAATATTTTTATATCCTGGAGTAAAGATTTTACGGTTTGGCCAGATTTTTTTAATGTAATGCCTTTCCTTATCTCTGCTATCCCACTCACACAGAAAACAACAAAATTTTGTATTTTCAAGCTGTAATCCACGCAAGAGAGCAACGACTTTCAAATCGCTGCATATTTTCCAACCGTATCTTTTATATTCTATCTTTTTCAAAAGCAGTTTCATTTATTATGGCATATATATTCATATATACAAGCATTTATTACTGTATTTATACCAATACTAAAAAAAGACCATCAGGCAAAAACCATGGGTGATGGGAAATTTTTGATTAGATTTTTGAGTTCAGCATGAAAAGTTACACTAGAAACACCATCAGGTTCTCTTGTGCAAAAAAAAGTTTTTTTTGTAGACCTGTGTTATTACTCGACCACGGACCTGAAGACCGGGTACTGGCAGATAGAGGTGGACGAGGAGACTACGAGAAGACGGCCTTTGTTATCCCGGACGGTGGCCATGGAAGTCGGAATCCGATAAGGAGTGTGTAACAACTCACCTATCGAAGCAACTAGCCCTGTAAAATGGATGGCGTTTCAGTGTCGAACCGATACCTAGAATCTCCACAAGCTGTAGAGTAGGAAATGATAAATACATCCTCGGAGAACAAAAGCTTTATGTATTTCCAAAGAAAATACAAAATTAACTGAATAAAAAATGCAATAATCTTTACTAATGAAAAAAAAATTGGATAGGCATCATAAAAAAATGACTAACATGCTTGCAATGAAAAATGAATTTGATAGACATGAAATATTGAGGACATGTTCTATGTTAGTAGAGCCAGAGGGTACACACAATGAAATATTACCAGGTTGTGTTTTGATCTTGATCCACGGGAACATGCCGTGGTATCCAGCTGCCTCCAGACGTCCAGTGAGGGCGATGAGACCGCCCATGAATGTGAGCTGATATATGTAGACCAGGGTAGAACAGACCATAGCGTAGATGCCAAAGATGCGTATCGCCAGATAGGGCATAGCAGCGCAGGCCAGGAACGATGCACAGTTGGTCATCGACGTCAAAGTCACCGACACCGCAGAACGTTCATAGGAATGAGCCAAGCGTTTCTCCACGCTGTCCTTTGGATCCGTAGCTCGCCACGCTGCCAGGAAGATGAATGTATCGTCGATCCCGATAGCTGAACACCAAATATCGTAAGATCATTGCCCATAGGCACTCTCTCTCTCTCTGTGTTGGAATTTTAATTATTACACTCTAGACTTTATAGTTATACTAGCGGATGTACCCGGCTTCGCCCGGGTTTTATATGAGTGAAAGTTTGCCTAACGAATATTATTGAAAATAATTTTCCGGAACATAGAATATTATGATAATAATGATATTAATATTCATTACATTATATATTTATATAATATATTTTTCGAGCAAACATATCCTCTCTCTCTACTGAATAGATTTCTAAAAATATATATGTATATATAAATATCTAGAGATATACTACATGATCTTAGCCAAAAGGCCGAGAAAAGATATTTAATATATAGAGATGACCTGGCTTCGTGTGTCTTCTGCTCGAGTGAATGTTTCGCTGGTAGAATTTTGTTCTTGCCTACTAAAATTTATTATCTGGATTCGCCCGTGGTCTGCTTTAGTGAATATACCCCTAAAGATTTCTTTTTTTGTGTTGTTAATGTGATTTTTAATGTAAATCAAGCATGATACAGCAATATTGTCATCATCATTTCTGACTAAAAAAATATTGTTTCTCAGTACATGGTTAATTATAATTTTTCTTGGTTAAAGCGCGACAAAAAACTTTCCAGATTTAACTCTCTGTCCTGTTCAAATTTAAGCGAGATTAGTTACATATTGAGGGCGTGCATAGCCGACCAACATATATATATATATATGTTCCCGGCTTCGACCGGTTTTTACCCGAGTAAAAGTTTGCCTAACGAACATTTGTTAAAACGATTCTAGCAAGCATTCAATCCCTACTAATTCCACACTTGTCTATAGTCTCGATAATTTGAAATTTTTCCCGGTCTCTTTAAAAATACTCGATAAGTTGAATAAAATCAATATTAATTGGTCCACTCGGTAATTTGAAGTAGAAGGAATAGTATATTGCCACAAACGAACATTTGTAAATAACTGTATTTAGAAAATGTACCCGGCTTCGCCCGGGTTTTACCCGAGTAAAGGTTTGACTAACGAAAATTTGTTAAAACCATTCTAGAAAACATTCAATGAACCTATATATAGATTTATAAACGTATATAAATATAAATATTGTTATATGCGTTTAAATATATTTCTGAAACATAATTTTTTAAAAACCTTTATTAAATTTAAAATAAGTAATTGTCACGTTTGTGAATTTTATAATTAACTAGCGGATGTACCCGGCTTCGCCCGGGTTTTACCCGAGTAAAGGTTTGTCTAACGAATCTCTCGATAAAGTGAACATTTTTCCCGGTCTCTTGAAAAATACTCGATAAGTTGAATAAAATTAATATTAATTGGTTCCCTCGGTAATTGGAAGTTAAATGAATAGGATCTTGCCTTGGAATTGTATCATTTTTCTGTCTCAAATAAATTGCCGTGTCATCCTGAATTTTGTCTTTCCTAATTTTCTACATTACAAAATCATCGTATCATCATAATAATATTTAGAGCAGATTGTTGAATTATAACAGATAAATTAGAATATTTATCTTGATTAATTTTAGGCGAAAAGTTATTTCAAAAATTTTATTTGCTAGAAACCTTCCCAGTTCTATACTAAATAACTTCCCAAAGTTTCATGGCGTTCCAATGAGTGGTTTGGTCAGGCATAAAGGACACACACACATACATTCATATATATATATATATATATATAGATTATTTCTTTTTTTTTCTCAATGAATTATGTATATATGGTAATTTAAACCAACAACCCTATATTGTATACTATTTATAACAAGATTGTCATGTTGTATATAGAAACACCTCTATAAATAATTATACGCATGATTGACATGTGTCATTGCTAACCATATGTAATGTACTTTGTACAAACTGATGATGAATAAATAAAACTATGTAATAGATTAAGAGCTGAGCTAAGAAAGAGATCGAGATAGAAATCCAACAACCCTAAAGAGGAATTTGGCAAGTCGTTGCCATCAGGTCTAAAGGGTGTGGAGGATGCCGCAGCCACCCCACGCACTTTGCACCCGTTCAAAGTCCAAATTCTCGCCTGTCCCCCCCCCCTCGGTAAAGATATAAAACATCTGCCCTAGCCGAAATGTTACATAGTCACTTCACCATCGGCGTGTGCCCTTGTTGGTTGTACCCAGGACCACCTCATCGACCATGTAAAACATTAAGACTCTTCTAACTCCATCTTGCTCTTAGCTCGACACCTATCTGTTCACGGAACTTTCCTACTACAACTGTGTCTCTTCGTTTTTTGTGTGTGGACATCCCCAAGCTTTCCACTCTGCCTCGACAACGACTGCCTGTACTCTGTCAGAACTGTTAAAGGTCCTCCAAGGTGCAGAGAGGTACTGGAAAACTCTCCACGCCCTGACTGTCCCTCTCGGTTACTACTGGTTTGACCCTCGGTTACCACAGTTATAGCGAGAGTCGACAGGATCTCACATCACAGAAGAGTCGACAGGATAACCAAAACGAAGGACACCACAACGAAGAAGGTAAGAAGATTGTCCAGATAGAAAAGAGAGAAAGAGCCAAGATGGAAGAACAAACCGACCAGTCCAACGATACGACCGGGCTATCTGTCCCCAAACAAGAGACGACATTTGAAGAGGAGGAAACGTCGCTGCCCCAAGGTACCTCCACAAACCCGCTGACACAGATCGCCGATGCCCTGAGTAAGCTGCTGGTCGCCTGATCTCCGAGGGAGATAGACGTGATTCCATACGATAGTACCTTTGAAGCCCAGAGCTTTTTCGACAACTTCGATGCCCAAGCAGAACGAGCTGAGCTGACCTACACAGACTGCCTACGCAAGTTACCCTGCTACCTGCAAGGTAAGCCACTCCAATATTTCCGAAGCCTACGGTTAGATAGGTTATTTTATAATGAAGCCCGCCAGACACTGATAGACTTATTCCCAGCAACAACAGAAGCGTCGTTGGCACGCTTTTTGGCCATCAAGATGACACCCCAAATGCCCCCCCCCTAGAAGACTACTACCAAAACAAAACGGTAATGGGCAAGAAACTCAACCTACTCGCCGACATATTAATAGAGTCTCTGACCGACGGACTACCCGTCGCAGACCAGCGATTAATCGCAACGGTACAACCAAAACACCATTAAAGAATGGCTCGACCTAGTGACAAGAATAAGAGGAACTCAGTGTGCCACCAGTGCCGCGTACCAGCGCCAAGTAGACAAGGCCCCACATCCAACCTACCACAACCCACTACCGCGGTACAACAACCAGCGGTCATCACGTGTAACGTATCAAGTTACACCCCCACCCTCGCCTTGCAAGTATTGCAATGCTATGCATTGGCACTCCCAGTGTGAACAACGGTTCCCACAGAGCCGAACACGCCCAGTCTACAGCGCCAGACCACGCACAACCACTGTACCAAAACGTGGTACCCACACCCGGCCCAAGGTCCAATCTCCAAGCCATGTCCCCCAAGTCCAAGCTGCAAGCCAAGACGACTCTACAAGCCCCGCGAGCACTCAACGGTAGGAAAACCTGAAACATTTTTTCGTTGAACAGCTCGTAATATGGACTGAACTGTCACCAAATTTAAAATTTCCCTTTTTAATAGACACGGGAGCATCTACGAGTATTAACATACTTAACTTGAATATTTTAAGAACCATAGAAAATAGATTACCATAAAAAAATTATTATCCATCAGTACAGTTTAACTATAAACGCAATAGCCCACAATGTAAATACCCTTGGATATATATTTTTTAAACTTAAAATCGGTAACCTCACCTAAAAACTAAAATATTTTATAATAGAAGCTTCACTACCTTTTGGTATTTTATCTATTAATACCCTTAAAATATTTAAATTAATTATAGATTTTAATAATCTCCAAATTTATCAAAATAATGATGCTCTCCCAACAAATGTCTATAAGTTCACCAAGAATATAACCACCCAGGCATCTCTCAGATGACCCGCATAATTACTACCCAGTATTACTGGAAAGGTATCTCTAAATATATAGAAATATTTGTCAGGTCGTGTCACACCTGCCAAATCATTAAAAGGCCCAAAGGTAAACCCTATGGTGCCCTCGGACAAATTCCACCACCTCAACAACCATTCGACTTAATCTCTATAGATACCATAGCTGGATTTTCGAAATATGGACACTCCAAGACATATCTACACGTAATAGTGGATCATTTAACGCGATATGCTTGGACCTTTCCATCGAAATCCACCAGTACCCTAACGTACATTCAAACCCTAAAAACTGTACTACAACAAAGATTTCCAAAACGTCTGTTATCTGACAGAGCGCCCGCTTTTACCTAAGCCAAATTCCGTAAATTTCTAATTACACATGGTATACAACCCCTACTCACCACAAGCAATAACCCACAAGCAAACGGTTTAATAGAACGCTTAAATGCCACCATTACAGGCAAACTCAGACTAGCTTATCTAGAAAATCCGAAAGCTTCCTGGACTCAACTAGTTAAGCGCGTCACTCAGACGTATAATAACACACCCCATTCTGTCACAAGTTTTTCACCCACCTACTTAATGTTCAATGTTATCCCCCCAGATCTAATAACTCATCTTAATCCATACCCCGAAATAAATATAGCTCGAGAGATAGAACGCTCTCGTACCCAAAATAAGCATAAAAAAGATAAAGAAACATTTGATAAGCAGCACAGAACACCACATTTCGAAGAGAATAATCTTGTTTTGGTCAAAAATTATAAACATCCCGACACAGGTAAATTAGCACCATATTTTACTGGACCATATACAATAATTGAAATAATCTCACCCAATGTTGTTCGAATAGATCGCCCCAATCAACCCCTCAATAGAGACAGTGACACTATACATGTCAATGAATTAAAATATTACACAGAGAATGTTCTGTACATTACACCTCCACAACCCCGATTTGTTCAAAACCCACAGCGAATGTCTTAAGATGTATATCTCAGTGAATTCAATCATTTGACTCCAGATATCTTCGAGACGCAACTATTCCGAATTATACCGCCTACAACCTCCCAGCCATTCCTACATTTAAATCCAGATTTATTTAACATCGATCGTTTTAAAACAAACCTCAAGTAGCGACCAGAAAATTTCTCGTTAAAGTCACAAACCTATTCTATCTACATACTCTACACCAACCCATTTGGATCTGTATTACTTACCTACTTACTCTCTTTCACACGATATTTCTTTGAACCCACCAGATCCAGACTAGAAGAGAAAGAATTTAATGCACGTGCGCCGTAGACAAGCCCCATATCCCCCCTTAAGAAAAAAAAATCAAATCACTGCCCCATCGCACCCCGCTCACAAAGCTCTAAATATCCGCTATCGGAATGATCGCCATGTGTAACACGTGTTTCACATCAACCATTTATATTTCCTCGAGAATTTCACAAATTCCCAGACAGAGAGTCATAAAAACACCGATGTTTACCAAAGGGATATGAACTAGTTACACATCACATTTGTAACTTCTTTTTAGAAGAAATACTAAACCTTCATCTACTCATTGTAATAATCTTTAACTATATTCTATTTTTTTGTATAAAATATTTTATTTTAATTTTTTACCTTCCAATTATACAATCACAAGTTTTTAATCAAACACTATAAAAAAATCAATTTTACTTTTATTTTTCATAATATTATTTTAGTATTACAAAACATTTATTTGTTGTAAAAAATCACTTTAATTCTTCATTACGATTACTTTTATACATTGATTGTTTGATATTGTTCACTTAAACTTTATTCAACCACAATGATATTTCAATATTTTTATTCATATTAAATTTGTTTTTATACCTTTATATAATACTAGCCGAATGCCCCGGGCAACGCCCGTGTTTTACTCGATTGAATGTTTTGATTCAAATACTATTTGTTACAATTATAAATTGGCGCCTTAATTAATTGCATATGTTAGTTAATAACTCTAGCCTATGTGCTTTATCTGTCTATGTACTGTTGGCTTCCGTAGGCGTCTCTTACTGGGAAAAAGAAAGAGAGGATTCCATTTGGTTATTATCTAATATATGCATTTATTTAGGGAGCGACCCGCTCCAACACAATAGTTACATAAATAGCGGGTGGGGGGGGGGGGGTAGCATGATGGGGGGGGGGGGGGGGGGGGGGTAAAGGTGGCGTGACCGTAGCCAAACAATAGGAGGGCGCCATTCCAAAAAAAAAAAAAAGCAAACGGTGACAGAGAGAGATGATTGATTAGGAGATGAGGAAAGGCGCTCGTAACTGTATATAGAATGACCATGTTTATCATCCACTATCGGGCATACAGCAATCGTTTACAACGATCTATTTCTCTAACCACTTCAGTGTACTTTTCACTACAATCTATTTCTCTCTCTCTCTCTCTCTCAGCCATTGTTTCACATCAACGTAGAAAAACGATAGTACTGCTTGACATTTTTTTTTTTGATTTCGTAATTTCAACAAACTCTTTGAACAAAGTTCCCCAGATTTAAAAATCCCACCTTCTGGCTTGAACACGTTTCAAAAGTTTATTTCAATCATCCACAGAGCACAATCACCAACGCATGCACAAAGCGTTCAAAACTCTCAATTTTTTTTAGCTCTAGCGGACCACAATCAACCTTTGATTTTAAGTCAAGACAGATCACCTACTGTCGATACAACAATTCTACTTATCGCATGGATCCATTTCACCCCTTTCAATCATATTAATGAACAACTTTTTCTTCAATAAATTTTCAACATTATAACCCTACAATTGTGACAAAGCACTGTAACCTTATATAGGATCACAGGTGAAACATTGCCTAGGAAGACGCTCAAGTCTATATCCTCGCTTTGCACCTGGATCTAAGTATTTGGTTGCATGTGTAATACTCACAATTGCATATTCTTTAACCCCTAACCCTTTTCAACGCCCGCCAACAATCTCTTAGAACATCATTTTAATTTTTATCATCATTATTTTTTTATCAAACAAAGGTTTTATCTAAATTTCGCTTCTATAATAATTATCATAACTTTTGAATTAAACATAAGTTTTATTTTTTATAATTTTCAGATATATCCAAACAGAACATCTTGTTATATATATATGGTAATTTAAACCAACAACCCTATATTGTATACTACTTATAACAAGATTGTCATATTGTATAAAGGAACACCTCTATAAATAATTATACGCATGATTGACATGTGTCATTGCATCACCATATGTAATGTACTTTGTACAAACTGAGGATGAATAAATAAAACTATGTAATAGATTAAGAGCTGAGCTAAGAAAGAGATCGAGATAGAAATCCAACAACCCTGAAGAGGAATTTGGCAAGTCGTTGCCATCAGGTTTAAAGGGTGTGGAGGATGCCGCAGCCACCCCACGCACTTTGCACCCGTTCAAAGTCCAAATTCTCGCCTGTCCCCCCCCCCCCCCCTCGGCAAAGATATAAAACATCGGCCCTAGCCGAAATGTTACATAGTCACTTCACCATCGGCGTGAGCCCTTGTCGGTTGTTCCCAGGACCACCTCATCGACCATGTAAAACAGTAAGACTCTTCTAACTCCATCTTGCTCTTAGCTCGACTCCTATCTGTTCACGGAACTTTCCTACTACAACTTGTCTCTTCGTTTTTTTTTTGTTTGCGGACATCCCCAAGCTTTCCACTCTGCCTCGACCACGACTGCCTGCACTCTGTGAGAACTGTTAAAGGTCCTCCAAGGTGCAGAGAGGTACTGGAAAACTCTCCACGCTCTGACTGTCCCTCTCGGTTACTACTGGTTTGACCCTCGGTTACCACATATATTAAATTAAAAATTCATTTTGTTATCATCATCACATACAATGGATTTTTTTTATATAAACAAACCATAATAAACAACAACAATTGGCTCAAAAAGCATTCATTCTGGTTTGCAGCTTCCAGATATTTCCACAACAACAACCATGTTATTTGCATCTTCATTATTATAAAACAATGACAAATTAAATTAACAATGTAAAAATATATTTTAACATTACAACATTTTAACATTTAATACAAAAACGTTACAATATTTTCTTTAAATATATATTAATACTAGCTGAATGACCCGGGAAACGCCCGGGTTTTACCCGATTAAATGCTTTTATTCAAATACTATTCGTTACAATTATAAATTGGCGCCGTGGATGTCATTCTTGTGAAACGTCCCGCTCCAAACCTTGTGTCTGAGAAGCGATATTTTTATAAAGAGATGATCTGGCTTTGTGTCTTCTGCTCGAATGAATGTTTTTCTGTTAGAAATTTGTTCCTGCATACTAAAAATGAACTGGCTTCACCCGTGGTCTCTGCTTTTTGGAATTTTCCGGATATATTTGGTATCTGATAATCAAATATGATACAGCAATATTGTCATAACCATTTTCTGAATAAAAAGCAACTACTTTTTTCCCACAACCTGTCGATTTATTTTTCTTGACTAAAAATCCGAAAAATATATTTTCCAGATTTTTATCTATGTCCTGTTAAAACACGTTTTACATGTCCATTAGGTCAGCTGATATTACCTCCCATCTTCACCGCTAGAGTGCTGCTTCCGAGCGAAAGGGCAAATTTGCAACGCAATTTGCAAATAACTTGTATACATACTTGTATACTTGTGTACATCTCTATATATATAAAAATGAATGTTTGTATGTCTGTCTGTATGTCCGGTATACAAATTCGCAGTAGTTCACTAATTCAAACCAAAATTTCCATACATAGATAAAAAATTATGGGGAAGACGATAGGCTATTTTAAAAAATATATAAATCAATTATTAAAACTATATATTTTTATTCAGAGAATGATGATGACGATATTGCTGTATCATGTTTGATTATCAGCTACAAAATTATATCGGGAAAATATTAATATCTCTATATATATAAAAATGAATGTTTGTATGTCTGTCTGTATGTCCGGTATACAAATTCGCAGTAGTTCACTAATTCAAACCAAAATTTCCATACATAGGTAAAAAAATACGGGGAAGACGATAGGCTATTTAAAAAATATATATATATATCAATTATTAAAACTATATATTTTTATTCAGAAAATGATGATGACGATATTGCTGTATCATGTTTGATTATCAGATACAAAATTATATCGGGAAAAATTCCAAAAAGCAGAGACCACGGGTGAAACCAGTTCATTATTTTGTATGCAGGAACAAAATTCTAACAGAAAAACATTCATTCGAGCAGAAAACAAAAGCCAGATCATCTTTCTATAAAAATATCGCTTCTCAGACACAAAGTTTGGAGCGGGACGTTTCACAAGAGTGACATCCACGGCGCCAATTTATAATTGTAACGAATAGTTTTTGAATAAAAACATTTAATCGGGTAAAACCCGGGCGTTGCCCGGGTCATTCGGCTAGTAGACCATAAATCTGTACATAGACAGGAAAAGCACATATAATTTAATAATATAAATGAGTTTTAAAAATTGTAAAAAAAAAAAAAATGCATCGGCCGGGAATTGAACCCGGGGCGCCCGCGTGGCAGGCGAGCATTCTACCACTGAACCAAAAGCAAACGGTGACAGAATTGTTTATGACTCTGATACTTGTATATTTTAATTGAAATGCCAAGAGTTTATAGCCATTATAAAGCACTAATATTTGAATTAATTTTACTTAATATATTAGCCCTGAAAGAACCAAGGTCATCAGGCGTGGAGCAGACTTCCTGCCAAAACCTAAGCCTATCTCCGTCGCAATGAGGGCGCTGCTTGCGAGTTAAATCTACATATCTGCAAATAACTCTAAGGATATTCAAGATATTCAAGAAATTATTTTTCAAAAACCTTCCCGGGGATATACCTAATAATATCCTATAATTTCACGGCGATTGGATGTATGGTTTTTGAATCTATAGAGTACAAACATACATCATGGATGGCTTTTCTTGATAAATCAAGAAATTGGGTTGGCCAAATATCACGGAGCAAGCTAAATAAACGTTTAGTTTATTTTTGATCCACTAGATGGTGCTCTGCCATCTAAAAAGCACATGTGCTCGTGGTCAGGAGATGCCTTTTTTATTTTTAATATCAACACCTGACCCACTTATCTTTTATTTTTTTTCTATTGTTTTTTCATGTGTTAAGCGTCTTTACGCAAATTTGGCCTTAAATACCCATTTTCTGATTTCTCGGGAAGCCATTGGGAGCAAATATATTTTTTGGTCGCAGTGGTTACAGCCTTCTCCACGCTGACGAGCGCCAACAGCGCGAAACGCGTTCGTGGATGGCTTTTCTTGATAAATCAAGAAATTGGGTTGGCCAAATATCACGGAGCAAGCTAAATAAACCTTTAGTTTATTTTTGCTCCACTAGATGGCGCTCTGCCATCTAAAAAGCACATGTGCTCGTGGTCGGGAGATGCCTTTTTTATTTTTAATATCAACACCTGACCCACTTATCTTTTATTTTTTCTATTGTTTTTTCATATATATATTGTTACATCATGATTAATGGCGTATTTCTTATATTAGTTTTAATATATTTGAAATTTAAATTATATATTTATTTATTTTTATATAAAATATTCTATGATATTTATTTGAAACAGATTATTAATTTATCATCATTTGTATTTAGGTACACTGTGACTTCACTGCTCTCTTTGATGTGAGAAAATAAAAAAAGGATTCTGGAGGCTACTTAAAGAAGACTTATCTCGTTATTCCCTTTTATAAATTTGTAGGATGGTTGAAACACGCTCTGGTAAGATGCAAGACCCAGCACAGGAGATAATCCAGGCTGAAGAGTCTGCCAAGCCGCAACCTGGTGTAACAATTGGTAGAGATGCTAGTTCCGACCCAGTTGTCCTGAATACCAACATCGACATCCCCAAGTATGATGGAACGGAAGACCCTCGCCCATGGATTGAATCTCTTGAAGAAATTGGCTTCTTGTACCATTGGGCAGACTACATTATCTCTCGTTATGCCGCCATGAACATGACGGGAAGCGCTAAAACCTGGTTGAATTTACATAAAGCTAGTTTCACGAGCTGGGAAAATATTAAAATCCGCCTCATTCAGGATTTTTCTTTGGACGCGAATAAAGAAGAACTTAGAATGAAGCTCAACAGAATGCAACACTGGAATGAACCAGCAATCAGGTTCGCGGAAGACATTCTAGTGTTGTGCAACAAGGTTGACCCCGCAATGGAAGAAGAAACAAAAATTGAACATGTTATTGGAGGACTGAAAAAAGAGTACTCATTCGCGCTCTACCTGAACCCTCCTAAAACGACCGATGACCTTCTTGTCGTGTGCAAGAAAATGGATTCTTTTGAAAAGAAGTATCGGGAACGTGTGGAGAAATCCAGAAACCTATATAACGGTCCACGCTATTCTAGACCCCAACAACAATCGAGGTACGTACCGCCGACTGCCGCACGAAACTACCAGACCACTTCCAGGCCCCAAGCCCCTGTTTCCAATAATTACAAGAACGACTCCCATCCTACCCCCAGACAGTATCGAAACAACTTTCCCCAGCCCTCTACCCCTAGACGTCCTTATAATCCTAACTTTGTGCCGAAACCAAACCTTCAGAGAAACACTTACAATAAAAGCCAAGAAGTGAGCAAAAATAGGACGGAAGATGGAAGACCAATCTGCTTTAAATGTAACAAGCCAGGGCACGTGGCCCGTTATTGTAGGGTCAAGTTTATAAGAATCCTAGAAGAGGATCCAGCAGATACCCAAGAGAAGGTCGAAGAAAAATGCCAAATGAATGAAATATCAGAGAAATCAGGACCTCGGCTTTATGCTGATGTATGTCATAGCACACAGACAAATATTCCTACCCGGAATAGATATTCCGTGTTGGAAGATTTAAACTAAGCGTCGCGCCTGAATCTGTCAATCAAAGCAAGTCGACCATAAACGGAATCAAGAAGTTGGACCCTAAATACAAATTAAAAATTAATGTGGACAAGATAGGGACTTTTGAAGCTTTGGTTGATACAGGTGCTGACCTCTCAGTGGTCGACCTCAGAACGGCCCTCGACACAGGCCATGGTATAAGTAAACTCGCAAAAATTTGTGCAGGACCCGATGGAAAAAAATTGGACATGGTAGGAAGTATATTTTTAAATATAAAAATTGATGACGAAACATTATCACACAACTTTGTGATATTGAAAACGCATTTACGGACATTAATTCTTGGGAGAGATTTCCTTAAGAAAATGAACGCAAAAATAGATTGTAAGCAAGAAACTATAAAATATGATTTGACGAATAATCATGACGAAATCAATTTTGAAATGTTGAAAATAAAGAGTGCCAAGGATTCCATTGTACCGGAATGTTCCATGAAATTGATCAAGGCATTGGTAGAAACAGAGGATGGAGAATATATTATCGAGGAGAGCAGCAAAATGTTTCAAACAAATGGACTTCGTCTAGCAAGAAGCTTGATCAATGTTATAAATAGGGAAACACACATCTGGATAACTAATCCGTATCCTCGACTGTTAAAAATAATGAAAAACCAAACATTGGCTTTTGGAAGTAGTCCAGCGAAAATAAATGTGAGTCGAGAAAGAGAGGTAGAAAAGAACGAAGAACCTAGATTCCAAATAAACGAAAATCTTTCACCAAAGGAACAGAAGGAGTTAAAACAAGTTTTAGAAAGGTATGGAGATCTTTTTTCATCGAGATTAGGGAGAACCAATTTGGCAAAACATCGGATAGACACAGAAGACGCGAAGCCAATTAAACACAAGCCTTACCGGGTAAGTGCTAAAGAACGAGATATTATAAAAGAGCAAATTGACGAGATGCTTACAGAAGGCATAATTAGGCCATCTTCTAGCCCCTGGTCTTTTCCAGTAATATTGGTCAAGAAGCGAGATGGTAAATACAGATTTTGTGTGGACTACAGAAAACTGAATAATGTGACAGTAAAAGATGTTTATCCGATCCCTAGAATAGACGAAGTTATGGATACTCTCCAAGGATCTACACACTTCTCAGCAATAGACCTCAGATCTGGATATTGGCAAGTTGAAGTCGAAGAAAGAGACAAAGAGAAAACAGCTTTCACTACAGCGCATGGATTATATGAATTCAACGTGATGCCTTTTGGACTTTGTAACGCGCCTGCTACCTTTGAGAGAAATATGGAGAATATGCTTGGAAATCTGAGATGGCAAATTTGTTTGTGTTATCTGGATGATGTTATCATATATAGCCCGGATTTTCCAACGCACCTCAAAAGACTTGAAGCTGTTTTTAGATGTTTTCGTGAATCTAATTTGAGGTTAAACGACAAAAAATGCCGATTTGCTTTTGAAGAATTGGAGATTCTCGGCTATATAACGAGCAAACATGGTATAAAACCCGCGGAACATAACATCAAAGCTGTCAGAAATTTTCCTCGACCCAAAAAGGTCAAAGAAGTACAATCCTTTTTGGGAATGTGTTCATATTATAGAAAATTTATCAAAGACTTTTCAAAAATTGCTGACCCTTTGACCAACCTCATAAAAAAAAGTGTATCATTTACCTGGACAGAAAGACAAGAGGAAGCGTTTCAAACCCTAAAAACAGCACTATTAAGTCCACCAATTTTAGGTCACTTCAATCCAAATGCACCTACTTATGTTCATACTGATGCGTCCAACATCGGCATAGGTGCAACACTTGTCCAAGACATCGGTGGTGAAGAGAAGGTGATCTCATATTTGAGTCGTACCCTAAGTAAAGCGGAGCAAAATTATTCAACCACTGAAAAAGAATGTCTGGCCGTTGTCTGGTCAATGTCAAAATTACGACCCTACCTTTATGGAAGACACTTTAAAATAGTAACAGACCATCACGCCTTATGCTGGCTCAAAAACTTGAAGGATCCAACAGGTCGATTGGCAAGATGGGCATTGAAAATTCAAGAATATGACTTCGATATAATACATAAATCGGGAAAGAAGCATCTGGACGCCGATGGCTTATCTAGGGGGCCCTTACCAGAAACTGATTGGGATGAGGATTTTGAAAGGCTATTTTTAAATCAAATAACAGACGAAGAGGATAAATTTATCGAAAGTGTTAAGAAAAACCTTAATGGAAGCAGGCGATCAATTGCGCAAAACTTTAAAGAAGAAGATGGATGCCTCTTTAAGAAAAACCCGAACCCTGAAGGCAGGGCGTGGTTGCTTGTGGTTCCAGAGAATAAAAAGAGAGAAATTATGAAAGAATATCACAATCATATGTCGAATGGCCATCTGGGCGTCGCCAGAACCATGTACCGAATAAAGAGTAAATACTTTTGGCCATCCATGCTAAAGGATGTCTCAGAATTCGTTAGGACGTGTCACCTTTGCCAAAGTAGGAAAGGCTCAAACCAATTACCTTCTGGACTACTACAGCCCATCCCCCCAGCCAACTTTCCTTTCGAAAGAATTGGAATTGACTTTGTTGGTCCACTACCATCTACGAAAAACAGGAAAAAATGGATAATCGTGCTGTCGGACTACTACACTAGATATGCAGAAACAAGAGCAGTCTCGGAAGCAACAGTGAAAGAAGTTTCTAAATTTCTAGTAGAGGATATTTTTCTTCGGCACGGAGCCCACAATATCTTATTAGTGACAGAGGCTCTCAATTTACCAGTAATTTAATGAAAGAGGTGATGAAAACGTGCAAGATTAAACATTGCTTCACAACGAGCTATCATCCCCAGACTAATGGATTGACAGAGCGGTTAAATAGAACATTGATCAATATGCTCAGTATGTATGTGAACACTGATCAGAAAAATTGGGACGAAATACTCCCATTCATCACTCACGCTTACAATACTACAATTCAGGAAACCACAGGATATTCTCCCTTTTTCCTGATGTTTGGAAGAGAACCCACGTCTCTTTTGGACGACAGGAATATCTCGGTGGACATTGACAAAGATGATTATGATGAATACATAAAACATCACTTAGACAAAATAAACAGAACAAGAAAATTAGTTATTAACAACACAATAAAGACTCAAGAAAGAATGAAAAATAACTATGACAAGAAACACATGGAAAGAAGCTACGAACCAGGAGAATTAGTAGCAGTTTGGACACCAATTAGGAAAATAGGAAAGTGTGAGAAACTACTGAGAAAATATTTTGGCCCATATAGAATATTAAAGAAGCTGTCCAACGTAAATTACTTAATTGAACCAAAAGATAATCCTGGCCAAGACCCATTGATTGTCCATGTCTCAAGAATCAAACCCTATTTTGAAAGAATTGATGAGGTCAATCACGAGGACGTGACGACCTCTGGAGAGGGGGGAAGTGTTACATCATGATTAATGGCGTATTTCTTATATTAGTTTTAATATATTTGAAATTTAAATTATATATTTATTTATTTTTATATAAAATATTCTATGATATTTATTTGAAACAGATTATTAATTTATCATCATTTGTATTTAGGTACACTGTGACTTCACTGCTCTCTTTGATGTGAGAAAATAAAAAAAGGATTCTGGTGGCTACTTAAAGAAGACTTATCTCGTTATTCCCTTTTATAAATTTGTAGGATGGTTGAAACACGCTCTGGTAAGATGCAAGACCCAGCACAGGAGATAATCCAGGCTGAAGAGTCTGCCAAGCCGCAACCTGGTGTAACAATATATAGAGAGAGAGAGATTAAGACATTTTCATTTTGTTATGCACAAAAGAAATGAGAATTAACAAAAATATTAGAAAGTCAGCACCATATTGGAATACTATTGCTTCCAATACATCCATAATATTTCATCGTCAAGGTCATAAGGAATCTCACTGAACTTTTTTAACGTTTTACTATATAAAAACACGTGTTAATCTATCACAATTATAATATATATAATTATAATTTCAACGTATTACACTATAGAAGTCAGAGAGATGGAGATTGACAATCAACAACATTTATGGTCCACTAGACGAATTGGTGCAAAGTTCGTACAATATGATTATGGAAATTTGAAAATTATGATAATACAACAAATTAAATTAAATATTTGTCCAATGATGGCTGGCGTCGCATCGTGTTTGGGATGTAATACATACAATGGGCGACAACGTTAGATCGCGAATAAAATGACATGAACAAAGACAATGTACACGGAGCCTCTGAAACCGCTGCAAAGTTCGATGGAATATCACCAGCGGGCCTCCATCGACACCACGCATTCCGCGGTCCACGAAGTACACATAAACTGCATGCTATGGCGTTAAGCAAATAGTGATGATATGTTCTACAAGGTACACCGTGATCATTCAGGACTGTAGGTCGGCGGTTGCCTGATGATGGAGAACGTCTTTCGAATAAGAGGGCGGACGACGCTGCAGAACTGTAGCATTAGGCCAGGGAAAGGTCGCTGGAGACGCAGACGATTTTCAATCCCTGTTCAACCTTGAGGCCACAAAGGAAGTTATTCACGCGGCACGGAAAATGATGGCCTCCACTATATCATTTCTCATCAGTCCGAGATATTTGGTTCCCTTGAACAGATTCTCTGAAGCCTGTACTAGGATTTGGCTCAGCTGTTGAAGTGCTTTGTTCTTTGACTCGGAGAAATCTTGGAATAATTCATTTTCTTGTGTGCCCTGAGGAGATTTAGCTTTCTGGGCTCGTGATACTGTGGACGGGGGCACCTCAATTTGGGTTTGCTCTCTTTTAAAGGGAATGGGGGATCTGAAGCCTGTGTCATCTCGGCTGAGATAGCAGGGATTGCTGGTTGGACTGGAGGAGAATGCGCACTGGAGGAGACAACCCGAGATAATGGTTTGCAGGGTTGATATCGATGTTCTCCCTCTTCACCGCGTTGGCAGGTTTCCGATGACAAATATCCGTAAAATAACGTCTTTTTTTGCTATAGGGGAATGTCCTGAAGACGCTGTCGCCAATTGTAAGCCCCTCCTCGGCCAGGCGATCCGCCCTCTGCCTAAAATGGTTGACTGGTCATTTTCCAGCTTCTCATCCAAGCCCTTTATGTAGCTTCACAGCTTGGAGGTCCGCGCACCATTTCACGAAGAAACACTGATCGAGCGATTCTGCAGTTGATCTGGCCTTGTTCATCTGCTACTGACCACGACGAAGTCCACAGATGGCTTTTGAGTGCTGGTGTCAAACCTCGTAATCCTCGTGGGCTTTTAGGGTCGGCCTTTTTCTTTTATGCCGTTGTACAATCCCTGAAAGGCGCGGACTTCTTATCCTGTTCAGCAGCTTTAACCTGATTCGCCAAATTTCAAATAAGTATTTTTAGAGAGAGAGAGTGCTGATTTGCATATTTACCTATTCCAAAGAAAATTGCATGTCCTACCTAAATTTCGGAAAGAGTCTTCGACGATTCTATTTCCGCGCGATAACTTGACGTCTGTTTTTGGAAACTCGATGAAAATATAAGCCTCGTACAGCTCGTCGCTCTGCCAACACCCAATAGGGTTTAGTAAGCTTCATAACCTACATCATAATAAACACGAAGATCGCGCGCTGCGTAGCCGCACGGCCGAGAGAGATATTTGATATTTAAAATACTTTTATTGACATCTAGTCAATATGTTAATACAAGGAGATGAAAAAATAGTAAAAATTCAAATAAAAGATGGATAAAAACTATACATAGTCGATAAGTCCCTCAGGCTATGAGACAGGTTCTCGTTAATATGTCCCAATCCCAAGTTCACTCAGTCTTTTACTAAATATCCAGGCCTATAAGTCTGACGTCCGCTGTGAAGGATGGGCAAACACTCCCTAATGAGAGGCCGAATGCTACTACAGGTACAGTACCTGTGGCCAAAAGACAAGTTTCCGGAACCTGCAACACAGCCGTGACGATGAAGGATGGGTGGGACAGGGCATGAAGAGCTAGGCGAGCAGCTGCATCGGCATCATGCCCGAGATTCAGGAACTTCGGAAAGTTGTTCAGCTGACCTTAAATAGAGGCAGATCTACGGTGGCTTCCCATTTCTCTAAGAGCCGGCTAATGCAGAATATGAGCCTCTGGAAGGATGTGGTCGTATCTCGCACCACTATTGCCTCGACCATGTTAGACACGCGATGACGTGCCAGGGAATTTTTTCGACCAGATGTGTGGAGAATGTTCTCAGAGCGGCAACGTCTGCAAGGCGAAATACCTGCAATGACTAAGAATTTGGTGGATGAGTGCTGGCACGATAATGTCTTTGCTATGCACCATCTAACCACCAGATGAGAGTCAAAGTTCGGGAGGCCGCAGGAAGCGGGAGTCGACCATTACCCGAAGATTTTAAGAGTCGCTGAAAGTAGAAGCTGTGATGATTCAGCTAGAAGATCTCCGCGCCGACCTCGAAAAAGTATATAATCAGACGACGTTGCGGAGGGGGCTTGACCTCAGGAGCGGGCGCAGGGGCCAGACATAGGAGTGAGAATATGAACCCCCATTTAGAGCAGCCTGGACGTTCTTAGGACAGGAAAGACGGATCTGGGCGCCAAGTTCGAAGAGTTCCATTCCTGCCAGGAGATAGGCGGCACCAGAACCCTGTCAGATGCCACGCATTTCTGTCAAGGCGTTAGACAAACCACTCCAGTCTTGCTTGCAGTCATGAGATGGTGGTCTCGCTGCGCGGGTAGGCCTGGAGATGGTAAAAGAGCGATGAGAGCACCAGACTAGAAAGTGACCGGGAACAAAGGGGAGCCACCTGACAATTACCCTCTCCAGTAACTCCTGAAGATGTTGGCAATGGACCGAAGTTCTCATTTAGAGTAATCATGGTTACTAAGATGGTGATTTTCTCATGTTCCAGGAGATGACCAATGGAGAGTCGGTGCGGTTCTTCCAACCTCTCCACCAGAGGCCCTGGCTCTTGCCGAAGATGATTCTTATTCCTGACGCACACGTGAAGTTCTCAGAGATCTTGACGAGCTCCAAGTGCTTATTCTCGAAGATAAGCAGGAAGATTTCGTCGGCTACACCAGGACATAATCGCCGAGATATACGCCAAAAAGCTGCTCCAGGCAAAGTAGAATGAGCTCAGTGGATATGGTGAAGAGTACGGCCCATGAAGCACAGCCTTGGTTCCTCCCGTTGAACAGGTAGAACACAGGTTCTCTTTGTACTGTCAATTCTTGGCCTCAGCGAAGAGCAGAAGCACTTACCCCACTAAGACCGGCGAAAAACCAATAGAGAACACACAGGACACCAGGAAACCTCAGTCCAGCCTGTTAATCGCAGATTCGAGGTCATTAGTATTGACTTCTAGCATCTTATCGGTTCCTGGAAGAACACCGTCCTTGAATACCTTCAGAATTTTCCTTCAAACGAGAACTTTAAAATGTGGCGATATCATGAGAGACACGAAAGATATGAAGGCCGGAGTTCTTCCTGGAACCGAGTTGCTCTGACACACGACGGGTGTGAACCAGGTAGTCAGTTGAAATAAGAAAGTGAGGATGCAGTCCTGGCTCACTGTACAGTTTGAGGATGAGGCACATTTCGCTACGTCGCAGGGAAGAGAGCAGGACGATGCAGTGCTGAAACTTCATAAAGATGGAGAAAAGTCACTAAGTAGTTCCCGAAGCGGCAGAGCGTTTCGCTTGTTCCATACAGTCGTTTTTACAGTTGGCAGACGGCAAATGACCTGCGCTGAGGTAAGTTGGGGAGCCTTCTATCTCCCTGTAGTTTATTCCATGAAGTAGGTTAGGGGAGCCTCCAAGATTTGGAAACCTCCAAATTCTCTGTAGTTTATTCCATGATATAAGTTCGGGGAGCCTCCAATATTCTTGTAGTTTATTCTCCAGAATAGGTTCGTGAAAACTCTGATCACTCAGTAGATTGATTTCCAAAGAGTGTAAGTTCGATCACCCAAGTGTCAAATAAATTATTCCGAAGTAAATTCCGTTCATTCATTCCAAGTTTAAATAAATTATTCCTAAGTTACGTTCATTCATTCCACGTTCAAATAAATTATTCCGAAATAGTTTCCGTTCATTCATTCCACGTTCAAATAAATTATTCCGAAGTAGGTTCCGTTCATTCATTCCACGTTCAAATAAATTATTCCAAAGTAGGTTCCGATCATCCAAGTGTCAAATAAATTATTCCGAAGTAGGTTCTGTTTATTCATTCCACGTTCAAATAAATTATTCCAAAGTAAGGCCCGTTCATTCATTCTACGTTCAAATAGATTATTCCGATGTAAGCTCTGTTCTTTCATACCACGTTCAAATAAATTCTCAGAAGTAGGTTCCGATCATTCAAGTGTCAAATAAATTATTCCGAAGTAGGTTCCGATCATTCATTCCACGTTCGAATAAATTATTCCGAAGGTCTGTTCATTCATACCATGTTCAAACATATTATTCCGAAGTAAGATCCGTTCATTCATTACACGTTCAAATGAATTATTCTGAAGTAAGGTCCGTTCATTCATTCCACGTTCAAATAAATTATTCCGAAGTAAGATCCGTTCATACATTCCAAGTTCAAATATATTATTCCGAAGTAGGTTCTGTTCAATCATTCCATGTTCAAATAAATTATTCCGAAGTAGGTTACGATCATTCATTCCACGTTCAAATAAATTATTCCAAAGTAGGTTCCATTCATTCATTCATTCCATGTTCAAATAAATTATTCCGAAGTAAGTTCCGTTCATTCATTCCACGTTCAAATAAATTATTCCGAAGTAAGATCCGTTCATTCATTCCACGTTCGAATAAATTATTCCGAAGTAGGGTCCCTTCATTCATTTTACGTTCAAATAACTTACTCCGAAGTTCTGTTCATTCATTCCACGTTCAAATTAATTATTCCGAAATAAGTTATTTCATTCATTTCAGGACCAAATAAATTATTCCGAAGTAAGTTCCGTTCATTCATTCCACGTTCGAATAAATTATTCCGAAGTAGGTTCCCTTCATTCATTTTACGTTCAAATAACTTACTCCGAAGTTCTGTTCATTCATTCCACGTTCAAATTAATTATTCCAAAATAAGTTATTTCATTCATTTCAGGTTCAAATAAATTATTCCGAAGTAGGTTCCGTTCATTCATTCCACATTCAGATAAATTTTTCCGAAGTTCTGTTCATTCATTTCTCGTTCAAATAAATTATTCTGAAGTAGGTTCTGTTCATTCATTCCACGTTCAAATAAATTATTCCGAAATAAGTTATTTCATTCACATTCCACGTTCAAATAAATTATTCAGAAGTAAGTTCTGTAGATTCATTCCACGTTCAAATAAATTATTTCAAAGTAGGTTCTGTTAATTCTTTCAACATTCAAATGAATTATTCCGAAGTAGGACCGTTCATTCATTCCACCTTCAAATATATTATTTCAAAGTAAGTTCCCATCATCCATTCCACGTTCAAATAAATTATTCCGAAGTTCCGTTCATTCATACCACGATCAAATAAATTATTCAGAATTAAGTTACGTTCATTCACTCCATGTTCAAATAAATTATTCCGAAGTAGGTTCTGTTCATTCATTCCACGTTCAAATAAATCATTCCGAAGTTCCGTTCATTCATTCCATGCTCAAATAAATTATTCTGAAGTAAGTTCCGTTTATTCATTTCATTTTCACACAAATTCTTCTGAAGTAGGTTCTGTTCATTCATTCAACGTTCAAATAAATTATTCCGAAGTAGGTTCCGTTCATTCATTCCACGTTCAAATAAATTATTCAGAAGTAAGTTCCGTTCATTCAATCCACGTTCAAATAAATTATTGAGAAGTAGGTTCCGTTCATTCATTCCACGTTCAAATGAATTATTCAAAAATAAGTTATTTCATTCATTCCACGTTCAAATAAATTATTCCGAAGTAGGTTCCTTTCATTCATTCCACGTTCAAATAAATTATTCCGAAGTAGGTTCTCTTCATTCATTCCACGTTCAAATAAATTATTGCGAAGTTCTATTCATTCATTCCACATTCAAATAAAATTCCGAAGTAGGTTCCGTTCATTCATTACACGTTCAAAAAATTATTCCGAAATAAGTTATTTCATTCATTCCACGTTCAAATAAATTATTCCAAAGTAAAGTCCGTTCATTCATTCCACGTTCAAATAAATTATTCCGAAGTAAGTTCCGTTCATTCATTCCACGTTTAAATAAATTATTCCGAAGTAGGTTCCCTTCATTCATCTTACGTTCAAATAACTTACTCCGAAGTTCTGTTCATTCATTCCACGTTTAATAAATTATTCCGAAATAGGTTCCATTCATTCATTCCACGTTTAAATTAATTATTCCGAAATAAGTTATTTCATTCATTTCAGGTTCAAATAAATTATTCCGAAGTAAGTTCCGTTCATTCATTCCACGTTCAAATAAATTATTCCGAAGTAGGTTCCGTTCATTCATTCAACATTCAGATAAATTATTCCGTAATTCTGTTCATTTATTCCACGTTCAAATAAATTATTCCGAAGTAGGTTCTCTTCATTCATTCCACGTTCAAAAAATTATTCCGAGATAAGTTATATAATTCATTCCACGTTCAAATAAATTATTCTAAAATAAGTTCCGTTCAGTCATTCCACATTCAAATAAAATTCCGAAGTAGGTTCCGTTCATTCATTACACGTTCAAAATATTATTCCGAGATAAGTTATATAATTCATTCCACGTTCAAATAAATTATTCTAAAATAAGTTCCGTTCAGTCATTCCACGTTCAAATATATTATTCCGGAGTAGGTCCGTTCATTCATTCCACGTTCAAATAAATTATTTGAAAGTAGGTTCTGTTAATTCTTTCAACATTCAAATGAATTATTCCGAAGTAGGACCGTTCATTCATTCCACCTTCAAATATATTATTTCAAAGTAAGTTCCCATCATCCATTCCCCGTTCAAATAAATTATTCCGAAGTTCCGTTCATTCATACCACGATCAAATAAATTATTCAGAAAAAAGTTACGTTCATTCACTCCATGTTCAAATAAATTATTCCGAAGTAGGTTCTGTTCATTCATTCCACGTTCAAATAAATCATTCCGAAGTTCCGTTCATTCATTCCATGTTCAAATAAATTATTCCGAAGTAAGTTCCTTTTATTCATTTCATTTTCACACAAATTCTTCTGAAGTAGGTTCTGTTCATTCATTCCACGTTCAAATATATTTTTCCGAAATAAGTTTTGTTCATTCATTTCACGTTCAAATAAATTATTCCGAAATAAGTTCCGTTCATTCATTCCACGTTCAAATAAATTATTCCGAAGTAGGTTCCCTTCATTTATTCCACGTTCAAATAAATTATTCCGAGGTTCCGTTCATTCATACCACGTTCAAATAAATTATTCCGAATTAAGTTCCGTTCATTCATTCTACGTTCAAATGAATTATTCCAAAGTAAGGTCCGTTCATTCATTCCACGTTCAAATATATTATTCCAAAGTAGGTTCCGTTCAATCATTCCATGTTCAAATAAATTATTCTGAAGTAGGTTCCGATCATTCAAGTGTCAAATAAATTATTCCGAAGTAGGTTCCAATCATTCATTCCACGTTCAAATAAATTATTCCAAAGTAGGTTCCATTCATTCATTCCACGTTCAAATAAATTATTCCGAAGTAAAGTCCGTTCATTCATTCCACGTTCAAATAAATTATTCCGAAGTAAGTTCCGTTCATTCATTCCACGTTTAAATAAATTATTCCGAAGTAGGTTCCCTTCATTCATCTTACGTTCAAATAACTTACTCCGAAGTTCTGTTCATTCATTCCACGTTTAATAAATTATTCCGAAATAGGTTCCATTCATTCATTCCACGTTCAAATTAATTATTCCGAAATAAGTTATTTCATTCATTTCAGGTTCAAATAAATTATTCCGAAGTAAGTTCCATTCATTCATTCCACGTTCAAATAAATTATTCCGAAGTAGGTTCCGTTCATTCATTCAACATTCAGATAAATTATTCCGTAATTCTGTTCATTTATTCCACGTTCAAATAAATTATTCCGAAGTAGGTTCTCTTCATTCATTCCACGTTCAAATAAATTTTTGCGAAGTTCTATTCATTCATTTCACATTCAAATAAAATTCCGAAGTAGGTTCCGTTCATTCATTACACGTTAAAAAAATTATTCCGAGATAAGTTATTTCATTCATTCCACGTTCAAATAAATTATTCTAAAATAAGTTCCGTTCAGTCATTCCACGTTCAAATATATTATTCCGGAGTAGGTCCGTTCATTCATTCCACGTTCAAATATATTTTTCCGAAATAAGTTCCGTTCATTCATTCCACGTTCAAATAAATTATTCCGAAGTAGGTTCCCTTCATTTATTCCACGTTCAAATAAATTATTCCGAAGTTCCGTTCATTCATACCACGTTCAAATAAATTATTCCGAATTAAGTTCCGGTCATTCATTCTACGTTCAAGTGAATTATTCCGAAGTAAGGTCCGTTAATTCATTCCAAGTTCAAATATATTATTCCGAAGTAGGTTCTGTTCAATCATTCCATGTTCAAATAAATTATTCCGAAGTAGGTTCCGATCATTCAAGTGTCAAATAAATTATTCCCAAGTAGGTTCCAATCATTCATTCCACGTTCAAATAAATTATTCCAAAGTAGGTTCCATTCTTTCATTCCACGTTCAAATAAATTATTCCGAAGTAAGTTCCGTTCATTCATTCCTCGTTCAAATAAATTATTCCGAAGTAAGTTCCCTTCATTCATTCCACGTTCAAATAAATTATTCCGAAGTAGGTTCCCTTCATTCATTTTACGTTCAAATAACTTACTCCGAAGTTCTGTTCATTCATTCCACGTTTAATAAATTATTCCGAAATAGGTTCCATTCATTCATTCCACGTTCAAATTAATTATTCCCAAATAAGTTATTTCATTCATTTCAGGTTCAAATAAATTATTCCGAAGTAAGTTCCGTTCATTCATTCCACGTTCAAATAAATTATTCCGAAGTAGGTTCCGTTCATTCATTCAACATTCAGATAAATTATTCCGTAATTCTGTTCATTTATTCCACGTTCAAATAAATTATTCCGAAGTAGGTTCTCTTCATTCATTCCACGTTCAAATAAATTATTGCGAAGTTCTATTCATTCATTCCATATTCAAATAAAATTCCGAAGTAGGTTCCGTTCATTCATTACACGTTCAAAAAATTATTCCGAAATAAGTTATTTCATTCATTCCACGTTCAAATAAATTATTCTAAAATAAGTTCCGTTCAGTCATTCCACGTTCAAATATATTATTCCGGAGTAGGTCCGTTCATTCATTCCACGTTCAAATATATTTTTCCGAAATAAGTTCCATTCATTCATTCCACGTTCAAATAAATTATTCTGAAATAAGTTCCGTTCATTCATTCCACGTTCAAATAAATTATTCCGAAGTTCCGTTCATTCATACCACGTTCAAATAAATTATTCCGAATTAAGTTCCAGTCATTCATTCTACGTTCAAATGAATTATTCCGAAGTAAGGTCCGTTAATTTATTCCAAGTTCAAATATATTGTTCCGAAGTAGGTTTTGTTCAATCATTCCATGTTCAAATAAATTATTCCGAAGTAGGTTCCGATCATTCAAGTGTCCAATAAATTATTCCGAAGTAGGTTCCAATCATTCATTCCACGTTCAAATAAATTATTCCAAAGTAGGTTCCATTCATTCATTCCACGTTCAAATAAATTATTCCGAAGTAAGTTCCGTTCATTCATTCCACGTTCAAATAAATTATTCCGAAGTAAGTTCCGTTCATTCATTCCACGTTCAAATAAATTATTCCGATGTAGGTTCCCTTCATTCATTTTACGTTCAAATAACTTACTCCGAAGTTCTGTTCATTCATTCCACGTTCAAATTAATTATTCCGAAATAAGTTATTTCATTCATTCCATGTTCAAATATATTATTCCGAAGTAAGTTCCGTTCATTTAATCCACGTTCAAATAAATTATTCCGAAGTAAGTTCCGTTCAATTATTCCATGTTCAAATAAATTATTCCGAAGTTCTGTTCCTTCATTCCACGTTCAAATAAATTATTCTGAAGTGAGTTCCGTTAATTCATTCAAGGTTTAAATATATTATTCCGGAATTCAGATCACTTAGATTTCATATACATATTTAGAATTTCGGATAATTTAAAAAGTTCAAATAAATAATTTTAAAATTCAAATTATTTATCGTTTAGAGTATTAAACCAAAGTTCAGATCATTCAATGTTCAAAAATATTATTCCAAGGATTAGATCATTCCAAGTTCAAATAAATTCTCCCAAGTCTAGATCATTCAACGTGCCAATAAGTATCCGTGAGAGAGAGGTCTCAAAATATATATTCCATTGTTGAGGCATCACTTAGCGATAAGATATATTTTAATATTTAAAAACATCCTTACACCGAATTTATTGATCACCATACCTGTTAAATTATCTCAATATTAATAATTCTTTATTGAAATATCTTGTTTTTAGGCTCAGCAGTTCAAATTTGAAATCTTTTAAATTTACCAAATAGATATTAGCTATTTAGTAAATCGGCTAAATGAAATAAAGGAAAACGTTAACCAATAAACAAACTCAATGTAAAATAATAATAATAATAATAACACTTTTTGATACGACCAACAAAAAGTTTCGAAATTTTAAAATGATCTGAATCTACCAATTATTTTCAGGGTATTGGTATTTTCAAATTATTCAAGCGGATTTGGGCAATTTTTCCATAGAAATAAATAATACTTATAATTACCTGATTCATATATATGTATAGAAATGTATAAACATACCCTTATAGGAAAAACCTATCTTCAAAATCAATCGCGATTCTAATTTATCAAATGGCCGCGAAAATCAAGATATCAATAATTCCATGCTATTTAATACCTGATGCATCGACGCTCTTGCCAATGAGAAAGAAGGAGACATATGGGAATCTACCACATGTATATTGAGCTCCTATCATACTTTAATATTTCAAATACTATATGTTTCGAAGTTTGACAACTATACTGCAGATGTTTCTTTTGAACGGAAAAACATCCCATCCCTGGACACTTTATTTTCCCTTTATCATTACTTTTCACAATTCATCCTTTCATACTTCATCCCTAAGGTTAGAAATAATCGTTATTTCTCCCTAAAATAAATTTCGATTTTTCGTTCAAAAGAAACATTTGCGGTATAGTTGTCAAACTTCGTTCTACAATCATAAGCCATTATTGGTGGGAAATCTGAATCCATTCAGCTCTAAGCTCGGTCCACCTAGTACTCACTTCGTCCGTTTTTAAAGAAATAAAAACGAGACAAAAATACATGACAACTCAGAACAGAGTCTTTGCATGTTTAGGTTAAGCCGTTTTTGGGCGCCTCCTCTTCGCGACCGCTGATTGTGGAGCAGCAGTAGATTCCTGGCCATCTCAGTAAGTAGAAAGTTTTCCCCAACCTGTCGCTTCGCTCTTTTCCTTCTTTGTTGAGCCTGAATTCTCTATTGTCAGGCGCCTTTCATTTGGTCGCTGATTGAATTTTATACCAATTTTATATCACACACCTCCTTCCATACAGGCCAGATAATGACTTGGATGTCAAAACAACCTATAGAATTTCTAGGGGATAAATAAGATATCACATAAATACTTTTCTGAACATTAATATTTGGAATATAAGTATGGTGGAAAAAAGAAATTAAACATAAGAACCATTGTAAGTAATTTTCTCTACGCCAGGCAGAGGACCGGTTTGTCACATGAAGTACAACAGGGCCAGAACTTATAAAGGAAGGGGAATGGTTCACCACACATTAAGTATTTCAGGACTTATCAAGGAGGAGAAATGGTACACCATACATTGAGTATTACAGGACTTACCAAGGAAGGGCAATGGTACACCTTTGAAAAGGACTTACCAAGAGGTTAATGGTACACCTCTAAGTATTACAGGACTTACCAAGGAAGGGGAATGTTACACCTTTGAAAAGGACTTACCAAGAGGGTAATGGTACACCTCTGAGTATTACAGGACTTACCAAGAAGAAGGAAGGGTACGCCCAAGTTGACTGTGGGGAAGGTAAGTCCCATCATGAGGCAGATCCCACAACCAGCCACCACTCCCATCAGAGAAGAAAGACAGCCAAAGACGCCCAGCCAGGGCTTGGTGATAGTGGGATCTGTGGAAAGACAAGCCCCCATGCAAAACACAACCATTAGCAGACCCGTCACGAAGAAAACTGGAAGAAACCGAGCTCCCATCTTTTTAAACTCGATGAGATAGGAATTACTGGCCATCTTACAGATCCGTAGATACTGTAATGGTATTTGGTCGATCAAGTTCAGAAAGGATTTCTCCCAAGTTGGTATCAAAGCTTCTATCTCTGGATTCAAATTATTTATGAAGTAAATGAGCTGAGCCTTGGTGGCGTTGAGCACATTTCCCTCTGGATCCAATGTCACTCCACTCAAAGCAGCCCCATTATAGTGGAAGTGAAGATTGCCTTCTTTAAAGTCTAGCGGGTATTTGATCTTTACATCTCCTCTGAGAATCCCCTCAAGCTGCCCAGCAAAATCGGTAGTTGGGTTTATAAAACACTCCCCTTGATATCTAGCGCAGAGGCCTTCATAATCCCACTTTTTGCCTTTTGAATCAGTAATTACCATTGACCTAACAGCTCTTTCAATTCTCAAGATCTCATCCAAGATATGTTTTCGGAAGATGGAGCCCCCATCCAAGGTTTCTAGGAGCAGTCTGCCATACCCACTGGTGAACTTCGTATCACGGCTGAAATCGTAGTGTTCTTGATTACTTAGAGGGAAGTTGTGAAGGATCAGCTTGCGAACTCGGTGATAAGAGGATCCTGATGGCCCAAAGAGTTTTACAAGGTCACCATCAATTTTAACATTAATGCACCCGAGACTTGAAAGCGCTGTGAAGATGATAGTTCCAATGATGAACCACCAAGGTCTTCGGGCCACCAGAGCACCCAAATTTCTGAAGGCACGAGTCAATCCTTGCGAAATGCAGATCAATTTATTCAAACTCATCCTGAAATCAAGCACACAAACAAACCTGTTATTTTTAATTGAAAAATATAATTCTGTTTTCATTTTTTAAATAATAAAGTATTTCACCTACAAATTAAAAACGTTATTACTGCAAAAAAATAAATAAAACTACCTTAAAATTATTTGTTCTAATTAGACCTTTAAAACGCCTTTCAAGGATGAATATTTCTGAAAAGGGTGTGTACGAAGAAGTTTTTCAAATGGTCGCTACGAACCTGATTTTGAATATAAGCCGTGTGTTGTAACAAATTCTAGCCGCCATCTTTAGAGGACGCCAAGACAATTCCTAAGGGATGAAGTGAAGCTTTATCGTGGAGCAGCAAAGTTGATTTAGTCAGCTGTCGAGTTCTCTTTATTTCGGTGCGAAGAACAATTACCAACTTTGAATCTCTGTGCCGCGGTATGGAGATGATAGAAATACCTAATTAATTATAATTGTCTTCAAAGCTATTCTATATCGCAGCAGAATATTCATTTTTTCAATAAACAAATACAGATCATCAAGTATATTGTTAAATAACAAATTTTCTTTTTGTCTCTTTGTTATTTTATGCAAGCCTGTGATTATAGTTTTTTAATAACTTAATTATTTGGTAATCCTGAAATTTTTTCTACATTTCTCTCCCTGAAATTTCGGTAGAGATGTTAGGTATATTAGGAAGGACAAACCGCACGGCACAGATTATATGACAGGTAATAAAATATTTCAATTTCAAAAGTCTAATGTTAATCGAAATTTATAATTAAGTTGTAAAACTATTTTGGGGAAAAGGTAGTATATTTTATTCCAGAGTAAAAAGGTGTTTGTAATATAAAAGAGACATGATTTTATGTCAAGAGATGCAGATCATCAATGAAGACCATATTGAAGAATTCCATAAATATTGATGCAAGAAGGAAGTGTGGGGACCGTTGTAACCGGCGTTGATCCTTAAACTGACCAATGGACGTAGTCCGTCGGCAAACTCCAAATTTATCTTTGTCTTCTCCTAACTGTCTTGTTTCCGCTTGGTTTGAGTGTTTTTCTCATTTATAATGTGTATATTAATGTAACTAAATAAATATATATTCACTTTTACTTTCATCACATTATTTAAACGGATCGTGGTTAGCGCGTAAAAAGAACAAAAAGAAAGTGAATTCAATATGGCGTCGTATTCCCAAGCGCTTGCCCTGAACATTGAGAAGCTCACTGACAACAATTGCCAATAATGGAAGTTCAATATGAGGATATTCCTGGTTGAAATGGATTATGGGAATGTGTGAATAACGAAGAAACGATCGACGCTGATGATCAAAGAAGAAATGAGAATATTTGAATTAAACAAGAAAAAGCTTTTGCAACGATAGCTCTATACATTTCTAGAGAGCAACAGAAACATGTGATCGACTGATAGACAGCAAGAGAAGCGTGGGCGACGCTAGAACAGATCTTCGAGCCGAAATCAAGAGCGCGAATTTTCCAACTCTAAAGATAATTCGTCAATATTAAGCTTATCGACGAAGAACACATGATAAGTTACCTATCAAGATTGAAGATCTGCAGTGATCATCTCAGAGAAGCGGGATGTGAGGTAAAAGATGAAGATCTGGCATATTCTATACTCGCTGGACCCCTACGATGGAATAATAATAAATTTTGGAAATATGAGGGCTGATGAGTCCACGTAATCCAAGGTAAATGGTCCTGCTAACACAACACGAGAATGAACAATCAGAAAAGAGGATACTACCAAGGAGGTGCTACAGGTGAACAAGCATCATGATAACAGCAGAACCAACAGCCGAAGAAAATGCTACTGATATGAAAATAATGACCACATAGCAGCCAACTGCCTGAAAATGAAACAGACAACTACTGGGGACCGCCCGGGGATAATCCTATTTTCATCAGAAGAAGATAGATAACATCTTGGCTGCAATCAACCTAACAAGTGCTGTGAAAAAATGACTACTGGACAGCGGAGCTACCAATTATGTAGGAAAAAAACAAAGACTAGTTCGTGGATCTTCATGAGGTCTCATTTGATCCCATCATGACTGCGAGTGGGACAAAAAAGGCCAAAGGATGCGGACATATGTTTCTCAAGACGTCCATCCATAATGAAAACGTCGAAATCAAGCTAAACAATACACTTTACGTCCCACATGTGCGAAGGAGTCTACTGTCAGTCTCCAAGATAGAAGCGAATGGTAATCGTGTGACTTACACATAGCCATACACTGTGAAAGGTAAGACCATAAATTAAAGTGTCTGTATTTGTGTATGGATCAATATTCATTAACTAGAGAGATAGTTTTCAAACCAAAGCTATAAAGACGTAGCATCAAAGTCTATGTCATATTCACAGTGGCGCCATCTAAAAGAAGGCGCGGAATGAGCTGGTAATATGTCTAGAAACTTCCTCTAGAGACAAAGACCTATGCGATGATTGTTGTATCGCTAAATCCACTAAAGCGCCACATAAAAACTTAGGTTACATTAGATCAAACAAACTTTGGAACTCAACCACACAGATATTTGCTGTCCAATGTGAGTAAAATAAACTGGGGAATACTTCCTATCTTTCGCTGATGGTTTATCAAGAAATATGGCTGTGTATTTGCTTAAAAATAAACTCGAAGTATTAAAACATTTCGATATCTAAAGCCACCGTAGAGAGACAAACTTGTTACGCAGACTTTGACTTTATCATCATCGGTGCTGACGTCACTACTTCTACTTCTACGCTTCATGACCTTTTCTGTTTTGATTCTTTGCTCGCTTGTTTTAACAATATTGTATTGGAACAAGTCGTTCCTTAAATAAATATATATTATTTGTTTTTATCTAAAAGGGATGTCCTCGTAACTACAAAAATAAGTGAGTACAAAACAACTTGAAATCCATAAAAGAAACATCGTATTTTTGCTAAGCCTATCAATTTGGTAGCAGAGAGTGGTTTGGGCGCGCGAATTGGACTAACCGCCAATTGATCCATTTAAATCAAAAATAAATTAAATAATTGGACTAACCGCCAATTTAGAAAGAAGAAATTGAATGAAAATGGATACACATAACTTAGCAAAAATCGAACAGTTAACAGAAAACAACTATACAACGTGGTCCATGAAAATGGAAGCAATTCTAGATTCAAAAGATCTCTTCGAGGACGTAATTGTTAATGACGAGCCAGATTTTACAAAAAATAAACTAGAATATGATATTTGGAAGAAAAAGAATCGTGAAGCATACAGCCTAATAATATTGTCACTTTCGGATGACTGAACAATCATCTTTCGAGGCGATAAAAGGGCCAAAAGAATTTGGTACGACATAAAGAAAAGGTTTGAAGGATCTCTAGAAAATAAAAGGATAGACCTAATGTTGGATCTAGCCATACTAAAATTGAACCCAAATTAAAATGTTAACATGTATATTGTACGAGCACAGAAACTGGCACAAGAGATCACCCAGCTAGAAAAGACTGTAACAGAAAGAGAACTTGTACAATACATTGTTGAAGGACTCACATCTAACTTTGACACGATCACAGCAGCACTGTCAATAAACAGAGAAATCTCCTTACCAGACTCGAGACAAACTCTACTGGATTTCGAGAAGAAAAGACAGGACAGAAGCAAAAATCATGAAAATGCTTTCAGATCATCAGGCAACCAATTCAAAGAAAAGTCATGCTTCGTTTGCAAAAGAAAGGACATTTCAAGAAAGACTGTTGGTTCAACCCTAAAAAACAAAGGAAATCAAAAGAATACAACAAACAAAAATAACATGGCCAGTACAAGGAACTACCATAAAGGACCAAAACAAAGACACGGCCAGATCAGCAATCAAAGAACGAACGGAGGAACCATCCCAATGAAGAGACTCCACTTCAGAATACGCAATACATGTAAGCACAAGGGAGGAACGACCGACGACTCAGGACGTGTGGATAATTGAATCTGCGTGCACAAGCCACACGACTTCCCATGGTGAATGGATCGATCACAAGACGGAGGAGAGAAGAAGCATACAAGTGGCGGAAGAAGGGAGACACATCGAATCTGCCTCATCAGGATCAATCCAAGCTACTGTACAAGGTAAGGACAAACTTAACAACGCTGTAACCCTGCATAATGTTCTCCATGTACCACACCTGAAAGGAAATCTAATGTCCATTCCAAGCGTGGTAAGAAGAGGGAACTCTGTTCTTTTGAATTCTGAAGGAGCATACATATACTCTTCTGATGACAAGCTAATAGGAACAGGCAACTTTGATGGTAACATGTACACATTGAACATATCACGTTTATCTGAAGCAACTCATGTTCCAAACGAACATTGCTTGATTTCAAAGGACAATTCTAGGACTGCATGGTACAGAAGGTTAGGACATCCTAGTGACAACAAATTAGACCTGATTTTGAAGGACAATCTTCTAAATGGCTTGGACTCTATAAATGGTACCCTTGATCAATGTGATGCTTGCTCCTTGGGAAAAATGACCAAAGTACCCTATGTTCACACAGATAGCAATCAGGAAAGCTACCCCTTTGAAGCCATTTATGTCGACCTCTGTGGTCCAATGAGAATAAACTCCTTGGGCGGAAGTAAATATTTCTTGACCATCGTAGATGGATTTTCTAGGAGAATATTTGTAGAATTTCTCAAAGATAAACTCTCAGCAGCAGAAGTTTTGAAGAAGTTTATTGTAAAGAGAGAAAACGAGCTAAACTCAAAACTAAAACGACTTAGAACAGATAACGGAACAGAATTTATCAATAAAAACCTTGAAACCTTCATAGAATCCAAAGGAATTAAACATGAACAAACTACACCGTACACCCCAATAAGCAATGGGAGAGTTGAAAGAGCTAACAGAACACTATTAGACAAAGGCCGAACACTTCTGGCAGACTCCCAATTACCCCTACACTTCTGGGCAGAAGCTGTGAATACAGCTGCATATCTGTACAATCTAACTCCTACAACCAATGACCCAGACACTACCCTCATGGAAAAATGGAAAGGTAAAAAGCCATCCGTCTCTCACATCATGAGATTTTGTTTTTAAGTCTTCTATAAACTCGAGAATCATCAAAGACACAAACTAGAAGCTAATTCTAAGAGAGGATATTTGTAGGCTATACAAGATGCAGAAGAGCTTATAGAGTATTTGATATCACAGCGAGAGTCATTCTTGAAACCGCAGACATTCACTTCAGAGAGAACAATAATGTCATCTCGGAAGAAAAACAAAGTGATAATAATACGGACACTCACACATATTTCTTCATTCAGGAGGATGAACAACTGGACAATCATGTTCTATCAGATGTTGATATTGAAGAGCCAGCACCAGATACCATGATCAACAGACAGACAGAGTCAAGTGGATCAGACAGACCACAAAGAACTCGAACAATACCTAAAAGATTCGATGACTACGTTCTGGCTACTACGAATGAAACCATTCCGAATGACTATGATGAAGCCATCGCATGCGAAGACAAGAAACATTGGGAGAACGCAATGCTTGAGGAAATACAGAACATGTACTCGCATCAAGTATGGGAACTGGTACCTAGACCTGTAAACGATAAAGTTGTCAAAAGTAAATGGGTGTTCAAAATATCTAAAGACCATGTTAGCCAACTTCTTCTTCTGGCTGGTTCTCTTTGCTCACTCTTCAACCTAAAGGTATAGGCAGCGCCAAGGTCTTGTCCTAAAATGAAGCGCGCCTTACAAGCTCTAAACTAATGTGAAATGACCAGTCTCACAAAGCTACTTGACACAACATAACATTTATTTTCAAGCACACTATATATACAATCAAATATACACACGTGACCAGGCACTCATGGTCAAATATGATAAAACATTTACACAGATCAAAATAATAATAAATAATAAAATAATCTACAACATTCCTCCCCGAGTTGATGGGTACATCAATCTTCATCACTAGCCAACACGGCAGCCAGTTCTTTGGTCTGATGTTGAGCCAGATAGAAACGCGAACGCAACTGTCGTGCAGCTCCTACAAAATTTGTTCCTGATCACTATATAGCTGAGTGCAGTGCCCTCTTCGCACTACAAATCGCTTGAAGGCTGACATGATGGTGGGTGTAGAGGCATCTGTGACCAATTCAAGATGTACGGCTCGGGTTACACAGCACACAAATAGACAGATGTAGCCCTTTTTCCGTCTTTCGACCTCTACCCTTGGACATTCGAAGGTTCACAGGTCCAGCATAATCTACACCACTTATTGAGAAGGGTTTACCCGGTGTTAATCTCTCCTTGGGTAAATCACTCATTAGCTGGCCTTGAGTGACGCGATTGTCGACAGCATGTCACGCACTCTCGAATGCATCTCTTTTCATCTGATCTTTTGCTCTCAGAATCCAATACTTCTGTCTCAATGTGGACAGCATCAGGTGCACACTTCCGTGCAAAGTCCGCATATGAACCGCTTGAATAATTATCTGAGCTACCTTTCCTGATGAAGGCAATAGCGCAGGATGTTTTTGTTCATATGCCATAGATGGAGCCCATTTTAATCCACCGCCGACTCCAAGGATTCCTTGATCGTCGAGGATCGGTGTCAAACATAAATCTTGCCCGTGCGCTTTACTGATCCTAGAGTGGTCAAACTTCTCATTTCTTCCTGAAATGCCGGCACTGAATTGCTTGAAGTATTCTCCCATGAGCATTTCTCAGTTCGGCTGGGCTTAAATGCGACTGATATCGCTCCGCACTGTTGCGGCAGTTATGGCAATAACGCAACATCTAAGGCCACTTTTCGGATATATCCATTAAAGGTCGAGCTTATCTCTCCGATAGCCACCAAGAAAGGTGTTTCACTGATGGCATGAACACTCAGGAGCTCAATTTGAACTTGGTGCTCAAACACTGAGGCATTCTAGGCCATTCTGTGGATTCCGCTGACAACCAGGTAGGTCCTGTCCACCAGATGGAAGACTGTTTCAGCTCGGACCCCAGAATTCCTCGCGAGGCAATATCCGCTGGTTTATCTCCTGTGGGAACACAGCGCCACTCCCTTATTTGTGGACAACTCTGAATCTCCGCGACACGATTGCCGATGAAAGTGGGGAGATCTCCAGACATAGTTCTTAACCAACTCTAGACTATGATAGAATCGGACCAACAGGTATCACTCTCCAGTTTGATATCCAACTCTTCCATTATATTTCACCAGTCCGGTCAGCAAAAGAGCTGCGCACAACTCTAGGCGTGGAACTGACATCTTCGGCATGGGAGCCAACTTAGTCTTTGATGCCAACAGTCCCACACTGACACCATCATCAGTGGGAATTCTTATCTAATCAGCTGCCGCATAGGCATCTTCGGAGGCATCACCGAATCCATGCAACTGCACTCCCTGGGTATTCTTTCCGAGACCCAACCAGCGGGGTATTCTCAAACTCCCCATTAAATTCAATTCCTTTATAATGGTTCATGTCTCAATCAATGATTCATCCATCGAATCATCCCAATGTAATTCCGTCATCCACATCCCTTGAACCATTATTTTTCCTGTTACAAGGACAGGTGCCAACCATCTCAAGGGATATTCTAACCTGGCGATGAATGAAAGCATTTTGCTCGTGGCAGTCGCCAATGTCTTTTCCAACGACTGAACTTCATATAATAACAGTCTTAACTTTGGATCCATCCCAAACCCAATGTCCTTATAACATTGGACTGTTCAAATGTAATCCCTTTTGCGCAATGTTCTCTCGCAAAGCTGCCCAAAATCGTCAGATCAATTTCTTTAGAATCTGTGGTCTCTAGGGCCTTGAAGGTGATTGAGGCCGGAGAGGGTTCGTTTCTTCCAATGTCTTCCTCTTCCAAGTCTATGCTGGATTCTTCTTTCTTCATGCAAGGTATTCTGGAAGATATGGCTTTAGGGCTCTTTGTTTGAGCTCCTACCTCTACATCGCTTGAAGCCCCCACTCCAGAACCCTCCACATCAAGAGGCTCTGAAGGTTGAGAATCCTCAAATGCAGACTTTTCGTCAGAATCTTCCACTGCAATTTCTGGAACCTCTTGAGAACCCTGAGCTTTACCTTTTGAAGAATCAGGATCTGATGCTAAGGCATCGTCTGCAGGCCTAGAGGTATCGTCTGAAGGCTCAGAGGTTTCGTCTGCAGGCCTAGAGCAGTCATAGGACTCTGAAATCTTCTTTAGAGATCTCAAACCGCTCAATATAATAGTCCTATAATCTACAAGATTCGCAATCCTTTCCAGTCTAGCACCTTTACCAGACTTTTCTGGAGACTTGTCTCCTAAATTACGACCTTTCGCCGGAGTAGGCACTTGCTCCTTTGGAGAACTGGCCGGAGTATAACATTGGCGTTATAACAGCTCCAGAAACAGTTTCCTTCGATACAAGTTGCATCTTATTGTTTGGAAGATATTTGCCAATTGAACCCTTTTCTATTGGTTCTCTCTTCACATAGGTGATCTGGATGGTACAACCCTGTCTAGAAAGCGCCTCACTTTCTCCAACCTTTGCATCATTGCACCATCAGTTGTCCATCCTTTTCTTCCAAAGAAATCTAAGGTAGTCCCAATCACTTTCCTTAATGGCGATCATCCGAAAATATCTTCTCAGGTCGGCCAAAACTCCAAATTTATTCTCCCGAAGTTTTATCCTTATTTCAGGTATTCTTCTCTGCAGACCGGGTCTCCTCCTCAAGTACCGCCTCAAGGCGAGTCCGCAGTTTCCTCGACAGGAAGCGTCGTCAAATACTGGCCGTATAGGAGTCGCCTTGGACCCACACTCAAATACAGGGCGATCAGGCAAATAGTATCCTGTTACCTTAAATTCCGTATCTCCAGTTTGTCCTGCTTCCACCAATTTCCTCGATGCTGGAACTCTGACAACTCTTTCCTCAATATCATCAGTGGACTCAGCTTCACCATCTGAAATCTCCACTTGATCATCGTCCTCAGCTACCGCTTTAGAATTGCTCACCGATTCATAACCTTTAACCGCAGTCTCAGAATCCCCTACTCCATTGTCCTTGGTTTCAGCTTCTGAGTCTTTCCCATTCTCTAAATCTGCGTCTTGCCTTTCCGCCACCTTTGAATCGGTACCTTGTTCTGCATCTAGCCCTTCTGCTACCTTTGAATCGGTACCTTGTTCTGCATCTAGCCTTTCTGCTACCTTTGAATCGGTACCTTGTTCTGCATCTAGCCTTTCTGCTACCTTTGAATCGGTACCTTGTTCTGCATCTAGCCTTTCTGCTACCTTTGAATCAGTACCTTGTTCTGCATATAGCAGCTCCACTTCTTCAGTGTTCTTTGCATCCATTCCTTTCTCTTCATCTGCTTCAACGGATTCTTTCTCAACTTCAGCCCTATGACTTTCGTCAACTTCTACAACAGACTTCTTCTTGACTTGAGCCTTTTCACCGTCTTCAGCAAAATGCCCTTTTACAAGTTGAGCCTTTTTACTTTCTTCAACGGCAATCTGCTTGGATGTCTCTTCTACCATTTGCTCGTATGATACCACAATCCCAGCATCTTCCTTAATAGAAGCTGGATCAACTCCTTTCATCAGGGTAACTCCGACAACACTTGGCTTCTCACTCATCCCGAATTCTAAACTGCTTCCATCGCAGATCTTCATATCCAATTTGGGCAGTCGGTAAACTCTTGTTCCAGGCAGCAAGCCCTTCTTTGAACTAGCACCATGGAGGGCTTCTGTATTTTTCCCCAGAGAGCCGAGGAAGTGGTTTATCATAATTCTAAGATCTATCCACCTCTCATAATACTGGCTCACTGTGTCCTTCTCCTCCTCTAGGTCCTTGTAATCAATTTCCTTGTCTTCTTGCATCAACTTCCAAATCAACTCATCTTCTTCCCGAAGATCTGCTATTCTAGTTTCGATGAGTGTATAGCTCGTTCTTATCACATCCTCAGAAGGAGTTTCTTCACTCAACTCATCTTCTGCCTTTTTAATCAATTTAGAAGTTGTTCTTCGAACGGCTCTGCTTTTTAATGCTCGCTTCATTCTAGCCTTTTGATCTTAACTTAACCTTGTTTCCTTAACGCAGTATACCTCGGCCTTATCTTTTTTAATTCAATTTGCAAAACTTTCTTAAAACCTTATTTGCATAACTTCTTCTTTTGTTATGATCTTGCCTAAATTTGCATAGGCCTTCTTTTCTTGATTATCTTGCAGTTTCAACAAATTAAATTTCTTCTTTTAAAACTTTAACTTCTAATCAAGAGTGAGTTCTTCTTAATTTTTAGGCAACTTCTTAACCTCTTTAACTTTAACTTTAGCCTACATCCGGATTTAGAGGGACCAAAATGTTAGCCAACTTCTTCTTCTGGCTGGTTCTCTTTGCTCACTCTTCAACCTAAAGGTATAGGCAGCGCCAAGGTCTTGTCCTAAAATGAAGCGGGCCTTACAAGCTCTAAACTAATGTGAAATGACCAGTCTCACAAAGCTACTTGACACAACATAACATTTATTTTCAAGCACACTATATATACAATCAAATATACACACGTGACCAGGCACTCATGGTCAAATATGATAAAACATTTACACAGATCAAAATAATAATAAATAATAAAATAATCTCCAACAGACCAAGAAAACAAAAACAAAACTTACAAAGCTAGACTTGTTGCAATGGGATACAACCAAATCCCAGGAAGAGATTACAACGAAAGTTTCAGCCCTGTAATTAAAATTGCCACCCTCAGGACTATTTTGTCAATGGCAGCAACAAAGGATTCAGTCATTAAACTATTTGATGTGAAGGCAGCCTATTTAAATGGAAACATTGAAAACACAATATTCATAGAACAACCTGCTGTATTTGTCCAAGACAGAAACAAAGTTTGCAAACTCAACAAAAGTATTTACGGTCTAACTCAATCGGGAAGATCGTGGTATGAGAAATTCAGTCAAGTACTTCATGACTGTGGACTGGAAAAACTTAAATCTGATCCTTGCCTATTTAAATGGAAGAATGAAGACAAATACTTCTATGTAGGGATATATGTTGATGACTTTATCACTGTCTCAGATTCTGAAGATACCTCAAACAGATTCATCAATAAATTGAGACATCACCTGGAAATAAAGGATGTAACATGTAAAAGGCATGTTTTTAGTAATCAAGATCATACAAGCCATGGAGGGAATTTCGCTACAGCAAAGCCACTATGTACAACAAATATTGCAGAAATATGGAATGGAAACTTGTAAGGAAGTTCCAACACCAGGTTCCAAAGAAATCAATTTGGACAATCATATTGAAGATGACAATTGTGATCAGCACACTTACCAAGAAGCCCTTGGAGTGCTAATGTTTCTAGCTGTTAACACCAGACCCGACATCGCTTACATCACTAGCAAACTTTCACAGTACTCCAGACAACCAAAACAGATGCACTGGACAGCAATCAAAAAAGTGATGAGATACCTACGAGGAACAATTGACCTAGGAGTGAAATTTTAAAGAGGGAAGACTGGAATCTTGAAGTCCTACACCGATGCCAGCTGGTCGACCAACCATGTTGGAAAATCCTACGGCGGATATGTATTGAAGCTCGGTGAAGCAACTATAGACTGGAAAAGTAGTAAACAACCACTCGTCGCCCTATCCACAATGGAAGCGGAAATGATAGCTGCTTGTGAAATTTGCTGTCAGATTAAGTGGATAATAAACCTGTTACGAGAGTGTTAAAATATTAGGTTAAAAATACTAGAGGTGACAACCACTCATTGTCCGGTTGAAAGAATTTATTTCACCATCAAATAGTTCTCTTTTATACAGCGAGGAGTTTTACATATTGAAAGATCGCCATGGATTTGCATAGCGTTGAAAGATAAAATGATATTTACATGAAAATAGTTACAACATATCAAATAGACAAAATTCATAGTATATGATAATCCATCACATATCACAACACGTTTCCCCTTCCTCAAAACCCAAGCCTTTGTGGTTTCTTCAGCTCTCTACCGAACCTAGAGAACCGGGGCATTACAGATGAGTTCTCAGAGGGCACAGCCATCCCATCACGTGGTTGTTGTTGTTGTATTGGAGTTGTAGATGGTCCTGCGACTGGCTCCTCTTCAGTAGTTCTCTCCCAACTGCTGGAGTCCGCCGCTACTGGAAACGATTCACCTGAGAACGAGGTCCCCAAGGAGGGCGAATCCCCTTTTCCGGATGGTCCATTTTTTGGTCTTAGAAATTGTTGATTTCTGAGGAATTCCCTTCCAGATGGTGTTTCGACTTTGAAACTTTGAGGCGAATTCCCGTGAGCTGTAATCTTCACTGGTGTCCATGCCTGTTTTGGAGACAGTTGGCACCAGGCCTCCTCTCCCACGCTGACCTTAGGGTAGATTTTACTGCTTCTGTCGTAATACCTTTTCATCGAAATTTGTCTTCTTTTCTTTGCATTCTCTATATGTCTTTGATTGGTTTTGCACGGGCCATATAGCGGGGTGATTCTTGGGATGAGGCAGCGGAGACTTCTAGACAAACATAGTTGTGCCGGGGACGGTAGGTCATTCTTTGGAGTATTTCTGTAGGTCAGCAGGGCCAGGTATGCGTCGGATCCTTGATCTTTACATTTGTTCAATAAAGTCTTTATTGTTTGGATATTCCTTTCTGCCAGTCCATTGGATCTATGAAGGTGTGGACTTGAGAAAATTTGCCTTATGCCCCATTTTGTACAGAAGTCTGTCATTATCTCTGAGTGGAACGGGGGTCCATTGTCGGACATAATAGTTTCCGGGATTCCAAATCGTGCAAATGTCTCTCTTAATTTGTTTCTGACATTGGTCGCAGTAGGCGGGTTTAATGCATAAACCTCCGGGTAACCACTAAATCTGTCCACAATTAATAAATGAGGCTTTCTTTCAATATAAAATATGTCCATAGAGACTGTCTGCCAAGGATAATCCGGAATTGGAAATGATCTTAACGTCTCCCGTGTTTTAGATTTCTGGTATTTTTGACAAATGTCACAACTTTTAACTCTCTCAGCTATGTCCATGGACATTCCTGGCCAGAAAAGAGATTCACGTGCCAAACCCTGAATTGCTGATATCCCTTGATGAGATTTATGTAATAATTCGAGCATGTAGTTTCTTTGTGTTCCAGGAACCACTATTGCCGATCCGACACATAATAACTCATTCCATAGGTAAATACGGTGTCTAAAATCATAATAGGGTTTTACATCTTCATCTACATCTTTTTTGCTTATTGGCCACCCTTCAATAACGTGGTGGATTATTTTTAACAGCGTTGTATCTTCTCGGGTAGCCTTCTGTAGAGTAATCAGTTTTTCGTCCGAGATATTGGCAGATATTAATTTGACCATTCTTCTGTCCTCGAGAAAGGGAGTTGGGAGTTCGTCTATGGGATGAGTATCCCTGGATAGGGTATCTGCGAGAATTAAACATTTTCCAGGCCGATATTGCAATTTAAAATCAAAAGCAAAGAGTTTCATAACTATTCTCTGCAGTCGAGGCGATATATCAGTTAACGGTTTTTGGATAAGTGGTAATAAAGGCTGATGATCCGTCTGGATTATGAATGTGTGTCCTAATAATAAATATTCGAACTTTTTGCATCCGTAATAAATGCTCAATAATTCTTTTTCAATTTGTGAATACTGTTTCTGAGAATCGTTGAATGATGCGGATGCAAACGCCAGCGGTCGATTCTCTTGCAGCAGAGCAGCTCCCATAGCATCCTTGCTGGCATCACATTGTAAAACTAACGTCTTAGTTTTGTCGTAATGGCCCAACGAAGGAGCGTTTCGAACGCATTCCTTAATGTGATGGAATTCGATGTCTTGTCTAGGGCCCCAGTGCCAGACCACATTCTTTTTTAATATTCCTCTTATGTTAGACGTTGACGCGGCTAGATTCGGAATAAATTTTCCTAAATAGTTGTAAAGACCCATGACTCTCTGAAGCGACTTTTTATCTTCTGGCTTTTTGAGGTTGATCACTTTGTCGACCTTATTTGGCTCTGGATCAATTCCATTTTTCGAAATCATGTGGCCCAAAAAACTAACCTCCTTTTTGCATATTTGAGCCTTAGTCAAGTCGAATTTGATATTGTTTCTCCTTGCAATTTCTAGTATACCTTTCAATTTTTCATTATGTTCTTCAATGCTATCTGCGTATATCAGCAAGTCATCTACATATGTGACGTTCCGAAAACTGTTCTTAAAAATATTTGTCATCATTTCCACGAATATTTGCGCCGATATGTTCAAACCAAATGGTAATCGGTTATATCTGAACTTTCCGAATGGTGTAGCCATCACCAACAGATCTCTGCATTCGTTGGCAACCGGAACATGCCAATAGGCCGATTTTACATCTAACACGGTATAATAATCAGCCTTGGGAATCTGATGTAATAATTCAGATGGAGCCGGAGTCTGGAAGTGTCTTCTCACCAGGGCCTGATTCAATTTGCGTGGATCCAAACATATTCTAATTTGGCCCGATTTTTTCTTCACTACGACCATAGGGTGAGACCACTCTGTTTCATGATAAATCTTCGTAATTATTCCTTGCTTTACCATCTTTTCCAATTCAGACTGAACTTCATTTCCTAGGCTTGCCGGGATGCGTCTTGGAAGGGCACGTACAGGCGGATACTCAGGTTTTGTATACATTTTACATTCAGAGTTTATCACTCCAACTCCTTGAAACACCTCATGAAATTGTTCGAGTATTTTTTTCGTTTGATCATGTAAAATCATTTGATGCGAGTTTATTTGATTGATTCGTTTCAAAATCTCAAGCTTCTCGCAAGTGTCGCCTGTGATGAGTGTCTGCGCATCGACATCCGCAATAATAAATTCACATAAGCTTTTCTTTTCACCATATTGGCATAACACTTCACATTTCCCCACGATAGGTAATTCCGAATGTCCATATGCATATGCCTTTAACGACGTGGGCTTGATTATTGGCTTTGCTGGCCACAAGCTTATCACTTTCTGAGGAAGCACATTAATCTGCGCACCAGTATCCAAATGTACAGACGTCTTATTGCCATTTATACTTATCACAGCGGACCATTTGTCCGACCGAACGGTCTTAACAAGAACCTTATTTACATTGATACCTCCTTCGAAGGATTCGTCGCCTTCATTTTCCGCTATAAGGTTTCTTATGCGTCTGGTCCTACAAACTGCTGCGAAATGGTTTAGTTTCCCGCATGCGTTACATGTATTTCTGTATGCTGGGCAATTACCATATCTGTGTTGCTGTCCACACCACTTGCATTCATTTCTAGTGCTTGCAATACTGGGTCCTGCTTTAGCTTTTTCTACTCGACTTCTATTTTTCTCCCAGGTATTTTTGTTAATCTTCTCAATCATGGCCTGTTTTCTTCCCATGACGCTATTTGTACGCAGACAGACTCGGCAATCGTGGCTACAGAAATTGCTTTTGGTAGGGTCAACTGGGGATCTTCCAACAACTTCTTTTTTACTTCCTGATCTATCATTCCAATTATGAAACGATCCCTGATGAGAGATTCAGCCAATTCTTCGAATTCACATTCCTGGGCGAGTTGTTTTAATTCCGTAACGAATTCAGTTATACCTTGGCCTTCCTTTTGTACGCTTGTGAAAAATTTGTTTCTAATTTGTATTATATTTTTAAAGGGTTTGAAATGTTTTGAGAACATGTCGAGCATCTCTTTAATACTTGGGTAAGCTTCATTCTCTGTTACTCTGAATGTTTTATATATCGACACCGTTTTTTTCACCAAGAATATGTTTCAAAATGGCTCGTTGATGTACCAATGGCATGCTCTCCAAGTCTGCAGCTATAGAAAAAATTTCAAATGCTTCACGCCAAGTTTCCCATTTCTTCTCACCATTATATGGCACAAATTCGGCAGGTGGCTTTATATTTTCCATGTTTTGTAATTCTGCTCTTTTCTTTTAGAGACCTAGACAAAGCTCAAAAACAAAATATCGGCTGTCGACTGCGCCATGTTAAAATATTAGGTTAAAAATACTAGAGGTGACAACCACTCATTGTCCGGTTGAAAGAATTTATTTCACCATCAAATAGTTCTCTTTTATACAGCGAGGAGTTTTACATATTGAAAGATCGCCATGGATTTGCATAGCGTTGAAAGATAAAATGATATTTACATGAAAATAGTTACAACATATCAAATAGACAAAATTCATAGTATATGATAATCCATCACATATCACAACAGAGAGCTGGAAGAATGGAATTTCATGGAAAAACCAATTGCGATCTATACAGACAGTCAGTCATTGATCAACTGGAACTCCAGCCCTGAACAAAGCAGTCGCTGTAGACATATCAACAGAAAGTACCACTTCTTGAGAGACTGTTATGAATCCAGAGACATCTGCCTTCTGTACAAGCCATCTCAGGACCTGGAGGCGGATATCTTCACAAATGACCTATCCCGAGACCAGATGAAGAAACACCTGGAGAACCTCAGCATCGTGGGAATAAAGACAAAGTAAGGAGGGAATTGTTACGCAGACTTTGACTTTATCATCATCGGTGCTGACGTCACTACTTCTACGCTTCATGACCTTTTCTGTTTTGATTCTTTGCTCGCTTGTTTTAACAATATTTGTATTGGAACAAGTCGTTCCTTAAATAAATATATATTTGTTTTTATCTAAAAAGGATGTCCTCGTAACTACAAAAATAAGTGAGTACAAAACAACTTGAAATCCATAAAAGAAACATCGTATTTTTGCTAAGCCTATCAAAACTGGTAACAAAATTAAAGTTTAACGATCGGACAATGGGCTTGAAATTTGCAATAAAAAAATCCAAAACAAACTACAAAACTTGGGATGAAACATGGACGCACGGACGTGTATTCTCCGGTATGACGAGACGTGTAAATCGAACACTTTTAGATATAGCTCGCACTTGTTTACATAGCGCTAATCTCCCCCAAATATTCTGGAGACAGAGGCGATAAACACAGCTGCTTACATTAAAAACAAATGTTATAGTTAAAATTTTACACAAATAAATTTACTGGCAATGCGTTTCTTTTAAATATCATCAAATATTTTCTCTACAGACCTTACTGCAATGGTATGAGTTATTCAATGAGAGGGCTTGGCTCATCAGTAGTGAACCCTCTCAGCGGTTTCGCCAAATTAATCTCTAGACCGCTCTACTATTGTATTGGACTGGTTTTGTTATATACCCTGCATTTAGTAGTGCTCTAAAAGACAAAGTACCTGATGGACTCTGGTTAGAAGAAAATCCTAGTGCAAGACACTTAAAATCATTTGGATGTTTGGCACATAGCCACATACCAAGAAAAAGAAGGCGAAAATTAGGCAATCGGGCATGTAGATATATTATAGTAGGATACTTCACTCAAACACGTGGATATCGTCTCTGGTGTCCAGAATCACAAAAGGCGATTGAAACAAAACATGCTATATTCGATAAGTGTAATATTGGACTAGAGTGACTAAGATAGTAGCAGAGACAAAAACAGAGAGGTATAATCACGTTTGGTGTTAGAACTCGAGACTACTGATATAACTAAATAGAAATCGATAGTGAATTACCGAGTAATTAGTATTTAGTGGAGGTAGAGGGCACTTTGCAACAACCCTCCACTTCTAAAAAGATCGTTCGAAATCTATATAGAAGAAAAGCTAAACCGAAACAGAGTTAAATATTTCAGATGTAACCGATCCCAAAAGTTATGAAGAAGCAGTCCTATCTCCTGAAGCAATGTATTGGAGAAGAGCAATGGACGATGAGCTTAGAGCGCTTCAGGAATGAGGCACTTAGGCACTTTATGCTCTTATATGATGCTAATCGGGTTATTTCCCGGCGGTAATGTTGATTACCCTTGTATATATTCATAATATTTAGATATAAAACTATCTGGCAAACAACAAATGTAAATAATAGAGACAATAATAAATATATAATTGTATGTCGTAGGTTGTGTTAATTGGCTCTAAGTAAAGGCGCTGTAAACATATTGAATATAATCTAAAGGCTAAAGATAAAATACGTAACTGGATAAGGATATGACATAGACGCGATATGCTGAAAGATAAGTAAAATATCAATTAACATTAACATGTTTGAAAGTTTTGGGAGAAAAGTAAATATATGTAAATCGTGTTAGATAATAATGTAATTTTTAAAATATATAAATGTAACGTTGCAATTACCACTGTAATATTTGATGTATTACACTATAGAATCCTGTCGACTCACTGTAACGTTGGGACGATACCTTTTTGGAGATGGGTTGAGTTGTTGATTGATCGATTGAATTGTGGTGGGCGCAGTCGTTTGGCTGAAGTGACAAGGTGTTCTCACAGGGGAAAATAACGAAGGACACAGGATTTGGATTGGAAAAGGCTAGCGATCTAGGGAGAAAGGGGTTGAAGCTATTTGGCGGAGTTGGCTATTAACTATGGCTGTTCACATTATTGTGGATCAGACTTATCTGATCGTTGAAAAGAGGGTGGTTGGCTCCTGACATGTTCCTTGGCCGGTCCAGGTGCTAACTGCTCTCAATGGTGCCACGTTCCAGACTAACTAATCTCAGTTCCCGATTTAACACGAAAACCTCTCTGGGTTCTCATTGGTTGTTGGTTGTCTCGTGTAAGCTTTCTATTGGTTCCTAGCTAATCCTCCTGGACGCTGGTTGGATCTCTGCTAATTCTTTGTTCTTAGCTTGTTCTGACCTGATCCCGGAAATACTAGGTTCTTGAACCCAGTTTTATGAGTTCCTGGATAATAAAACCTGCTAATGACTGCTTCCTCTTTGATGGCCTTTCTCTCTAAAACCTTTCTCCCAGATTTCTTAAGCCTTGTTTTTATCAAAATCTTTTAAAACATACATTGCATACATATTGGGGCGGGATTACATCCAGTTATGTACAAATTATGACAAATATTTTTGAAAATAGAGCAATCCATTAATAAATCTTTAATTAAAAAGCATATATTGGATCAAAATATCATTGATAAAATAAATGATATTTTGATCCAATATATGCCTTTTTAATAAAAAATAAATATTTTTGTGAAATTACTACATAGCTAAAAGTTAGTTTTTCAATTTAAAATAAGAAGAGGCGTTTTTATCTAATAAATAAAATACGGCCTCGAACACCAGGAACAGTTAGCAGCCATTTGTCCCGAAATCAAACCCATCAGAATCATGGGAGAAGTGAAAAAAAAAAAGGTTACCAATTATTTTCTATACATTATCTCATAACACTTAAATCACGATTCAAAACATAACGAAAATAAATTGAAAAACAATATATTACAGAATTCCTATTTAACATTTTAAAAATACAAAGACATATTTCATTAGCCATTGTAAAGAACTAAAATATTCCAATATTAGATTCATTTAAGAGGCCAAATTAAAAAAAAACGTATAATTTAAACTCCCAAATACGAGCAAATAGCATTGCATTTTAAATTAACTATACCCAACTAATTATTTGGAAAAATTTTAAATATATTCTACTCTAAAAACAATAATAACCAGTATATTTTATATGTTCATACAAAATATACACCTTGGATAGAGATACTTTTTTTCGATTTATGTATTTATTATGTTTCATTAACTAAATAAAAAGATATTAATATATCGCCATTTTATATATAGGGAAGGTAAAATATTGCCACGTGGAAAATTAGGGAAGACAAACTTCAGAATGAGACAGCAATTTATTTAAGGCAAGAACAAACTATGAATGATAAACAAAAGACAAGCAATAAGGGAAGTTTACAGAGTAGTAAAATATAAACATAAAAAAATGATACTCTGTTAATACAAGTGTAAAATAATAAATTAATGTAAAATAATAAATGCTTCGCTACAATATAATTTAATATATAGTATCATTAATATTTATATAGATTTTTTATTCATTATAATTTATGAAAGCCTGCTTTGAGAGGTCATGAATAATCTCTCCAAAAATTAAGATCCAACTCCAAACCGTTCCAGCGTTTAAAACCGTGCATCTCTGATAGCCAGACAGACCGACAGACAGACATAGTATTTATATAGAGATATGTATCAAATTGCTATTAGCTATTTTCCCCATTGCGTGCTTTCTTGATTTTTGATTGTCTTTTAGTAATTCAGAATCCATTTGTTCAGGAAATTATCCGGGTACACATTTATTTTTAAAACTCGTTTTTAACACTTTATTACTTTCTTTTTAAATGATTGGTTCTAGACAAACCTGTCTGTCCTAATGATTTGTTCACCTGTGAAGGACAATAGAAATTAAGGTGTGAATCTCAACCTGATATATGTTCAAAGACAATGGTTTAAATATACCCGTCATTTTCCAGGTCAATTGCACACATAAAAATGCTCAACTATTTTCAATCTCAACTGTTAAGTCTATGCTCTCCAAGGAAATTCAGTCTGACAGTGATTTCTCCTGCTGCCAAAATCTATATACCTCCTCCAGAATGTGATTACTCACTATCAAGCCTGAACGAATTCAAATGAAAAATTAAAGGGAGAAGTATTCCTCTTGGTACAGGAATATCATCCTCTCGCAACTTTATGATATATTCTAGCCTGAAACTCGACCCTTACAAAACTTTACCAGCTTTAAATCGATCGATTACATAAATCCTCTGATAGGATGTTATAAAATCGAAGCCGCCTCTGTATTGATGGAAACCAAAGCCCGACACCATGGTATACAGGTTTGCTTTTTGTGTAATTTTCCAAAATTGGTGTTGTGGCTCATTATTTATAACACTATTGAGTTTTTCGCTAGTGTGATAAACATAATACTCATTGTTATAATGCATAATTAAAGGAAGAGGTGCCTCTTTTGGTGCATATATGTAGTAATAATATATGTTCAATATAAACAAGATTTCATATGTATCATAATTATAAGAAGTGTTAAAGTCTCAAATATATATGAAGTTCAATGCGCCAAATTTGTGGTGTTCATGTAAGACATAAGACAATACGTTTTAAAGAGTGTCAGCCGCGATTCAGGTAAAGCGAGGTCTAGTTGGTCGAGGTTACATCAGATATGGATATGCTATAGAAAGGTGAGAAAGGAAGTCGAGAAGTTTGTGGTCCAGAAAAAGGAAAGTTCAGCCAGATTTCATGGTTGTTAGGGCTTTTATTGGCCGTGGAACTTTACCGTCGTGGCAAGTTCCAGAAAATGTTAAACTTATTGCGAAATATTATGTGAAGAAAGCGTTACAGCATCTACTCGAGCACCATGTTCCAGGTCTCTATGGCGAAGACAAAAATAAGGTCTATGTTCATCACTATGCAACCACCATGATCGCTTCAATGCCGCATACTCCGAAGAGCTGGAGGAAAAACTGGGACCTCTCGGGGATATTCACAAGTCATAAGGGAATTTTATGATCAACCCCAGACCAGAACTGCGACTGTGGACAAATACAAACAATGCACCATATCCTAAGGGACTGTCCTCGAAGATTCTTCCAGGGAACACTTGGGGATATCCACCGGTGCACAGAGGAGGCCCTGGAGTGGATTCGTCACCTCGACATTCCACTCTAGAGAAACTTGCCAACATTGTTGTATTGTGCTGTAAAAAACAATATCATACGCAATATATATATATATGATCAACCGCTGGACAACCAATCTCTCCCGCGCTTGCAGATCAGATTCGCTTGGACCTTGTTTTCCGCGCCGCTGGCCTCTCTTAGGTACTAACCAGCCTGCCTCGTCCTTTGTGTATTATAACACAGTTGCCTGAGGCCACGGAGCCCATGATTTATATTTCTTGTGGCACGACAATATTCAACCGCCAAAAAGGATGGGCCCAGGAGAGCAGAGCGACACCGGAGTTCCCCATTATGCCACACAGAGCCATGGACATATGGCAAAACTCGCGGAACCCATCCGAGACATCACCGCTCCCAGCCTTAGGAAGATGGCCTAACTCCCAAAACCACAAACCTTTCATTCCTCTCACCATTACAAGTCCCTCGCACACATATCCGCACTCCACCTGACGATTAGAACTTCTGCTCACTGGACGACTGTTCCTTAACCATCACCACAAGGACCTGTCATATTGACCAATGCGAACTCTCCGACTACACTACGATGAACACCTTTGTACTGTGAGTACAACCTATTTTAAACTTAAGTTTGCAATTGTTTTTCAAGTAGATTTTATTTCATTTTAATCTTAACCCCTTCAAATAGATTATCATTTTCCATATCACTTATACAAATTGTTTTTATTTCTTGGATAATATATTATTTAAATTTCAATATAATTCAATTTTATACTCATTTAACTAAATTCTAATTTTGTCAATCACTTATATTTCTTCATTATATGGTATTTAACCTAAAATATAATTGAATCTGTTTAACCTATTCTCATTTTAGATTCTTCATATCGTAAAAACTATATATATTTTTTTGATGACTGTGATTTAACTTAGGTTATACTTCCCAATGAATTTTCCTTTAATTCATTCAATTCAAGTAACACCACATACAAGCATCATTAACTTTCATATGAATTCTACTCTTCCCAATGAATTCACAAACCTATTTCAATTACTAAACTCTACACTAACACCTTTTGTTCCGAAGTTATTTTTGTCTTTCACATATACTAGTCTATGTGTAAAAGTATCCTTAATCCTAGCAGATCCAGGTATAAACACTTTTAATACACCCGCGTCAAGTAACAATCTATAATTCGCTGATACCTTACCCATCCTTTCAACAAACAAAGTATTATGCAAAGCCAGCAAAGGTTTCCGATTTGCACAAGCACGAGATTATATAGGCCTCAGGTTCTCGAGAATTTGTCCCACACAATTTTCTATATATGCCTTCACTTATTTACACCACAAATTTCCCAATTATCGACCCCTATTTCATCTCTCATATCCCCTCTATTCCACTAACACGTTTTCAATGATTTCAACACATTTACCCACACTCTAGTTAATTATTTATTCTTATATAACCTTCTTTTCCAAACGAATTTAAACGCTCTATTTTTCACTTAAGCATACATATTAACAACGTTTGCTTAGCAAAACGTAGCCACTATCTTCCTCCTATTTAACGCAATATATCACACCAAGGCCCATTCATTAATTAATTTATTCATTTATTCTCTACCCTTGTAAGCACCACTGTAAAGATATTGAGTCACGTTCACAACCCAAGTAAATCAAACTTCACCAACTCACGTCAAATATTGACACCTATTGCCACTTCAAAATTTTAATTATAATCCTCACAACCACTGACTAATGTTACCTCAAAACTTACCTTGTCACACTCATTTTTTCTATCGTCTATAGCTGCTCCACATACGCCATCTCATTGCTATATCAACTTTTCATCTTTCCCAAACTTTACCAAAATGCATCCACCTTTACCTGCCACTACCACTATGGCACTCATACTACTCTGATCAAAATGTTTCGACACTTTGTTATAAAATCCTGAAAACTCAATATATTTTCTCCCGGTTTGTGGCAAACGCAAGCGTCGCCCTTGGCTTGGAGACCTGCCAATTTTCAAAAATCACGCGCCACAACAACGCGAGCAGCGGCTGTTCGAAGTGAAGCCATTTTGCCCGTGCTTCGATTTCGTTAGTCACCGAAATGAAGGATCAACTAATTTGCATCAAGTTCTGTGTGAAAAACGGATTCAAGGATGCCGAAACTTTTTGGATGTTGCAAACAGGCTACGAGGATTCCGTCATGAGCCGAAGACGAGTTTTTGAGTGGTACAAGCGCTTCAAGGAGGGTCGGAATAGACCGCCGACAATGAGCGTTCCGGGAGACCGTCCACATCAACCACGCCTGAAAAAGTGGACAAAGGTGTTGGAAATGGTGCGTGAAGACCGACGAATAACTGTCAGGGAGGTCGCCGAAGAGGCAGGAATATCATTCGGGTCGACTCAATCGATGATGAAGAAAATTTTGGGAGTGAGAAGACTCAACGCCGTTCTCGCTCCCAAAGATTTGACTTTTGAACAAAAGAACGCCCGGAAAGAAACGGCCAGTCTCAATCTCGAAGCGACAACCGACGACCTCGAATTGCTGAAGAGGGTCATTACTGGAGTCGAAACATGGATTTACGACTTCGATTCGGAAACTACCCAACAGGCATCGGAGTGGCGCTTCAAAAATGAGCCGAGACCAAAGAAAGCGAGGAAGGCTCCCAGCAAAGTCAAGGTCATGTTGACGGTGTTCTTCGACTACCAGAGCATCGTTCATCATGAATTTCAACAACAAGGCTCTACAATAAATGCTGACTCGTACCTGGGAGTTTTGAGGCGATTGAGGGAAGCGATCAGGCAGAAACGGCCGGAGCTGTGGAGGAGCAAGTCGTGGATCCTCCACCACGATAACGCACCGGCGCACACAGCCCTCAAAATCTCGAAGTTCCTGCAGGACCACTTAACCTCTGTGTTCCCCCAGCCCCCCTACAGTCCCGATTTGGCCCCTGCGACTTCTTCCTCTTTGGAAAGCTAAAAAAAAGTTAAAGGGTCGGAAATTTCAGAGCATAGAAGAAATCAAAGAGGAATCGAAGAAGGCCATGAAGGCGATCCCGAAAACAGACTACCAGAGGTGTTTTGCCGACTGGAAAAAAAGGTGGCTGAAGTGCATCGCGGCCAACGGGGACTACTTTGAAGGGGACAATTTGAATTTGATAGAATAATAAAGTTTTTTTTTAACTTATGAGCAAAGTGTCGAAACCTTTTGATCAGAGTAGTATGTTTACATCAACGAGCAAAAACCGCAGCTATAGTATTACTTTCCACAATGTACCTCAGTATTACATAAGAACATTCCTACATGTCAATCACATACGGCTGACAACTCTACATAGCGGTCAATCTGTTTACACTTGAATACTGTCTGGCTTGAACAACGACTCTTCTAGTGTATTTTGTATATTTTATATTTTTATATATTGTGTGAATATTTTTATATTATTACTCATCGCTTACTTTTAAGCATTTTGAAATATTCTTCACTTTTTGAATATATTTTGCATTTTTATTATTCACCTTGTCAAGTATGCGTTTATCTCGAGTTTTTCTTGCTTGAACTTTTGTGTTTTTTTAATATGCTGGAACAATTTTGTCGAGTTCAGACTCTACTTCAAGTAGATGGAATTTGTGTGAATATTTGGAGCCATATAGAGGTGGGGTGTTTGATGTGATAGAAATTAGAATTGTTATTTATTTATTTTATTTGACATATCGGACGCGATATCCCAGCTCGGGATACTTGCGCCTAAATACATTTTAGTAGATTATATACAATTCATTTTATACAATTTAATAACCGGACTAAAAACATAATTGAAACTCAAACGATGGTATTCTAAAACAGAAGAGAAAATCTAAAGTGGATTATTTTAGCAACCTATATACAATTCATTATATACAACTCAATAACCGACTAAAAATACAATTAAAACTGAAACGATGGCACTCTAAAACAGAAGAGAAAATCCAAAATGGATTATTTTATCAACCTATATACAACTCAATAACCGACTAAAAACACAATTAAAACTGAAACGATGGTTTTCTCAAACAGAAGAGAAAATCCAAAATAAATTATTTTAGCAACCTATATACAATTCAGTATATACAACACAATAACCGGTTAAAAACACAATTAAAACTGAAACTATGGTTTTCTTAAACAGAAGAGAAAATCCAAAATGAACTTACAAAAATTATTGAATTTTACATAAGTGTCTTTGTTATATACAAATTCGCAAACCTCTTCGATGGGATAAAAATGATTACTTCTGTAGCTGTGGAATATCGGACATTCCATCAATAAATGCATTGAGTCTTGGTTTTCTTTTCCACAGAAACAGCTAGGATCATCCGTTGCCCCGATTTTCGACAGAAATTCTCCAAAATTACCATGACCCGTGACGAACTGTGAGTTATAAAAATTCGGACGAAAATAAAAAGGAATTCCAAATGGGAAAAATTTTCTGAATGTTTCATTAGTGTTAGCTATTGTTTCAGCCATTCTTGATTCTATGTAGTTATGAATTATAGTCGGGGCATGCGGTCTGAATACATTAATTTCTTCTTTTGATAAATTGGCCAAATCGTATTTTATTATCAACGATTCTATTTGATCTGTGAGAATAGGTATTTTTGCCAAACTATGAATACAATTTGATGAGGTCGTTTTATAGGCTCTCACTACCCAAAGAAGAATCTGATATTGCTGAGAGTTTAATCTTTGCTTACTTCTTTTATTAATAAATTTATACCATATTTCAGATCCATAGGTTAGTATTGGCCTGAAAAGAGTTTTATATAAAATTAATCTTTTTTTAGCATCCAATCCCCACATCTTCCCACAGAGCGAAAACAAAAGATTTTTCATACGGTTGATTTTACAAAGAATATCATTAATGTGGGGTGTGAAGTTAATTTTTGACTTAATTCTGTGATTAGAAAATTTTATACCTAAAATTTTTACCTCTTCCACTGGTTTTATTATGAAATTTGGAGTTCCCATTGGAATATTTTGTTTGCCGTGCATATGTATTAAGCCGGTTTTCTCCGGGCTTAGCTTTAGCTTATTTCTTGTACACCATTGTATTACATAATTTAAAGTTCTTTCTGTTTCATTTTTTAACCCTTCTATGGCCTTGTGCCAGCAAACAATCGAAACATCATCCGCATAACAGATTATTTCAGAATTTGGGGATGCGAAGTTGATCAACAAATCATTCAGGACTATATTCCACAATAAAGGTGATAATGGTCCGCCTTGAGGACATCCCTTTGATAAATATTTCGAAATTGTTGTATTCGAGAAGGTGAGACTTGTTTTTCTTCTCCGATTTAAAAATGATCGGATAATTTTTATAAGAACTGCTGGGACGTGGTCTTCGTCCATTCTTTTTATTAAGGCAGGCCACCACGCATTATCAAATGCACCACTTATATCAATGGCAATCAATGCAACCAATTCGTTTTGTTTGTGTTTCAGTATGGTCTCGGTTATTTTGTCCAATGCCGTTATTGTAGATTTTCTTTTCGTAAATCCATGTTGTCTATGGCTCAGTAAGTTATTATGATTATAATAATTGAGTATTTTATTTTTAATGATCGTTTCAAATATTTTTGAGAAATTTGATGTTAGTGAAATTGGGCGATAGCTATTAATTGCTTCGTAGTCAGCTTTTTGCGGTTTCGTAATAATTTTTAATACCGAATGTTTCCAGCTTTCAGGATAGTAACCCAGCACCAGACACTCATTAAAGAGTTTGACTAAACTGGGTAGGATCGATAATAATGAGTGCTTAATCATATAATTACTCACGTTATCTGGACCAGGAGCCTTTCTGATATTAAGATTCGAGCACAAATCCTTTATTTCCTTTTCAGTAATAAAAATGATTTCCCTGTTGGTAAAACTTGGGATGTGATTTCTAATTAAAGTGTGTTCTTCATTGTCCAACCGCACATCATCATCAGGGAAAAATGCTGTTAGCATTTCCTTCATCTTTTGCTCTCTCATGCATTCTGCAGTTTTATTCAGTAATGGTATGCCCACTTGAATATCGGCCGATCTTAACCGTTTAAAAATCCTGTATGCATTCCCGAAAGCATTCGTAGACTCATTTTCTTCAATAAATATTTTCCACGACGTCTTTTTTGCTCTATTGATGGCTCTTAAGTATTTATTTCTTGCCGCTCTGTAAATACTCGGATTCAGGTTACCCCCTCTATAATACAAATTCCTGAGATAATGTAAATGTTCTTTTAATTGTTGAAGCTCTTTATTCCACCAATTTTTGGAAGTAGTCGTGTTTATAGAGGTGTGATGCTTGACGTCGAGAGAAGAGTATGCAGCTTCTATTACTAAATTTGTCAATTTGTTTACCACATTATCAATATCTTCACAATTGACAATGTGCTTAGAAGCTGAATTTAAATCCAGTAAATCCGAAGGCGAAATACTCTCAGCAAATTTGGTCCAATTCGCCGATTTTTCTCTGAATTTCCATGTCGATGTCTGTCTATTATTGTTTGCCAAGTTTATCATATTGAAGATATCAAAAAGTATTGCCAAATGGTCTGAGGTAACAGAAAGTGCTGAGGTTCTCCAGTTATGTATAAGACCAATGGAATGTTTATTAGAAATTGTCAAGTCGATTATGCTAGCATTTCTGCAAGTTGGGATTTTAAGATTATGAACAAATAGATTCTGCTCCTCGATAATAGACTTTAGAATGTATCCGTTTTTATTTGTCGTTGAATCGAACCAGAGTGGATGTCTTGAATTGAAATCTCCACAAAGGATAATTGGGAGTTGACCAAAGGCCTCAAGTATTTCTGAGATGAATTGGATATGAAATGCAGCCATTGAGTTTGGGTGTATATAGATATTGGCAATAACTATTCTTTTCCCGTTGAAATAGAGAGAGATCGCTGTACAGAAGGAATTTGTAAACCTGTTAATTTTCTCATATATTATGTTGCGGTTCAAAATAATAGTAGCAGTGTAAATTTGCCTATCTGTGCTAGAATATACTATTCGTGAATTCTTGCCAAATTTCACTGTATCATTGCACATGTATGGTTCTTGTAGAAATATGATGTCAGGAAGATCGTCTGCGATTGTCACACCTAACTCACTAGTTGCCATCATACTTTTCCTTGCATTAAATTGTATACATCTGATATTGTTATCATTCATCTGAATGGTATTGAGTTCTTTGTATTACTATTTCCATCTGGGTTTTGTACAGGGGACATTCGCTGGAGTTCGCCTTGTGATCAAGAGACCTTCCATTCTTGTACCTCGGGTGTTTAGCGCAGTTGAAACATTTTTGTTTACGCGAACACTCATGATTTCCCGCCGCGCCGCATATTAGGCAAATCTTTTCATGGGAGCATTCGCTGATTTTATGTCTTGGATTAAACTCAAAACATTTCTGGCACTGCCTAACTAATACTTTGTCGTGTATATGGCATCTCTCACAGTCGGTATAGATAAAATTACCCTTCTTCCTTAAGGTTTGATACACTCGTGGAGAAACTCGCAGCACTACATTGTGGTGAGAGGTATTGGATTTCATGGGGAACAGCACTCGGATTTCATTCTCTAGTCCACTCAAATCAGGATTCATGGTACATATGATTGGTATTAAATTATTAACTTCCGTTAATTTACTGACATTTTTTATAATAATTGTTGGGTCTCTAGGTTGCGGGGTAAAAATTTTACTATTTGCTTTCAATTCCGCCGCCATGCTCAGTTCCTTTAACAAGTGTTTAGCCTCTTCGTCGCTAGGAGTTTTTATTACTACTGCATTTTTGGTGTTAATAATTTTATTAATTCGTATCCCACTACCGTTTTCTCGTAACTTTTTTATATTAGTTGAAATTGCCTGAGCTATGTTGTTAATAGGCTCATTATTTAGAGGAACTGCGAGCAGTGTAGCTTCAGTGTTTAAGGTCCGTTGTCTTTCCTCAATAAATTTCTGTGTATGATCTCTCTGTGTAACTTGGGCATAAGATAATCCTTTCGAGGAGATCACGCTTCGAATATCACCGAGCTTCTCTTCCACTATGTTGCCGACGGTTTCCTTCATCTGTGCCAAAAGGTTCTCGTTATCCGATTCAACCATAAAAGAAATTCCATCTTTCGTTTGTTTTAACATAGTCGAAAGATATGATAAATCATTTTTAGTCAAATTTTTTTGATTTTGTTGAAATTTATTCTCAAAGTATGCAAAAATTTCATCCAGTTTCAAATTTAGTAACCTAACCATAGAATTCATATTTAATCAAAAGAGAAACAATTCGAACTATATAAAAAAAGCAAGGTAAAATTAAATAGCAAAACAATAAACCGATTTAAAACATTTCAACATAAGCATTTAGAAAATAAATTAAGAAATTTAGGCAGTGTTTACCGAAACTTGCGGAGCGAGATTACGCACGTCCAGCCAGATCGGCCACCTAGCGGCAAAAACTGTTATAAAACGCACTAGTTAATTGTTAACAAATATTTTTAATTATCTATTTTTATATTATCTACACGCAAATATAAAACAAGCTTAGTCTCTATCTGACAAGACAACAATTTTATTTAGAGATAAATCTTTCTGAATGTACAACTAAGATGATGGCTTGCATCTTTCGGAATAAATATCAACGAATCGTGGATTTTTAATTATTCTAGAATGGGTATTTTGCTAATTCTGCAATAATTATAAATTAACGATTGGTTCATATTTATCCCGACAGATGGCGTGAGCAATCAGCAACTTTTAGTTGTACGATGAGGAGACACTTTTCTATTAAATTATCAACTTGATCCTACAGTATAATTTCACTTCGTAGTATTTTTAAATTTATATTTTGGCTAACCCAATTATCAACTTACCTAAAACAGTATTTTAAAAATTTTCCACAATATTTTTAAATCCCCATTCACAAAGTCATTTTTAGCCCCTCAAGAAAACCCACCAGAAACCAATTTCCAACCATTTTTTCTTTGCATTATTTTTATCTCAAAGAAATTTCCGTGGCGACAGGCAAAGGATCAAACAATCCTTAGAAAAGTGGAAAGAGGTCTATAATTATTGGTAAATACTTCGTTTTTTTTGCCTCTCTACGATTTTCCTTTCTTTTGTCGCCTATTGTTTGAGGTTGGTATATCAAGGAAAGTTGTAGCAGCGCTTTAAATATCTTATAACCAATATGTACCCAACTGTTGTGACTGTAGAGATTATTTTTTTGTTTCTACAGAGATTCATGAAGGCCTTTTCCATTTGTATATTCAATGGCTCGCTGACTTTCACAAAGTAATTTTACCAAGAGAGAGTTTTTCCTACTAAATAACAAAGGCTCAAAGTCTTACTTTCAAGCTCATACATTTAAAACTTCAATATGTATTAAGTCCTTCCAATTGGGAAATATACGAGGTGCCGTGGGTTCAATGCTTTATAATTATCCGAAACTTGTTCTAGCGACCTTGTAGACTAACCTTTAATTAACTAGGCCGTATTTTATATACACCGAGGTGACTGCGGTGTTAGAAATTGAATAGAGATCTTTGATATATATAACGCAATCTGTCGTGATCTCGAAAGTCCGTTAATTGGGAATAAATATATCCTTCCCAGATAGACAGTTAATTGGGACCTACCACTCGGTTTTTACAGTCGAAGGCCAAGCGGCTTCTCCTTTGTTAAGGAAGACAAGACACACGATGGATTTCGGAAACATGGTGCTCCCAAAAAAAAAAAAAACGATGAAAATAAGTTGGTTATTAATCCATGGGTTATTTTAGGTGTTCACAATGCTTGACAGGAAGTTTGCTAAAAGTCTTGAAGTAGATGGAAGATTCACCAGCGTGAAGTCGTGCTCATCTTCTGCTGATCTCTCCGCAGACCGTGAAAACTCTGCTGTTAAACTCCGACTGCTCCTGTCTGCTGTCAAAACCTGACTGATGTCCTAGCTGCTTCTGTAACCCCTGGCCTGGACCTGAGGGTCACCTGATTTGAGGGACCAAGCAAATGGTGATACGTCATAGCAAAATGGCTAACATGTTTGGATGGGGAAGAATCATATAATTTTAGCTTCCACCCTTTATGATTGTCCACTGATTGTTCAACTTTTATCAAAGCGCTGAATTTTATTTTAACTTTTGTTTATTCATATGGTACCGATTGAAAAGGCTAGATTATTTACAATACATTGGAGGTATGGAAGGTTTTTTTTTTATAATGTATAAAATATTTAAATTATTTGCAAATAGGAAAGTTTGTTGAGATGGAATGTTTTGAAGGTTTGGGCTAGGTGGTACGTAAGCTAACGTTTTAAATTGTGACACACACACGCATATATGAGAACTAATATACGGGGACGATATTAAAGTTTTATTGTTAAGAGTGCTGCATGGGATGGTCTCAGACAATTGAGGGAATAACACATTTAGAATAAGCGGGAGAGGGGATCACCAATTAGGCAGCTGCGTGTAAATGTATTTTCATGATATGTCTTGATTGTATGATGGGGGAATGCGGTTATGTTCATGGATAGTTTTTAAAACGGGTTTGTATATGAAAGAATAATAATAAAAAGTGCTATATGTGTTGTTAGAAAGTCGTGGTTCTAAAGAAGCCTTCATGCAAATATTAGGGGGCTAAAAATCGTTTAAATATCTGGTATTAAATATAGGAACGGTTTACTTGATCAGGAAGAAATGCGGGGGTAATTGAATCGTCTGATTTGCGTTTGAGTATTACCTTGGTGTAATTTGATGGAATGGTTTTGGGCCTTATTGGTAGTTCTGCTCGTGAGCGCGGTATGGAAGTTGGTATGGGGGGTAGTTCTGGTGATAGACGTAAGTAAAGGCGAAGGAGATGAATGAAGATGTGACAGTGAAGTCTAAGAGAGGCCAGCGAACAACGACACCGGCATGGTTCAGACGGGTGTGATCTGCAAGAGTGGAAAAGATGATCTGCCGTCCCTCGGCTAGTCGTGATATTCACTAATGACTTATGGAAGTGCTCCAAGTAGTCCACTTAGTAATGTAAGAAAAACTTACTTTGTATGATTGGTACTAGGACCTTGCCTGTATCGATGACTGATTCTCTTCAAAACTTTATTGTCTTATGTAAGATAACATAATGGCCAAGCTGGCGCGTTGAAGTTTATATACTTTTTAAAGACTCTCTACTATTTATAATTATTGGACATATGACAATTTTGTGTTTATTGACATAAATTACTGAACATATGATAAATCATTTTGTAATCGCCAAAACGTGATAATTTCAAGGTTTGTAGAATATAACAAAAGTCTCTTACAGGTCTTATAGGACAATAGTAAACCTTAATAATACGATTAACCTTTTTTTTACTTAGCTAAAGTTGTTTTACAGTGTACCTATACGTCGCTTCGCTATTCCTAATTCTTGACCGAGAAATAATTATTTATAATAGTATAATTTATACTATTCCTACTGATTTTTGAAATATCAATTAATTCACATACCACACGTATGTATAGATGTAAAATTGGGGCAGATGGTATTCATGTTATAAAAAGGCACCTCTTCTTTTGAAATATATTAAAAACAATGTACAAACGCAAAGACTCAGGATCGGTGAATATGACAATTTGACAACTTGACAAAACCCAACAGGTATTCCATGGTTGAGCTATGACCTTCATCAGTACAGCAACGGCTTCAATTTCATAAAATCCTAAAAAGAGGAGTTATGAATTCGGCCGAATCTTCCAAAGAGGAGTTTAAGTTGGTAAAGTAGTAGAGGGTCGACTTTTAGGCCGGAGTATACAATGTAAAATTGTGGGAGGATGGTATTTCTTGATACCGGCCCTACACTGAGCTATGACCCGAAACCTTGGAAGGAAAACTATTCAAGTTGGCCTTTTGTCGATTTGCCAATACCGTTTTATTGTGGAAAATTCATCGAGCCTGAGTCTGTACGCTCTACATAGAGAAGATCGTGGAATGCATGGTTTTAATACATTTTTAAAATGATAGGTGCTCCTTTTAGTACATGAATACCATCCTCGCTCAATCTTAAATTGTATTCTGGACTTAAATTCGGTTCAGTAACTTCATTAGCTAGATATTAATAGGTTTGTTGTTAATATAATCCCTTCGGTATAATTAATAATAAAAGGCAATTCGCTGAGGGAAAATAAACTTTATCCTCAGCGAATTGTCTTTTATTATTAATAGGTTTACTGCCCCTGGTAGGGAATAGCTCATTTACGTTTCGGGGATGGCACTGAATGGTTCGTGGTAAAAATAAAGTATCGCCTACCACCTACCTCGACCACTTTACGGTAGAGAATGGATAAATGTACGTCAAAGGTAATATTTTTTCCTCTACAACTCGTTCCACCAGTTCGTAAATATAGGGTTATTTAAGCACACTCTTTTTTTTTTCAAATAGATGCGTGATGGCAATGATAGCTCACACGCAGAGTTTACAACCACATAAAAAATAATTATGGAGGAAACTACAGTAATTTTATAGAATGCCCAAACTTTTGGGAACAATATACAATCAGTCTGCAATTAAGACTAGTAGGAAGAATTTAGACTTTGAGCATTTGTTTCTTTCACACGATATGTTCCTGTTGAATTTATTTGCATATTGGCAGAGAAGATGCTAAAATTTATGGAATCTTTTCCTTACAATCTTGGTGTGTTGGAGATGAGCATGGTGAGAGGTTTTAATCAAGATATATCAACCACGGAGAGGCGGTAAAAGGTAAATAGGGACCCAGTATGCTTGCTGAATACTATTGGACACTCAACCACAAGCAAAATATAACAAAATTCCTCACTACTATTCGAGACTTTTTTCATGTAAACTTTCATTTGGTGATATTCTCAGAAACCTTGCTTGTTAGAAAAAAACTAATTAAATAATTGCAATAAGCACACAAAATATATTTGAAATAAAATATTGTTTCATTTGCGACAAATAAATCAAATTTGTAGATCAGTGAAACAAACCTTTTTATAAATAATATAGTATTTGGAAAAAAATTTTCACTCATTTCAAAATCCTAGAAGTGAAACATAAATAAAAAAGGCCTAATAACGACAACAAAAAAAAAAGGTCATAAATATCCGTTGCCCCGCCTCCTTGTCATCCATTAGTGCACACAAGGTTAATACGTATACACGAATTTATTTATAACATTGACTCGAACGGAATAGATTAATAGCAATTGAATACGGCCAATTTCCTGAATCGGTTAAATATAAACTCAAATTAGGTTCAATTCAGTGAAAAAGAGAAAGTTGATTGAAATCTATAGTGCCGATCGTCATTGAGATTTAATAAAAATCGCAGGTGTCTTTGGTTCTAATATAGAGCTTTGTAATACCCTACTTCTCGAGTTATAAACTAGATGAATGAACCGCGCAGTGGCTGATTTTTCTACGAGTGCATTATAACCCAATGTGTATAAAATGAAGAGATCTTTTTCAAATTTAAAATAAAGGCTGGTTAAATTTTATATATACAAGTTAAAATTATTATTATAATAATTTTTATATCTGCTATAGAGGGCTTCGTCCCCCCCCCCTTAAATTTTTCCTATTATATGTCACTTATATGGGACCAATAAAGTTAAAGGAAGGTTAACAACCCTAGTAATAGAAACACTACAGCTATTAGAAGAGCTAAGGCTTGTTAAGGACAGTCGGGATTTAGAATCATTCGAATGCCGTCGATATGAACGACAATTTCTCTTGGGCCGTGTCAACACGACTTTTTCTGGGTCGTAGCCTTCCATTGCAACTTCCAGCCTTTGGTGGATTCCTTCTCTTTCTTTCTAT
>CP092868.1:63074355-63213789 GCA_030710605.1 Cordylochernes scorpioides
TTCATGTTCATAGGTATGTAAAAGTAAGTAAGCTAGGAAAGAGCTAGAGAAAGTTTCCATAGGAATTCCTTCTATTTGTAAATAAGTTTGTTTTTGAAGGTTATGTAGTTGAATTTAAAAAAAAATGTTTTATGTAAATTTGTACTCTTATTGGCGTTGAGAGAGAGAGAGAGATTTTAATGAGTTTATAATTATTATTCACTATAATGGAATTTTATGTTCTTGATCTGTTAGATTTTCTACAAATGATTTTGGTTTTTCATCAAAAGAAAATATTCGAGTTCAATTTGGGAATATAAATTTTCAGAATCATATATAAGTTTGTCAGTTTTTAATTTAACATATTTTACATTTGTGAAAGTATTTTTTTGTTAGAGAGTGAATTAAAAAAGTTTTATTCTTGTGAAAAATTTTGTTAAAAATGAATTTCAAAACCGAAGCCAGAGAGAGATGTAAATTAATTTTCATAAAAGTAGAATTAATGCTTGATTATTATTTTATTTGACATATCGGACGCGATATCCCAGCTCGGGATACTTGCGCCTAAATACATTTTAGCAGATTATATACAATTCATTTTATACAACTCAACAACCGGACCAAAAACACAACTGAAACTTAAACGATGGTACTCCAAAACATAAGAGAAAATCTAAAATTGATTATTTTAGCAACCTATATACAATTCATTATATACAACTCAATAACCGACTAAAAACACAATTAAAACTGAAACGATGGTTTTCTCAAACAGAAGAGAATTTCTTATATTATGATGAGGTTGTTTGTGTAGATATAAAAGATTGTACTTTCATATAATTACCAACGTTTAATTTTTTTTCCTAATTTTTAAATTTCATTTAAAATGTTGTTTGGTTTTTGAGTGGTATTTTTGTATTTAAATTCGAAACTATTTTAAACGCGTAAGATTCTTTTCAAAAGTTCACTTTTTAGATTAATTTATTCTTTTTGATAAAAGAATATCTGGTTCGTTACCCCAGTTGTTTTTTTTTTTTGGACAAGCTCACGACGTGTCAAAGCCGATTTATATGCTTGGTTCCGTTGTTAAATCTTGCCGTTAAACCATTTAAATATTTATTGATACACTAGCCCGAATGACCCGGGCAACGCCCGTGTTTTACCCGATTAAATGTTTTTATTCAAATACTATTCGTTACAATTATAAATTGGCACCGTGGATGTCACTTTTGTGAAACGTCCCGCTCCAAACTTTGTGTGTTTTTAAAATACAACAATAAAAATGTAAATTTTCACAACTATATTTGAAAATTATATTATTTTGATTTTCAAATACTATTCGTTACAATTAAAAATTGGCGCCGTGAATGTCACTCTTGTGAAACATCCCGCTCCAAACTTTGTGTCTGAGAAGCGATATTTTTATAGAGAGATGATCTGGCTTTTGTTTTCTGCTCGAATGAATGTTTTTCTGTTGAAATTTTTTTCCTGCGCACAAAAAAAAATGAACTGGTTTCACCCGTGGTCTCTGATTTTTGGAATTTTTCCCGATATAATTTTGTGTCTGATAATCAAACATAATACAGCAATATTGTCATCATCATTTTCTGACTAAAAAAAACAACTTTTAATGCCCAGAACCTGTCAATTTCAAATTTTCTTGCTTAAAAATGCGAAAAATATCTCTTCCAGATTTTTCTCTATGTCCTGTTAAAACACGTTTTACATGCACATCAGGTCAGCTGATATTACTACCATCTTCACCGCTAGAGGCGCTGCTTGCGAGCGAAAGGGCAAATTTGAAACGCAATTTGCAAATAACTAGAAGAATATTCGGGATAGAGACCTGAAAATTTCACTATAAGTTTTTCCAGATTCTATTATATATAATGTTAAAATTTCAGTCAGATTAGTTACGTATTGTGGACGTGTATAGCCGACATAGAAACACACATACATACATACATTGACTTTTATATATACAGTGTACTCCGCTTATAACGAAGTCGCATTATCCATGACAATCACTTTGTTATATCCGAAGTTTGTTATATCCGCAGTTGGGAAAAAAAAATGTTTTGTACCAATAATTTTATTTACTATTCAACTCAAAAGAGCAACACAAAGATCAATAACAACCTCATCAGGTGTTTTTGGAGAAGTAGTTTGTGATTTTCTTTTGACATTTAGAAGTCAGTAACAAGTGCTGAACACTCTTTTCGATGTTGTCCAAGTCTGACAGATGCCTATGAAGAGACTTGGACTCATCCTGAGATTGAAGAAACAATCGCAGAGTTTGAATGCTCTCCAAGACCTCTTTTGGATGCGGAATGTGGACAATTGGGTCTACTTCTTCATCAACTTGGTCCGTTTCTTCTTCTTCTTTTGCTTGAAGAATGCTCTCGACAATTTCTACATCGGATAACAGCTTGATGCCATGCCTTGCCTTCCAACGCTCGATCCATCCACCACTCCCAGTAAAATCCTTTAATCCAAATTCAAGAGCCAGGGTCTTCGCCTTTTCGGAAAGCAATGGACCATTAACTGGAAGCGCTGCACTTCTTGCCTGCTTGAACCACTGCAGCAGAGCCTCATCAACATCAGCATATGTAGATCCACGTGCTCGTTTCCGACTGCTTTCTCCCGCATGCAGAGCTTGTTGGTGGATCTTCTCAGAGTTCTTTATTATGGTGCTGAGCGACGACTGTGGGATATTATGTTTCTGGGCAACATCTGTCTTTTTCTTCTTCTCCACTTCAATCTCTCTTAGGATTTGCAGCTTGACTGACAGAGATAGTGAGTTTCTTGTTTGTTTTCGTTCTCCTGCCATGGTAAACGTTAATAAAATATAAGCGTTTATTAAACAATTTAATTTTGTTTAAATAATGTAAAAAAAATACTTATAATATGTTTGCATATTTTAAAATTGTATATTATTAACTTATTTGTTGTGTAGCATTAAATTTGTGTCATTCACACGTTGTAATTTGATATATATTATGCATAATATATTAGTCAATTATAATGGTAAATGAGAAAACTTCGTTATAAACGGATAAAATAAAAATTTATACATGCAAATCACTTCGTTATAAGCGAAAATTCTTTATATCCGACTTCGCAATATCCAGAGTTCTTTTAATGGTTTAAGCCCTTCTTTTCTTTCGTGCAGACAATTTCATTCGCTATATGCGGAATTTCGCTATAACCGACTTTGTTATAAGCGGAGTACACTGTTTAGGGATTTAAAATATTCAGCTAAATAATATTTATATATATATTAATTTATCTTATTCATTATGTTTCTCTTTTACTCTTCATTATTTTAAATTTATATATATGTCGTGATCTCGAAAGTCCGCTAATAAGGGAGAAATTTCTCCCTCCCAGATAGACAGTAAATTGGGACCTACCATTCGGTTTTTACAGTCGATGGCCAAGTGGATTCTCCTTTGTTAAAGAAGACAAGACACGAGAAGGATTTTGGAAACAAGAAGCTCCCAAATAAAAACGATGAAAATTAGTTGGATTGGACTGTAAGTGCTGCTCATGTTCGCTGCTGATCTGTCAAATCTCCGCTCACGGTGAAAACTCTAACTGCTTTGAAACTCCGACGGCCTCTGTCTGCAAAATGGCTGACACGTTTGGGTGAAGAAAAACATGCAATTTTAGCCGTTCACCCTGTTTTTACCATCCTGGTTATTTAACCGACTTAGCCCAAAATTTTAACTCTTTTTGATGTATATATATTTCAATTGATCATTTATTCCCACAGAGTATGTGTGTAAGATCACCTGTAAATAGGTGCTAACCGGAAAAAAGTTCCTTTGTTCAATATTAGTTTCCCTTTTATAATTGTTATCTCTCTTGTAAATCAATAAATATAATGTTTGATTAATATTCTTGGAATCAGTTTCATTAAAAATTTAAGCAAAGTCAACACTTTTGTTAATTAATTTGTTACAGATTCAAAAGGTTAGATTATTAACAAAACTTTGGAGCTAGGGAGATATTTTTATAAGGTAGATAAACATTTAAATTATTATATATATATATGGTAATTTAAAACAACAACCTCATATGGTGTAGATAACTTATAACAAGATTGCCATGTTGTATATAGAAACACATCTATAAATAATTATGCGCATGATTAATCTGTGTCATTGCATCACCTATGTAATGTAATTTGTACAAAGTGGATAAATAAATAAAATCTGTAGTAGATTTAAAAGTTGAGCTAAAGCAGAGATCGAGCATAGTATTGCCAAAATAACAAAGTCTAAAGAGGGAAGTCATAAATCAGGTCGATTCACAGTTCCCACGACAGGCCACCCACACTGTCACATGTGGTGGAATGCAGAGACCCCTCTCACACCTGGACATGCCAAGGCCCCCCTTTTTTCAGAAACGCCCCTGTCACATGAGGTCGCCCCGTCTTTAATCTATAAATACATCACCTTACAGTGGCTTGACAGTTCAGTCAGTTTAGTTTAGTTCACCCTCAGTGCAAGCCGCGTCGGTCGTATGTTATGTCGATCTCATCCAACATGTAGTTAGGAAGAACTCGTCTATCTACATCTTGCGCTTCTAGCTCAGCTTTTATCTGTTAACGGAACTTTCTTAGTGCAACTGTGTCTTCGTTTTTTGTGTATGGATATCCCCAAGTTTTTCCACTCTGCCTCGACCACGACTGCCTGTATTTTGTGAGAACTTTTAAAGGTCTTCCAAGGTGCAGAGAGGTACTGGAAAACTCTACATCCTGACTGTTCCTCTCGGTCAACACAGTACAACAAGAGCTACCAGGACTTCAACTTTTATTTCAGTAGTCGACAGGATCTCTACAAAAGCTACTGGAATTCTCATCTCATTACATGAGTCGACAGGATCTCATCACAGATAAGTCGACAGCAACTCATCATCACATATATATATATATATATATTACTAACCGACTGGATCCGGCTTCGCCCGGGTATTGTTCGAGTGGGGTTTACTCATGAATGAATAGAGCCCCCAACTGTTTTAAAACTTATAGTAATGATTTTCTTTCTTTCAGCACAATGGAAATATACAGCAAATATCAAATTTGAAAATGCTGGTAAAAAGAATCTGAAATATAAGATCAATTTCACAAACACATCTAATGAATAGAGTGCTGTTTTGGAGGAGTGGTCTAAACTGTTGATTTTTAAAAACCACGACCCGGGATCATCGAATCCAGCTTTGGGCACTTCGTTCTGAAAAAAAAAATTGCCCCAATGGCCCCTGATTCTTGAAAAAGTCCAACCCCTCCAGTGAGTGCAAGTAACCAAACTGGGCTTTTATTCTAAAAAATAAGAAAAAAATCTAATGATTAGTGTGAATAAAGGAAAATGGTCCTCGCAACCTGAAAATTTCACTTTCTCCACTTCACTCTCGGCTGTTCAAGAAGGAACAGGCAGATTAAACATTTTAAGGAGACCTAATCCGGCACTTATATCTCTAAATATTTAAGCAACTTCCATAAATGTAATATATCTGCAATACTGAAATACCCGGACTTGGATGAATTTTTTATTAAGTTATTGTTGGCAGTTTTAAAAAAGTGTGGGAAATTGGATATTTTTACAAAAGAATGTACTTTTTAAAATGGTATATAAAATAAATAGGGAAAATAAAAAATAAAATAAATTTTAAAAATAAAAAAATTGTGTGATGTTTCAGTAACAGCATTGTTACCATATTAAGACAAAATTACTGAATGTATTCAGTACTTTTATCTGAAGATGGTAGCAATGCTGTTACTGAAACCACACATTATTTATTTGGATTTGGGCTTGCTTCCTTGTGATTCTTCTCTATATTTCAAAATATACCTCAATTATTTTTACCTAAAAAGGTATATATATATATTGCCAACACCTTAAATAAAAGTAAAATGTCAAATGAGTTATTAATTAACCCTATATTGATCAGCGTTATGGGTCAGTAACATGTGAAAATAAGGCCAACAATTGAAATTTCTTTTAAAAAAATATATTTTGAACGCTAGCTTCACACAGGGCACAAATTTTGCTACCAGCCACATGCGTTCTTTTTTACTATGGTGTGATTTCCACATGATGTATCTACATTATAATCTCTCCAGAGCTTAAGGTAGCAAACAGTACTTTCACAATACATAAATATAAATGCCAAAAGCCAGAGTTATGATAGCATGTTGCAGTGTAATGTTGACCTGCAGGATGGGAAAAAGCAATATTATTTCCAAAGACTTTAATTTGAAAAGTATTAAGAAACGTTAAAAAATATATATATAAACCCTACCTGAACAAATGACAGCAAAAAATGATTTGAGCTACCCCTTTAAATAAGCATTTACTGAAAATGCATAGCTGCTGCTTACAATATAAATGCTATTAGAGCATAAACATATTACATGGAACAAACATATAGTAAAATATATGTAGTAAGTTATATAGAAAAAAACATACTTTTTTTATCAATAAATATACTTTTTACAACTTCAATAAAATTTATACTTACTCTAAATATAAGAAAGAAAAAAATAAAATACTGTTGTAAATCTCAATTTGTCTTAAAATAGGAATATTCCTTATGAGAATCAAATAGTAAACCTTATCTTAAAAAATGTGGATCGTTATATTACACTAATTAAAATTAAATAAAGCAAAAATTGCATCGTCACAAAAAGATATGAATAAGCTGCGAAATAAATAATATTTCCAATTAATTTAATTTGAAAAAATATTACTACATAACTAAATAAAATCTTACCTTCTAAAAAGGAAAAAAAAGTTATTCAAAATGGAATTTTTGCACTTTTAGCCTAAATGCTAAACCAAAACCTCAGCTACCTACGTGCGAAATTTCACTATACATTTTTAATTAATCCAGGTTCCGGGGGCGTATAAATCTGATAACGATCGATTAATATTATCTCCAAAGAGTTTAAATATATATAAATAATCTTACCTTTTAAAAACATTCATCGTGTAAACAATCTAAGATTCATCGTGTAAACAATCAACGTGTAAAATTATTAACCACTCAAATTCATTTATCGTCATGACCAGTGCTGCGCCCAAGCGGTAAAAGGCTGGAACTAACGCCTTTAGGTTTTACATTTAAAAAAAAAAGCACATTAACCTTTTTAGTTTTTTGAATAACCTATATGTTAAACGAAATCTTCAGCTGCCTACATGCTAAATTTCATAATGATTGATTCTGTAGATTTTGCGCAACGCGATAACAAACATCGATTTTGGATTTAATTTTTATAGATATAAGGATATAATATATATATATATATATGTAATATAAGTTGAAGTTTGGTTGTTGACTCTTGTAGACTAGCTGTAATAATTTGTTGAGTTTGATGTCGACTACTGAAATAAGTTGAAGTTCTGGTAAGCCTTGTGTAGAGTTTTCCAGTACCTCTCTGCACCTTGGAAGACCTTTAAAAGTTCTCACAAAATACAGGCAGTCGTGGTCGAGGCAGAGTGGAAAGTTTGGGAATGTCCACACAAAAAAACGAAGACACAATTGCACTAAGAAAGTTCCGTTAACAGATAAAAGTTGAGCTAGGAGCGAAAGATGGAGATAGAAGTTTCTTACTCGTCTACATGATGGATGAGGAGGACCTTGGTGACAACCGACGAGAGCTCGCGCTAAGGGCGAACTAACTGTATTTTTAGGTAAAGAAGGGGGGCCTTTTATATATCTTTCCCGAGAAAGGGGAGTATTGCATTACAGCACATGCGAGAGGGGCCTGGATCGTCTGGTGAAATTGTACACCGGCGCCGTGGCCGTTTCCATCTTTAGACTTTGTTGCTTTGGCAATACTATATGCTCGATCTCTGCTTTAGCTCAACTCTTAATCAATTACAGAGTTTTATTTATTTATCCACTTTGTACAAATTACATTACATATGATGATGTAAACACACATGTCAATAATACGTATAATCATTAACAGCTGTGTTTCTATTATACAACATTAAAATCTTGTTATAAGTTATATACATGGGGTTGTTGGCTTAAATTACCATTACCATATATATATATATATATATTAATAGTGAAAGGGATTGATATGGGATGTTTTTCAGGTTAGAGCTAAGTGAAACCTAAGATAACGTTTATAAATCATCACATATATATAATACCCCTCTCACGCACGCACTTAATATATTTTGTAAGAAAATATATGGAATAAAAGTGTGTGTGTGTGTGGAAATATTTAAAATAGAGTGAATTAAATATTCTAACTCAAATCTCTGCCACACATCTTCCGACCTTCCTTTCAAAATAGATATCTCCCTTTGGCATTTATATAATACTAGCCGAATGACCCGGGCAACGCCCATGTTTTACCCGATTGAATGTTTTTATTCAAATATTATTTGTTATAATTATAAATTGGCGCCTTAAATAAATGCATATATTAGTTAATAACTATAGCCTATGTGCTTTATCTGTCTATGTGCTGTTGGCTTCCGTAGGCGTCTCTTACTCGGAAAAAGAAAGAGAGGATTCCATTTAGTTATTAACTAATATATGCATTTATTTAAGGAGCGACCCGCTCCAACACAATAGTTACAAAAACGAAAGAGCGAGTGGGGGGGGGGGGGCATGATGGGGGGGGGGGGGCAAAGGTGGCGTGATTGTAACCAACCAATAGGAGGGCGCCATTCCAAAGAAAAAGCAAACGGTGACAGAGATGACAAATGATTAGGAGATGAAGAATTAAGAACGGATGACGCTCGTAACTGTATATAGAATAAAATAACACAGGTCTACAAAAAAAAACTTTTTTTTTTTGCACAAGAGACTCTGATGGTGTTTCTAGTGTAACTTTTCATGCTGAACTCAAATATCTAATCAGAAATTTCCCATCACCCATGGTTTTTGCCTGACGATCTTTTTTTAGTATTGGGATAAATACATGCATCCAATATGAAAGAGACTTACGAAAACATGAAACTGCTTTTGAAAAAGATAGAATATGAAAGATACGGTTGGAAAATATGCAGCGATTTGAAAGTCGTTGCTCTCTTGCGGGGATTACAGCTTGGATATACACATTTTTGTTGTTTTCTGTGTGAGTGGGATAGCAGAGATAGGGAAAGGCATTACATTAAAAAAATCTGGTCAAACCGTAAAATCTTTACTCCAGGATATAAAAATATTGCAAATCTACCCCTGATCGATTCAGAAAATATTTACTTACCACCATTACATATTAAACTGGGATTAATGAAGAACTTTGTCAAGGCAATGGATCGAAATGCCAGTGGATTTGCCTACCTAAAACAAAAAATATCTAGTATAAGTGAAGCGAAGATTAAAGAAGGCATTTTCGTTGGACCTCAGATTCGAGAATTGCAGCAGGATGGAAATTTTCAAAATAGTTTGAATGAAGTTGAAGCAGCAGGATGGAATTCCTTTAGAAACGTTTGCAAAACTTCTTAGGAAGTGTCAAGGTTGAAAATTACCGAGACATAGTTAATGATCTGTTGCTTTCCTACAAGGCACTGGGATGTAACATGTCCCTCAAGATCCATTTCCTGCATTCACATCTAGATTTCTTTCCAGACAATCTTGGCGCAGTTAGCGATGAGCATGGTGAGAGGTTTCATCAAGCTATATCAAGCATGGAGAAGCGGTACCAAGGTAAATGGAGTCCCGCTATGCTTGCCGACGACTGCTGGGCACTCAAGAGGGATCTACCACAAGCAACGTATAGAAGAAAATCCACTGTCACTGCTTTTCAATAATAAATATGTTTCGTTCATATATGCCTTTATATTAACAATATTTCCAAATTCAAGTAGGTGTATCTCAGAAATATTGTGTAATAGAAAAAAACTTATGGTATATTTGGATTCAGGACATGTAGATAAGATGCTATTTCTTTGTGGACAAAGAAAAATATTTTTGATAAACCAGTTACATGACATTGTTTGCAATTTTTAGGTATTTATCCCAATACTAAAAAAAGACCGTCACGCAAAAACCATAGGTGATGGGAAATTTCTGATTAGATTTTTGAGTTCAGCATGAAAAGTTACACTAGAAACATAATCAGGTTCTCTTGTGCAAAAATCTTGTTGACCAGTGTAATATAATATATAAATAAAATGAGAAAATATTAATTTAAATCAAGTAAACACTTCGATAACTATATATATAATTGAGAGATACGATAAAATTTTGAAAATAACAAATATACAAAATAACATGTTTAATTAAAGGTCAAATACTATTCACACACACCTAATAATATTGTAACAAGGTATTTATTATTTTATTAACAGAGAATACTTTTATGTTTATATTTTGCTACTTTGTAAACTTCCCTTATTGCTTATCTTTTTTTTATCATTCAAAATTGGTATTTGCCCTAAATAAATTGTTGTCTCATCCTGAAGTTTTGTCTTAATTTTTCACGTGGCAATATATACAAGGATAATGCCATATATTTTGGTTATAAAACTAAAAACGTGAAAATTGAAACAAATTAATCAAATTTATATATAAGTTCTACCAGTGATATCTATAGGTAACCTAGCCTTAGAATTGTTTTCCTTCATTAAAAGTATCGTTTGAATTATTTTGAATGCTTTGGCTAGGCTGCCAAAATATTTGATATTGTTTAATGAGAGATTCCTTAACTTTGATGGAGTAGTATAAAAATCATTTTATAGAACTTTATTTTTGTAAAGAGATCGAGATAATACGCGCGCTATATCATTTGAGTAAAATAACAAAGATTTACCGCAGCTTCATTCATATATTTATGATTTTTTTAAAGATGATTTCTACCCTATACTCAAACAAACAAACAAAAGGACAAGTCAATACAATAGAGTTGTCTGAGATTAAAATGTCATTTCCTTGTTTTGAACACAATGTGTAGGATATATAACATTATTTACTCTTTTATTTTCAGTTGCTGTAATTTAGAGAGCTTTTTTACATCGTAGGTGAAAACATTGTAGTATTATAATGGAAATTTCCTCGAAGTTTAAATTTTTTAATACACGTCAATCTTGAACAATACCTTTGTCTTTTTCTGCTAATGTACAAATATAAGGAAACTCTAGCAATATCCGTTGTCGTCATTCATAATTCGAGGCATTCGAGGATATGTTTTTGTACAGAAATATTGATTTTATAAACTTTTGGTTTCATAGGGTTATCTCAGTTGATAGTTCATACTTTTTACGGAGTTGGAAAATGAAATTTTTAAATGGCGTTTGTTTCACACCTACAGATCAAGTCCTGTCCATACACACTTCTATATATTGTCATTGATGATATAGACGCGAGAAGGTATAGACGAACTTTATTCTTTGTAACAAATGTCTATCTTAAAATTGTATCTACGCACATTTATATATCTATAATATAATTCTAAACTATGTAATTTAAAACAATCTAAAATTATGTAAATAAATTAACCACACTACAATATACTAAGTCTATAATGAAACCCCTGGAGAAATATTTTGACAGGACTATACCACATATAATTCTGAGAAATATAGATATTGTGCCCCTATTGGGTTATTTTCAGATTTACATAGTGTTATCAATAATTTCCAGGAATGCTAAATATTTAAAGAAATACAAAAGTATAATAGATTTTTATTTTAAATTTCTCAAAATAATCACTGTCACTATCTATACACTTGTGCCATCTTTTTTCCAGATATCAAAACACCTCTGAAAATCCTCATCCTTCAGGCTTTTCAAAATATTCTTCGTATTCTCCTTTATTTCAGGTATTGTTTCAAATCTACGTCCTTTTAAGACTTTTTTAATTTTAGGGTAAAGGAAAATGTCGTTTGGAGCAAGTTCAGAAGAATAGGGTGGTGGGGTAGTAAAGCAATTCAGTGTTTAGCCAAATAGAGTGTACAGTGACGGCCGTATGTGGCCGTGCGTTGTCATGATGCAAGAGCCAATTTTTCTGATTCCATTTTTCGGGTCGTTTCTGACGCACAGCCTCACTTAAACGTCGCAATACATCAAGATAGTAATGTTGATTAATGGTCTGACCTTCGGGCACGGATTCATAGTATACCAATAATCCTTTTACATCAATGAAAGTGATAAGAAGACACTTAAGCTTCGATTTGAGCATCCTTACTTTCTTGAATCTTGATTCTCCAGGTTCTAGCCACAGGCTTGATTGCCTCTTAGTCTCAGAATCATATCCGTACACCCATGTTTCATCTCCCGTGATAACATTTTTGAGCCAATGGGGATCAGAATTAAAAATTTCGAACATGTTTTTACACGTTTCTTTGCTATGCTCTTACTGCTCATTCGTTAAGAGATGTGGGAAAAATTTAGCCGGGGACCGTTTAAGAAGCAGATCATTCTTTATGATGGTTTGGCATGTTCCAAAATAGATATCCAAGTCTTCTGGTAGCTCTCTGATAGTTATTCTTGGGTTTTCTTTGATCGATGACTTGATTTTGAGTGCATTTTCGGGGTTTCTTATCGATAAAGGTCTGCCAGTGTGTAGATCATCCTTGACGCTTGTTCGACCAGCTTCACATCGTGCAAACCATTCAAATGTCCTCGATTGTGATAGGGCATCTTCTTTAAAAGCCTGCTTCAACATTTGAAATAATTCGGAAGCTGTTTTCCCTAATTTAAAGCAAAACTCTATTCCGAATCGCTGTTTTTCAATACAGTCCATACTGAAGTTAGAAAATGTTCTGATATACTCGAGTTTATAAATTCGAAAAAATATGAGCGCGTGCGTCTGTGTGATATTTTTTTCTTCTACGTGTTGATAAATGTTTTAACTATAAGATCCTTATAAAATTATTTCATTATTTTAAATATTTTACGTGATCCAGTCTTATTCCTAGAAATTATTGATCACACGTTGTATTTGTAAATTTCTATTCGTGCGCTTAATGTGTTCATTTATAAATTTTAATGCGTATTTTTGAAAGGTTCCAGAAGCTATGTGTCCATTGTTTCCCAACATTTCTACAATAAATTACTCTAAATAACTCACATGTAAACCTCTGGATTAACTAAGCACTGATGATCTAGGTCCTTCTAATTTACTCTCAGCGTGTTTTAGGAACTATGTATAAATGTAATTATATATTTGAATATTAAACACATCAGATATATATTTTATTAGATAATAAAAAGGAATATATTGAATTTATATATATATAATAAAAGATTTATTTGCCAATATTTCGATTAACTGAACGCCAAACCTTTATCAAGGCATTACATTTTTAGAAAGATGTAATGCCTTGATAAAGGTTTGGCGTTCAGCCAACCAAAATATTGGCAAATAAATCTTTTATTAAATCCAATATATGACTTTTTATTATCTAATGATTTAAATATGGAGAGATTGCTCTATTTTCAATATATATTTTATTAAGATGTAATAAGCATATATTGATATGAAGCCAAATGTTTTTTTCCTAAAATGAAATTGACTTCAAAATTTGAGATAATATTTGTTTTTTTTTCTGAAAATAGCGACTAAATAAAGATAAAAATAAAGAGTGACTATATGTAAACATAAAATAATATAATAAATAGATCAATTAAAAAGGCCGATCTTGTTTTAAGATTGACCCATTCAAGAAAATCTATTTACATAAATATAATATCCATTTAGGAGTGTTACTCACCGACTCTGAACGCAGTGTGAGTTGAGACTTGCTACTTGGAGTGTTTAATTATGTCCTCACGGGAAACTGAAAAACACAAAGGTTTCTATATAAAAAGTCGCACCTGTAGCTGTAAGAGAGTTTTCTAACTCAAACATCTTGGAGTTATAATCTAAAATATATTTTTATCAACAAAAGTATTCTAATATGAATATAGAGCCATTGACATCGTTGATAGTGTTTTCAGAATGAAATTGGAACGCTTCACGATTTTACGTATCATCTTACGCACTTGATCTTTTCTGTATCGTTCCTTTTGTAGTAAATGTATCGCCGAAAAAATTACAGTCTTAAAAAAACACGTTCTGACGTTTGAGGCCAAAAACTTAATATGTACACTGTGTGACAAGGAAATTACTGAAGAACACCCCCATTACCTGCTTAATTATACAGCCCTTGATGCAGAGAGGAAGGCCCTATATCAACAAATTAAATGTACCAACACTTCACCCAATGTATTGTTTTAAAAAATAATAGCAAAGAAATCTAAGGCACTAGCTTACTATAAATTTTTTAGATCATCATTATGTAAGGACCAGTCAATAAGTAAATGACTTTGAGATGAAGAGTAAAGCCAGTTCAATTTCTATTTCACTACCTATGTAAATAACACAAAATAATTATTACCTTACCCGATTGGGACAATCTGTATGGGGCAAGTCCCTAATAAAGGCTTTTGTGTGTTTGTATGTGTGTGAATCGCCGAAAAAGCGTGTAATGTCGAAATGAAGAAAGGCAGTTTTTAAAAAATGCGCATTTTAAAGTAATTATTTTATTACATGAATTTAGAATTAGTTAACTTTCAACACTCGTTCTTTGAACAGGCTATCATTTTACAGATGTTGAACTGAAAGTTTTGAAATATTTTGGTCACTTAATTAAAGAGTAACTTTATAATTAGTTTGCCATCACAACTTGGCTTAGAACGTCATTATCTATGATTTGCAGTCTACTCTTTCTTTTTAAGCTAGCTTCAAATTTACTGTCAACTAAACAAAATATTTGAACCACCTCTATGTGCTACTGTGGTTCAATGACCCTTTTCCTTTATCATGACCAAGTTTTCTGTTGCTACAATAGAATTTTGATTCAATTTTAACAAAGTAAAATTGATAATAAATCGAAAATATTTTAGACGCGTATGATTATTTTAACAATTTCTACTGTCCTTACTGCAATACAAATATAATGGGAGGGTCTTGGTCATCAGTGGTGAACCACCTCAGCGCTCGGCGAGTTTAAACTGGTAAACAATTCAAAATGGTAGATTAAACTGGCAAAACCGCTGAGAGGGTTCACCACAAATGAGCCAGACCCTCCCATTAATTTTATATTGCAGTAAGGGCAGTAAAAAATTGTTTAAATTTTAAAAGAACCATACGTGTCTAAAATAGTTTCGAATTCTTATAAAAGATGGCACCCTAATGCATTATAAGGTAAAAGTTCTAAACTAGGAATTTTTAACAAGGCGAACACTGAAACGGAGAGGTCAAAATACGATAGAACACACCGCATGTTTTGGAATGAAGAGGTATCAGTTGCTAAGGAAACAGTTTAAGTAATTATGTAGGTAGTCTGCTAAAAAGCGTTATTTTTAAATATTGAAAACCTTTGGTTAACCCTTATAAACTGGGATATATTTATTAATAATAAAGATTCATGTTAATCTTGATCTGTATATATTGATAAAAGAAGCTAATATTTAAGACTAGAGTTGTATATATTGTCAAGTAGCCTGCAATAAGTGCGGTGTGGACAATCATGACTAAGACTAAAGTTAACTCCCTTTAGGCACCTTTAAGACTATTGGACTCAATGGTTGTAGCGGTACTCCTATACGCAGCCCCGATCTGGGCTTGTGATCAAAAGGAGTTACTGGACAAGACTCAGGATGTTTTCCTGCGTCGGCTTTTAAACCTGCCCAGGTATACCCCAGGATATATCCTTCGAATGGAGTGTGGACGAACTTCTCTTGCAGTCAACTTCATAAAACTTACAAGGAAATACTGGATCAGAATCCTCAATATGGAAGCTAATCGATTACCATTTATATGCTTAACTGAACTAATGAATTTGTCCCGAAATTCAAATATCCACATAGGTCTTGTTAAAACCATTAATGATATTCTGAATTCCACTGATTTTTCTTATCTGATTAATTGCCCCGATAAGGACTTTCATCAACATGAACTGCCACTGATTATTAGAACAGCAATAGACCAATCCATCCAAGGTGACTGGGCGAGAATCAATAATACAAAACTACATTCTCACTATAGAAACCTGAAGAAAACATCCCTTCCTGAAGGATATCTGTCGTACAATCTTCCATTCATTGTTAAACGACACATTGCCCAACTGCGAGTACTTTACACATTCTTCCGGGAAAATCACAAGAACATTTTCGGAGAAGCGGAACTGTTATGTAAGTTCTGTAAGCAGAAAATGAACCCTGAAATATCTCACTATTTTTTCCACTGTACAAGTATTTCAGATGAAAGAAAAACATTTATTTCGAAACAGGATAATAGATTCCCGGACACAGTTGAGGATATCTTAACAAACTACATAACAGGTAGAGAGTTTTTACTGGATTATCTGGGTTTTACAAGGCAGTGAATAAAAAGGCATCGTTACTGTTACCTTGAACTGAGTGAATGTGTATATGTGTATGTATATATATATATATTTTTTTTAATTACTTTTTTGTTCACTTCTTTATCTATTCGCTTCTTGGATCCTGCAGTCGAGTCTTTTGTAAGGCTTTGGATCTTAATGGGGGCTTTTGTTGTTATGTTGTATATATGTGTGTGTGTATGTTTATATCATACTTACGTAATCTTTTTCTCCTTCTGTATATTCCCCACTTTCACAGGCCTATCTCTCTTGTAATCTCGGGGAGAATCCTCTATAAGACCAGTGTGTCTCAATAAAGGCTTTTGTGTGTGTGTGTATTGTCAAGTAGCTCCATCCAGATGGGAGACCTGTCAATCATCCCTGGACCCCGGGGGGGGGGGGGGGGGGCCACAGGTGTGAGGGATTCTCGGAAGCTGATCTGTAAATAAGGAAAACGGGACGGTGGCTAAGGCCGTTCATTAGGATTATCTTTAACTTGGGGTAAGTTGTACTCTCTCTCCCTATAAATACCCCTTATAATAAATTAATTATTCCCAAATTTGCCCTTGCCTTATTTATCTCCGCGACAATATAGTATCTACAAAACTTCTAAAACTGCATACAAAAAATATTCGTTATATATTAACTCTAATATTTTATTGAGAAGATGACAACATTGGTAGCGTTCATTGTATAGGATGATCCTGTTCAAGGTTCCAATCCTAAAAAGAAGGATTTTTAATATAATGTATATATTATGATCCATTAGCGAGTCATCTGTTATGAAAATATGAAACTACGCGTATGATTCTTTTTAAATTTAAACAATATCTACTGCCCTTACTGCAATGGAAAAAATTAATGGGAGGGCCTGGCTCATCAGTGGTGAAAGGCCAGGCCCTCCCATTAATTTTTTCATTGCAGTAAGGCCAGTAGAAATTGTTTTATTTTTAAAATAATCATACGCGTCTATAATAGTTTCGAATTTTCATAATGTATATATTTTCGACTAAATGAACTCAGTATATTTGGTTAAACATATACGAATAAACGATTACATGAGGAGCTTCTTTTTCGTTTTCTTTCGAACCTTTCGGTTCTTCTACAGGCATGGATAGTATGAATATACTAACAGGATATAAGCGCGTTTGAGCCATTATACACAACATACACATTTACATACGAAGTAATATTTCAAATATAATTAAAATGGAAATAAGAATTATGACTATAAAAATATAGAACTATGCAAATAAAACTTAAACATTTTTAAAATTAGATAAAATTTGGGAAATACATTTATATACGCTAAAAATTGGAAATGAACAATAAGCAGGAGTCCCTCCGACCAGGTTACACTATGAGGGTTATCTAGGGCCACACGGAACATAATTATTGCATTAAAATATGGTAGGCTTCAGGGATATCTATTTTTCTGTTGATACTGTTAGTTTGAGTGGAGATGATTGATTCTAGATATAACCTAATCTGCCTGTTGCGTATATGTTGATAGAGGATCTTAGGGTGGTCCAGATTAAATTTATGGCCTTTGTGTAATATATGTTGATATATAAGTGATTTAGGATCCCTATTATTTATGTTACGTTTATGTTCTGTCAATCTGATGTGCGCGGTTCTCCCAGTCTCGCCCACATAGGAGGCTGGGCAATCATGGCAAGAAACCGCGTACACAGCACCAGTGGAATGGATGGGGTTGTTAGGTTTATCTGCTTTGGTGATGGGATTCCTGAGCTGGGTTGCAATACTAGGAGGACTGTTGTAAAATACCTGAATGCCGTAAGGACGAAGAATTCTGGAGATGGCAATGGAGTCCGGGGAAAAAGGAAGGAGACAAGTGGCTCTATAAACCGTGGTTGACTTTGCAGCAATGGGATCAAAAGAATGTTTATCTATGAAATATCTGGGATATCCTGCAGTGGTCAAAAGGAAAATGATTCTGGATTTTTCTATGGTTTTGAATATGGGTAAAGAGCAATGTGTGTATATGTCATAATTTGTACATAACTGGATGCAAACCCGCCCAAATATGTATGCAATGTATGTTTTAAAAGATTTAATAAAGGCAAGGCTTAAGAATCTGGGAGAGAAGGACTAACAAAGAGGAAGCAATCATTAGCAGGTTTTATGATCCCGGAACTCATAAAACTGAGTTCAAGAACCTAGCATTTCCTGGTCAGGTTAGGACAAGTCCAGAGAACAAAGAATTAGCAAAGACCAATCAGAGAGTAGAACATTAGCCAGGAACCTATAGAAAGATTACACGTCACAAAACTCCAGCCAATGAGAAGCCTAAAGAGTTTTCTTCTTAAGTTGGGACCTGAACAGGATCGAGTGGTGAACTGAACAGGATCGAGTTAGCACCTGGACCGCCTTGAGAAAAGCTTGGAGCAAAATCCCATCTCCGCAAACCTCAAATAAGTCAATTCTCAAATATGTAATAGATAGTCGATAGCCAACTCCTCAACTCCATTTTTCTCCCTAGATTGCTAGCCTTTTTCAACTCAATCAACCCTGTGTTTTCGTTATTTTCCCCTGTATGCATAACTTGTCACTCAAACGACTGCGCCATCATCAATTCAATCAATTATCAACCATCTTCAAAAGATTTCGCACCGATAATCCCACATTAAGTCGACAGGATATAATGGAAAGTGACCAGAATACAGAAGTCAAAGATAGCGGTAACCTATCGAGAGAGGGCGAGACGGCAGGAAGTGGGGAGACAACTGCGCCCCTGGCGGGCGTCTTGTTACAACTAGCGACGCTGCTGACCCAAGCGAAGGTCTCCGACGGAGCCGCGGCGGCACTCCCACCCTTCGATGGAACCTACAGCGCACACCAATTCTTCCAGGCCTTCGACCGGAAGATGGATGACGCCCACGTGGACGCCCCCGAAAAACTACTCCGGCTGCCGAACTACCTGACGCGCCAACCCCTGGAACACTTCAGGAAACTCCGGTTGGCCGCCCAGGACTATTTCCAGGTGAGGCAAATCCTCTTGGATCTCTATCCAGAATCCAGCGAAGCATCCTTCGCGAAATATTTCGCCATGAAGCTTACTGGACAAGCAGACCTGGAGACGTACTACCGGGAGAAAACCGCCATGGGTTTACAACTAGGGCTTCCACAGAAGGTGATCCTCGAGACGCTGACGGAAGGATTGCCGTTCTCCGACCAGCGCCTGGTCCGCGTGGTACCTCCTGAGAGCCTAGGAGAGTGGTTCCGACTGGCACAGCGGATCCACGGGCCCAGCATGCCAACGGCACGACACCGCGAGGACCAACCGCCCACCATGTCGGGTCCATACCCCAGCACACCCCGACGAACAGGTGCATGGACTGCACCTCCTCCGCCGTCCAACTGTAAGTTCTGCGGCGCTCGTCACTGGCACAGCGAATGCCGGCATAGGCCAGCCCCGACAACACACGCAAACGCAAGGGCAGTGAAAATGGCCCAAAATCGACACCCGAGTGCGCGGACAGTGCAAACGGTCCCAACCCAACACGCCCAGCGTCCCACGCAGCCACCCCACGCCGAAGACGCACCAGCCGAGCCGAATTTTCGAAACTGAGGTAGGATCTCAACCCTTTACCGTTACCCAGTTGACTATGAAACTGTTTCTAACCCCTGATTTACCATGCCCATTTTTAATTGACACAGGCGCGACTTTGAATATAGTGACATATAACCTGTACAAAATGTTAAAAATTCACCTTCCTAATTTAAATTTAAAAAGGCAGCCCATAGATCTACAGGCTATAAATGGTCATATAAAAACAGTAGGTAAAAGTACTCACCCTCTGACAATAGGTAAATTCACTAGAAAGGAGAATTTCCATGTGGTGGAAGCACCTCTACCATTTGGAATTCTAAGTATAAATACCCTCCGTAATTTTGAATTAACGATAGACTTCAACCAAAGCACTATATTCCAACTTGGCGCCCCATTGTCTACCCCTACCTACCATTTTAACCATGTACCAAATGAATGCACGTACTGGGAGTGTCAAGCGATGTCCCAAAGGACTTGCCCTGCACCCAAACCTTCCGCACATGACAACCACTGCGTGCATCCATTGATCAAAACACAATTACCTACATGCCATCAGTCTAGTCACGCACCACACAACTTTTTCACTAAGGCCAATTGCCTTTTTTATATGCCCTCAAATAACAAGGCCACAACGGCTTCAACTTGCAACAACAATGCACAAAACATGTCCATACAGCAGGGCAGCTCGCACACCGAGCACATAGGTGACCACACGTCGTCACACAACTGTCACATGCACAACCAACGCAACAACGCGACACTCACACTAAAACACAACAAAATTCTTCCCCACACACATGCTACAATGCGATACACAACCCTCACTATCCACCTCACTTCACCACACTTTTACAAAGATACAACCACATATTTACCCAAAACAAATTCAGTGTACCATGCTTAAAAATTCCCCAAGTAAAAATCCCCACGAACTCCGACAAAATAGTCACCATACGTCCATATCGTGTTCCGATATGTGACCAACAGGAAATCCGCAACCAGGTACAACAGATGCTGGAAAATGGCATTATCGAGCAGTCTTTTTCACCTTTCTCTAGCCCGGTCACTCTCGTCACCAAGCGCGACAAGACCAAAAGGTTTTGTATTGACTATAGAAAGGTGTGTGAACGAGCTAATCAGCTCTGATGTCCATCCCCTCCCTAGGATCGAGGATATACTCGACTGTCTCGCGCGGGCCAAGTATTTCTCCACGGCCGACATATCCTCCGCGTATTGGCAGGTCCCAATACACCCCGATTCTCGACCACTGTTGGCCTTTGCCACGCTCGAAGGGTTATACCAGCCCACTCGATTGCCTTTCGGGTTAAAAACCAGCCCTCAGATCTACGAACGAGCCATGAGTCAGGTCCTACAGAGACACGGACTTGACTGTGTGGCACATTATTTTGATGACTTCATCATTTTTTCCAACACACTGGAGGAACATCAAAACCACCTACGACAATTTTTCGCCTTTTGCGAGGTAGAGAAGTTACAACTTAACTTCGCAAAATGCGAATTTTTAATCAGTCCATAGATTTTCTAGGCTACACCATCACAGCTGGTACAACCACACCGCTCACACGCAACACAGACATTATCCACGCCATCAAACAACCCTACAACCGAAAAACACTACAATCCTTTCTAGGCGCTGTGAACGTCTATAACAAATTCATCCCGGAATACGCCCGCTTGCGGACACCACTCAACAACCTTCTCAAAAAGGATGTCGTGTGGGTCTGGGATGAAGCTTTCCAAAAGGCGTTCATTAGCCTGAAAGAGAGCCTCACACAACACCCCATTTTACACCTTTACAAAGAGGGCCTGCCATGCCAGGTGTATTGTGACGCATCCACCCTCGGTATAGCAGGCATCCTCAAACAGGTTCACCCTGATGGGAACGTATATCCAGTCCAGTTTTTCAGTCGCACTCTGCGTTCACACGAGCGAAACTATTCCATCTCTGAACTTGAGTGCTTAGCAATCGTTGAGAGTGTGGAGAAGTTTCGCATCTATCTGATGGGCAGAAAATTTACTATATTTTCTGACCATCACGCATTGCAGTGGCTGAAGACAATCAAAAACCCGTCAGGCAGATTGTTTCGATGGAGTTTACGGCTGTCGAGTTACGAGTACGAGGTCCGCTACATAAAAGAAAAACAGCAGTATGAGGCAGATCTCTTGTCCCGTAACCCGTTCTGTGGGTTCTTAGACGCATCCCTTATTAAGACCCATCAACCTTCTCCATCGGGAGAGTCTTAGCCTGACCATTGATCACAATGGACTGCATACCGTTTCCCGAAAAGGTGTAACAAAAATTATAATTCCAAAAACACTCATACACCAACTCTTACAAACAGTACACGCACAGTACAACCACCCCGGTATTTCACAAATGACACGACTCATCTCCGCTCAATATTACTGGCAGGGTATGTCGAAAGACATTACACAAAAGGTTAAGACCTGCCCCACCTGCCAGTTAACAAAACGTCCATTGGGACCCACTTACGGGGAGTTAGGTCAACCGCCGGAAGCCAAGGGACCCTTTGACCTACTATTCCTAGACACCATAGCAGGATTTGCCAAATATGGCAACACCAAAACATACCTCCATGTTGTAGTCGACCATTTTTCGCGCTACACATGGACGTTTCCATCCAAATCCACCAGCATTACCATCTACCAACAGGTAATCAAGCGAGTATTACAGGATGGCTCTCCGAAACGCCTTCTTATGGATAGAGCCCCTGCATTCACTTCACCAAAATTTAGTAGCTTCCTGCTTAACAGGAACATCCACCCGTTACACTCAACTAGCAATAATCCACAAGCCAACGGTCTATGTGAACGCCTAAACGCCACCCTCACAGGAAAACTTAGGCTATTACATCTGGAGAATCCTAAGATCGCATGGACCAAGTTGGTCAAACGAGTTACAACTATATATAACAGCACCCCACACTCTATCACCGGTTTTCCGCCCATCTACCTGATGTTTGGCGTCCTACCCCCAGAACTATCTGACCACAGCACACCTTACCCAGATATCGACAGAGCTAGGAAGATCGCACACACACGAACACAAAACAAACATATACAAGATAAGAACATTTATGACCAAAGACACAAACAACCACATTTCGAAATAGCTGATCTGGTGTTAGTTAAATTATATCACCACCCCAACACAGGGAAACTCGCCCCGTATTTCACAGGACCCCACACCATATTAGAGATTATATCACCAAATGTGGTCCGTATCGATAGACCCAATCAACCTCTCCAAAGAGATACTGATACGATCCACGTCAACAAGCTTAAACTATACACAGAAAAAGTCCGATATATACACCCACCCGCCATTAGAATACACCATGTACGACACAAGCCCAATTACACGTTCCCGTTTAAACATTTCACACCCGAATTGTTTCCAGCAGAGCCGTTGAGATTCAAATCAACAAACAGCGAGCCTTTCAAGCATTTAGATCCTACCATTTTTTCCAAAAAACGATTTACGCCATTCTCCCACGATAACAAGAATTGCGACATAGAACAGCCACAATTAATAAAAGTCCAAATAGATATCCCAGAGCCACCATTCATGGCAAAAACATGGGAGAAGATGGGTCAATATCCCATTTTTCACCTAATCTCTGTTATTTGTCTGCTATTTCTACCCTATGGACTCGTCCCATTTTTATTCATCATTCACATGCTAATTTATACCCTACCTTCCCATAGAATTTATCAGCTGCAAGAGGCAGTCTTCCATATCGGAAATTCCGTCTTAAAATCCATCTTCCATATAGGAAATTTCGTCTTAAAATCTATCGTCCATATAGGAAATTCCGTCTTAAAATCTATCATCCATATAAGAAATTCCGTCTTATATTCAATCTTCCATATAGGCAATGCCATTCTTGAATTACTAAATCTGGTGTGGAATATGCTGGAAGAGATCGTCACCCATTTGAAGGGAGAAGCCCCAATTCAATTAAAGCACGTGCAGAACCTTTAGAAAAAATTCAATTAAAAAGACAATTAGGCGTGTGCAAAAAATCAATTAGGAGGCAGGAAGTGAGATGGGGACCGCTTTCCCCGCACGACAATAAGACGTCCGCCATTACTCAAATTACTTGCAAATAGAGGGTGGATAGATTTAGAAAAGGACCTTGCTTTTCCCCACACATCCGCCATTCTTCCAGACTCGGATCATATTCCCATTTCCTCGCGACAAAGACGCCGGTCAGCTCAGCTACATGCAAATAGAGGGGGGATAAATTGGGAATCACCCCGGCGGGCCCCTTGTTTTTCCCCCGCACATCCGCTAATATAAATTGAGGTCAGCGCGCTGTGGACGATCTCTAATGTCGCCCAGTTTGGATTCCAGTTGAACCTACATATCGACTTTTACAAAAAACACAATTTAATTGCACTCTCACAAGAGACTTAAGACGTTACCGACACTTCCCAATGAGTTCACATTTCTATTCTTTATTCTTTAAAGACTTCCAAAAAACGTTACATTCAACCCACATTACACACAGACGTTAGATTTTAATACACGCAGATCTCAAGGTCAAATATGAACAAAACACGCACATAACCACTTAAATGATAGGAAAAATTAGGTAACTAAGCTTTCGAGCTTGCGTTTTCTTCCGAAGGGATTAAACAACCTTTTTAGAAGGATCGAGGACTCTCCTCGGATCCTGTATTCAAAGTTTTGACTACGGTAACGATACCCGATATATAAAGTGGATATTGGGCGAGCACATCTTAAGTGCCCTAGGGAAATGCATAAAAATCCCTGGAACGCATTAAGGCTCGGGACACATTAACATACAACATTCGGCATTGAGATCTCGAAAAACAAACACGAACACCAAGACAAAATACACACGTAAGGTTAATTAGATTCCCATGTCTCCTGTATACATAATATAAAGCACACAATTGGGACAGATCACGTTTCTACCCAAGAGTCGCACAGGAAAGACAAAAAATTCTACAAGGCATATAATTAATTGGTTGCGAACATGATTAGATTGTGGCATGTAATTAACAAGCGAGTTTACGAACCTCGCTATACATTTTTTTTATATATCATTCATTTACATTATTTTTCTTATTTTAAAATCAAAATACTCAATCCAATTTATCATTTTTTCTTAATTCAATTACTTATGTAATTATGTACTTATGTACTTATGTTCAATTACTAAAATTCCCTCGACTTTCTTTCCCAATTTCGAGTAGAATATGATTAGGCATTTCTCTTTTTTTTTCACCATGCAACAAGCATTTTTCTTTTTTCACCATGCAACAAAGCATTTTTCTTTTTTTTTTCACCAATGCAACAAAAGCATTCACTTTGATTTCGTTCAACTTTTATTTTTATTTTTGATTTCTCAAAAGACCTAATAAAACTCCCTCGACTTTCCATTCCCAATTTCGAGTAGAATATGATTAGACATTTTTCTTTTTTTTTCACCATGCAACAAGCATTTTTCTTTTTTTTCACCATGCAACAAGCATTTTTCTTTTTTCACCATGCAACAAAGCATTTTTTTTCACCAATGCAACAAAAGCATTCACTTTGATTTCGTTCAACTTTTATTTTTATTTTTGATTTCTCAAAAGACCTAATAAAACTCCCTCGACTTTCCATTCCCAATTTCGAGTAGAATATAGTTAGGCATTTCTTTTTTTTTCCCCCACTATGTATCATAGTATTCATTTTGATGTCTTACAATTAAAGAATTTTTTGATTTCTATTAATTATACGCAAGCTATATGTCATTAACACCTTTTTCTTTTATCTTTTATATCACTACCAATGCTTGTATATAGCCTCTCTATAACCAACTAATTTTCCCACAAAATTATTTTTTTCCTTTACAGAACTCACTCAGGTTCACCCCTTCGTAAATTCTTCATATGTAGGGGGCGCATCTGTCATAATTTGTACATAACTGGATGCAAACCCGCCCAAATATGTATGCAATGTATGTTTTAAAAGATTTAATAAAGGCAAGGCTTAAGAATCTGGGAGAGAAGGACTAACAAAGAGGAAGCAATCATTAGCAGGTTTTATTATCCCGGAACTCATAAAACTGAGTTCAAGAACCTAGCATTTCCTGGTCAGGTTAGGACAAGTCCAGAGAACAAAGAATTAGCAAAGACCAATCAGAGAGTAGAACATTAGCCAGGAACCTATAGAAAGGTTACACGTCACAAAACTCCAGCCAATGAGAAGCCTAAAGAGTTTTCTTCTTAAGTTGGGACCTGGACAGGATCGAGTGGTGAACTGGACAGGATCGAGTTAGCACCTGGACCGCCTTGAGAAAAGCTTGGAGCAAAATCCCATCTCCGCAAACCTCAGATAAGTCAATTCTCAAATATGGAATAGATAGTCGATAGCCAACTCCTCAACTCCCTTTTTCTCCCTAGATTGCTAGCCTTTTTCAACTCAATCAACCCTGTGTTTTCGTTATTTTCCCCTGTATGCATAACTTGTCACTCAAACGACTCCGCCATCATCAATTCAATCAATTATCAACCAACTTCAAAAGATTTCGCACCGATAATCCTACATATATTCTTTTAGTTAAGGTCCTGACTGTATTGATTTTATAGGCTATGGGACTATTGGAGGAGAAATGGGTATATAGTGGTGGAATGTTCTTTTTATGGTATACTGTTGTGTGTATCTTGTGCGGGATGCGAATAATCAGGATATCTAGAAAGGGTAAAACTAGGTCTATTTCAGATTCGTGTGTGAATTTAATGTCTGCATGGAAAGTGTGTAGAGTATCAAGTATGTGTCGGAGCTTATTGGTTTTGACTATGCAAAATATGTCATCTACATATCTCCTCCATGAAGAAGCTCCTCATGTAATCGTTTATTCGTATATGTATAATGTATATATGTTTGATAATAAATGCTTAGAGAGAAATTAGTTTTGCTTGTTTTGAGTACATGAGTATTTTGCCAATGCTTTTCAGACGTGACATCTTGGAAAATAGAATAAAAACAACCTCTAAATCACTATTCGACTTTATTGCGCTGATAAAATTAATTGAGTAGAAATACCTGACGTAAAGCAGGAAGAACATAAAATACTAGATAACGTATTTACATATTAACAAAAAGTTTCGTGCCGACCAAAGAATAAAATTCAAAATAAAATAACATTATTATATAACATATATAGAAGTAAAAATGTCATTCCTGACCCTCCCGCTCACAAGACATTATCCATATAGGTAATACGCTAACTGAGGTTTAGTTTTAAGGTTTTAAGCAATCTCCTCCAAAGATACTGAACTATACATAGCTATCTACACACCAAACCTTTCGTTATTTTTACTTCATGTATCATACTTATTTTATACTTGAAACATTAGTAGGTATTAATATAAAGCAATAACGCGCTATATATACACACCAAATTAAATAAAAAAACATTAAGACGCGAATGTTTCTTTCACATGTTTCTCCGACCCATAAGAAAGCATTGGCCTAAATATTGTTTTGTAAAATCTAAGTCTCTTTAGGGTACTCAGACTCCAAGCTTTTCCGCAAATTGACAGTAGCAGATTTTTAAATCTTTTTGTTTTATTTAGTATAATATCTATGTGAGGATTGAAATTAAGTGTTTTATTTCTAAAATGATTTGCAAAAACGACTCCTAATATTTTAATTTCCTGTACTGGCATAATTATTTTGTTTTTAAACTTTATTGTGGACATATCTTTATTGTGCAAATGCAGAATGTCAGTTTTCTCAAGACTGATTTTTAGTTTATTTTGAGTACACCATTGATCGATTTCTTCCAAGATTAATTATATCAAATTTTAAAGAGTATCCTTGTCTTTATTCTAAACTATTATTGTCACATCATCAGCATAACACAGTATTTCAGAGAATTGGGTATCTGCAATTTGTTTAATAAATCATTCAGTAATATCAGCCATAGCAATGGAGACAGTGGTCCGCCCTGTGGACAGCCTTTTGATATTGTGTTATTAACCTTCTTATCACCATAAGTGAGATTTGTTTTGATATTTTTCGAGAAAGATCGAAATATTTTAATCAAATCAGCGGGTATATCTTGATCTCTCCTTTTAGTTGTTAAATGTTGAGCAATCTCCCACAGAGATAAAGAATTTAAAATAGTGATCTATAAAACAGAAATTTCGTTATTTTTTAACTTGATGTACCTATTTTTATTCTCCATATATATATACTAGACGGGTGACCCGGGCTTCGCCCCGGGATTGACCCGTGTGCATATCTACCCGAGTGATATATATTTAGATAAGATATTTTAAAAATAATTGTTTGTTATTAGCATTATCTATTTGTTTGCATCAGCATAATGTATGTATACATAAAGTATGTGTATATATATACACCTCAATAGTACAAAAGCTAACATACCTATACTTTCGATATTTGCGGACCTATAATGAGGTATTGTTAACAATAGATTATTTAAGGAGCGACCCGCTCCAACACAATAGTTACAAAAACAACAAAGCGAGTGGGGGGGGGGGGGGGGCAAAGGTGGCGTGATCGTAGCCAACCAATAGGAGAGCGCCATTCCAAAAAAAAAAAAGCAAACGGTGACAGAGATGAAAAAGAATTGATGACGCTCGTAACTGTATATAGAATATTAAAGTTGTTCTATTTATTTTAAAAATTTATTAATTTCTATTAATTTTATTAATTCTATTAATTTTTATTAGATTTTTTTTGCCTCAAATTTGAAGTGCGTTTGTATTATTGAATTTATTAATTTCTATTAGTATAGATAATTCGTTTTTATAGATCATTTTTAATTGCTATTCTTCTTATAATCAGAATCACTTATCTGTAGAAATTTATTTTAGAAATATTTATTCTGGATGCCCAGAATTTATCTTCGTGCGTATCTACCCGAATGTATATACACTGCTTAGAAAGAATTTAATTTAACCTTACTTGAAATGCTGCTTCTAAGAAATCAGAATATATCCATTGTAATTTTTAATCCACCATCGAGACTCTTAATGTGTCTTCGCAGGCCTTACGGGTAACTCCGGGGCGTTGCCCGGATCTCTCTTCGACGGTCAAAATAATAATTAAGAGTGAGCTCTTAGTTGTTACTTTGTCCGTCGAAGAGCGAAAGCTCAAAGGCTCGCGCTGTTTTTATAATATAGAAAAATATTGCGGATGCTTTTTTGATATTTTATATAAATATAAAAATATTCTAAAAAAATTAAAACATTAGAGTGCTGATTTTTCAAATATATATATTTTTTAATTAGATAAAATTGAGAAGAAAAAAAAGACTCCTTCGGAGCTTCAGCAGTTACGTGTCATATGCTGGGTAGAAAAGGAATAAGCGAAGAGATAGTTTGTATAAAAGAGAAAAGACAGAACCATTTTAATAATTTTCAAATGATTAAATACAAGTTAAGATGAAGAAATAAAACATACTTTTCCTCTCTTATCTCTTGAAGAGATATGATAAAGTTTTATTATAATTTGTTTTAAAATTTAATTTTGTGATTTTTAAAGCCTAAACTAATGACATCTAGTGTAAAATGGAAGGATACAATATAAGATATTATATTAATAGAAGGAATCTAAAATATATCAGATTTATATATACACACAAAATCAAGAGTAATTAGCGAAAGGTGTATTGTAAACAAAATAAGAGTATGCGTTCTCTATATAAAACAAATACCATATTATATAATTGAGTTAAATAAATATAAAACATATTTGCAGAGTTTCTTTATTCAGATATTGGAAGGCAAGCTTTCACGTGGTCGCGCTTCATCAGGCCTTCGCAAAGGCATGCAACATACTTCAGCTATTATATATTTATTTAATTCAATCATATAATATTATTTGCATCTATATTTCAAATACCATATTATGGTGACTGATACAATGTGGTAGTTGTATTGTATAGCGAACGCATACTTATTTAGTTAATTACACTTGATTAGATATTTTAGATTATTTTTATTAATATAATATTGTCGCGCTTGTCCCCTCCGGTTCTTTGCCACGACGCCGCTTCCTCCTTCGTGGATCACCTACCCAGGTTCCGGTGCTTTCCCTCTGCAGCTCTACTCTGCAGACCAGCCAAAGACCTTCGAGAACCACCACTCAAGTGGATCTCCTTTCCTCTGGCAGTATCTTTCGGCCCCTTATTGGGGGGAGGGACACGAGCGACCAGAAGTAGCCACTGTGGCGTTGGCGAGAGAGTCATAACAGCAACCGGCATCAAGACTTCTATCACTCATTTTTTATTGTCATTTCTACTACACATTACATATAACTAGAATAACAATTAACGGGTATTTACATTTCGTTACTTTCTAGGGCCAATATAAACGTGTATTTACAAACATTTGCCCCAGGAAACAGGACCACAGCAGTCGGCGATTCCCACATTATTTCAAGACCGAAAATAGGCGAAAGCGCCATCTATTGGCGGAGGTTGTAGGTGTTTTGAAGGCTCATATACGCGACAATATCTTATTTTGTATCCCCCTCCATTCTACACTAAATTGTTATTAGTATGAGTGTAGACCGCCGGTGACTAATCTACGTATAATGGTCTTGGTCTATTGGGAGTATCAAGCGTGTCCTGTACATCCTGAAATCTAGCAAAATATATAAGTGGATGTAATTAAAGAGAATCTTTTTTGAAGAATCTTTAATTTTCTTAATTAATAAAAACATTTACTTATATTAAGGTAGGATACATTTACATTGTGATCAACATATTATATTACTTTGTTACTCATCGGTTACTAATGGTTTGATTTGATCAGAATTAATTGGCTTCCCATTATAATGTTTGTCTTTCCCTGTTTTTCTAATTGACAGTAATCATTATATGTATTATAACAAGACATCGGTTATTACTGACAACTTCTTATGTGAGTATTGTTATATATTACTTATTTAAAAATAACTAATTGGCTCAAAATTAAAATAATTATAGTTTGGGGGAGGAAATATCAGGGGGTTTCTAGGTACGTGAAAGAAATTTACATAATTGAAGTATAATGTGATATCTACAAAGGAGATAACTACGTTTTTATAAGAACACCTACGTCAAGGTGAACAGCTTACCTGAGGAATAATTTGGATATATTTCCTCCTATCGACTCACGCTAACTAACTTCCATTGTAGAAAGTGGACCCGTGACTTCAGACACTGAAATGTACACCTGGCTTTAACTCAGGTAGGTTCGACAATATCATCGGCTATAGTTTCCTTGCCCTTGAGCCGATCTACAAGGCTTACGGCGCCACGCTTATACATCTTAAGATATTTGTATAACCTTTTATTCAACTTGCTTACATATTCATTAAAATTAAAGATACTTCGGCCGATAAATCTTTTTATTACCTCGACGTTACGGCAAAAATATTTTGTTTTCTTCAGGAACAATATATTTTTGTCGGAATCTCCGATGTCTGTACACAAATATTGGTATCGATATTCAATATTCATTCAGAGAAAGAAAAATTATGAGATTTTGTACATTCTCGCACTCTACAATGTAGCTGACAAAGCGAGTTTACACATTTCCAGACTTCTGTGTGGTCTTGAGGAATAAACAAGGATGGGGTCGAGAATGATTTATTCTAATATTTTCCCTTTAAAATCTTTATAAACTTTAGAAATATTTCTTTAAACTATAATTACAGTTCACAAAGTCTGGTATTTTATAGAAATGATCATCCCTGTTTAACATATTTAAAGTGTATAAATAAACTATAGATTAGAATTTGATTATTTATTTTGAATGGAGATAATAGGCGTAAACACAAAACACACACATTACCGCTTCTATGCCGCAATAGGCGGCTGGGATTCCGTAAAATAAGGCGGAATAATTCGTGATTAAGCTGCGAAATTAAAAATATTCTAGGGTATTCCCAAAAAAAATATAAACTCTCAAAATAATTAGGATAAAATTTAAAATATAAAACACAAATTTAATTTTTTTGTTAATAAATAAAATAAATTAATATAATAATATGTTAACAATTTTAGTTAGTAATATTGTTCGCAAAGTATGTATTATTTTATTAACATTTTTGATGTTTATACTTTGCTACTCTGTAAACTTCCCTCATTACTTATCTTTTGTTTATCCTTCATAGTTTGTTCTTGCCTGAAATAAATTGCTGTCTCATCCCGAAGTTGGTCTTCCCTAATTTTCCACGTGGAAATATTGACTTTAATATGGATGTGTGTATTCAAACTAGAGCATCAGCCCGTTTTAGGAAAGGGTCTAGCACGAGAGGTAGTTTTATACCTTATTGAAGTTTTAACTTATATAGCAGAGCTTAATATTATCTATATGTGTGAGGGATATATCTTTATTTATATTTAAAAAAGATGCATATATTGGATTTATAATGAATTTATTGTTCCAATATTTAGAGGGGCAACTCGCCTCTCTTTATCGAGGATGTTTGTGTTTTCACTAAAACATGCGCGCACGTGTACAACACCACTCTCGTTCTACAAGGCCAATGAAAGAATTGTTTCAGTGGCCTTGTAAGAACGAGAGTGGTGTACACGTGCGCGCATGTTTTAGTGAAAAACACAAACATCCTCGATAAAGAGAGGCGAGTTGCCCCTCGAAATATTGGAACAATAAATTCATTATAAATCCAATACATGCATCTTTTTTAAATATAATTTTAATTATGGATTGCTCAATATTCAAAATCTTTATTTATTTAAATGAATGTAAAAAAGTAATTAACGCCACATATAAAGTTTTATATATTAATTTCTATCTATTCTCCTTTTAAAAAATATATATTTCTATAACAAAAAATTCGACATACTAAGAATAATTGGAATACTATTGGAATAAAATATGGTGTAAGTGAAGAATATGTATAGAAGAAAAAATATTAAAATTCAGAATAATTGTTTATTTCTAGAGTTGATCGTCACAAATCGAGAAAGTCCATATGTGTCGTTGGACCCTACTGGCCTGGATGCAGGCTGACAACTGGCGTGTCATGGCCTGATAAAGATTCCAGATAGGGCACTGCGGATATTCTTGATAAATTGTCTCCAACTGTTGGGCTAAATAGTCAACATTCTGGAATAGTTTAAATCCTCTTCCCATCACGTCCCGGATATGCTCTATGGTTGAGATATTAGGCGACTTTGCTGGCCACTGAAGTGTTCAGCAATATTGAATAAACCCATAGTAACACATGCCGCGTGTGGCTGGGCATTATCTTATTGAAAGGTATGCCCAGAGTGATTTGAGAGGAACGGTAAAAAAGCAGACCTAGATTTAGCACCGTAATTCAACTATTGATGGTCATTTTGGACACTATGTGTCAGTCACACATTGGCTGGTAGATAACGTCGAATCCAATACTGTGACAGCTGTTCTGACGATCGTTCTGTCCTCCCGTTCTGTTGTGTTCCTTTGTCGACCGCTGCCGTCCTGACGTTGCTTTTTTCCGTTGTTGACCCCTCTTGCCAACGTCGTCTAATAGCCGCATCATTTCGACACAGATGTCGCGCAATTAGTCGATTTGACAAATCAGTCCCTTTCATCGGTCACCAAATTTCAATCATACGTATTTTCACGTGAATCTGACGACTCCTCTTCTTGTTATTTGGAATTTATTTTGTTTTTATAGAGTGTATATGATATGTCCCAACCTTTTTACACTTAAATAAATACTTAATGTAAATCAAAGCTTATATTTTAAAACACTTACACTTTAAATATTAATGACTTGTAGAAAGGACGAAATAAAACATTATATGGTGATTATTTTTATTCAGTTCTGTTTGTTATTTTTCTAAATGTTCTGAAGGGTTCAAAATAGTAACTTTGAATTTATCATTTTTTCCTTTTATTTTTGAAGTCCTAAACAATAATTTTCACTCAATCTCTCCAAAATATTTGAATGACTGAGTTTCAAATGTATCTGGACTAAAATCACCAACAAATATTTACTACTAGCGGATGTACCCGGCTTCGCCCGGGTTTTACCCAAGTAAAGGTTTGTCTAACGAACATTTGTTAAAACAATTCTCTATAAACTTATAATTTGATAATTTGAAACTCGTAAATTTGAATCTCTCGATAAAGTGAACATTTTTTCCCGGTCCCTTTAAAAATACTCGATAAGTTGAATAAAATCAATATTAATTGGTTCCCTCGGTATTTGGAAGTTAAAGGAATAGTATTTTGCCTTGGAATTGTATCATTATATTCTTGTCTCAAATGAATTGCCGTGTCATCCTGAATTTTGTCTTTCCTAATTTTCTACATTACAAAATCATCATTTTATCTAGTGAACATTTTTCCCCGGTCCCTTGAAAAATACTCGATAAGTTGAATAAAATCAATATTAATTGGCTCCCTCGGTATTTGGAAGTTAAAGGAATAGTATCTTGCCTTGGAATTGTATCATTATTCTTGTCTCAAATGAATTGCCGTGTCATCCTGAATTTTGTCTTTCCTAATTTTCTACATTACAAAATCATCATTTTGTCTATTCTCCCAATATATATGTTGTAGATAAATGATAAAACTAACTTTGACTTGTGCGCAATTAATAGGTAGAAAATCTTACTTTTGATAACTAATCATCATCATTTAGTTAAATCTACAAATCTGCAAATAACTCTAAGGATATTCAAGATATTCAAGAAATTATTTTTCAAAAACCTTCCCGGGGATATACCTAATAATATCACAAAATTTCACGGCGATTGGATGTATGGTTTTTGAATCTATAGAGTACAGACAGACAGACATTCAATTTTATATATATATATAGATTTAAATATAATAAAACATATTTAAATGGCAAATAGGGTGATATTTTATTGATTTTAATAATATGAAACTTTATATTTCTCATAGATTATATTTTTAATGAAAAAAATTATATTAACTAATTATAATATATTTAAATAATTTAAAATGCCGAAGTAAAAAAAAATGCAATTTTGGGTTAAAGTAATTAAAAAGTGCTAATATTGTTTATATAGAACTTGTATAGATATATAGAACTATGGCCAGTCTTTCCCATGAAACTATACAATCTATATGTGAAAACACAATAGCTCTCTCATATTTTGAAATCTACTTAACATAGATTGGAACCCGCAGAAACTGAACAAGTTTTTAATCACATATCCTTTTACCTATTACTCAACATACAATGTGTGATCATCAAATTGGAAGACAAGGTCGTTAAAATTTTATTATAGTAGATAAAAAAATAAAAACTAGTATTCATCAAAGTATGACCCTTGCGCTGCACAACAACGTTCCCATCTTTTCAGCTGCTCAAAACCTTCGCAAATACGGTTTTCGGAATTGTTCTTAAAATTTTCTTCGAATTTTCTATAATTGTACTTACATCATCAAAATGTTTACCATTCAAGAAATGTTTTTCTTATAGAAGAGAGAAGGAGGTAAGGGGGGAAGGAGTTCAGGAGAATAAGGAGGGTGACGAAGTTCGGGAGTTCCGTTCTTCGCCAAATATTGAAAAACCGAAAGGGTCTTGTGAGGTCGAGTATTATTTTTAACAGGATCTATTTTCTCATATAAATCAGGTCTTTTAAATTTACTTGCTTCACTTAAAAGATTAATATTATAAAAATAAACGCATTTTTATTATTGTTAAACCTTCTTCAAAAAATTCAAATTGAACAAGACCTTTAAAGGTGAAAAGTTATCAACAAACTTTGATATTAGATTTTGTTCTTCTAGATCTTTTGTGCCTTGGTTTTCCTCGTTTCACTTGATTGGCGTTTTGTATCCGGGTCATACAGGTAAATCCAGTTGTCTTTATCTGTGAATATTTGTTTAATCATGTCTAGGCTATACTAGTAGCTTTCCAAAAGGGTCAAACCGAAATGCTCTACTCTATAATTATATTCAAATCTTAACTTATTATTGATTGCATCAACCCATACGATATCTCTAATTGTATAATCACCTCCTACCTTGATTGTTATTTTACCTTTTTTGCAAAAGGCTTTTAATTTGTTCGATATTTACCTGGTTTCTGATTATACACTGTCGACCAGGTCTAACTTCGTCAAAGGGGTTTGTTCTTTCATTTTTAAAGTTGACGTACCGATTGAAAACTTTTGTTCTGCTATGAAATTCATCCCCATACGCCTCTTCAAATAAAGTATTCGTTCCTACAAATGTTTTTATCAAGTTTCAAAAAACTTTAACAGCGATTTATTGCTCGATAAAATTATCCATTGTTCAAAGAAACCGTTTCAAAGAACTTTCTGGCAACGTTTGCTTTTTAAAATAAAATCGAATCACTTGCGCTCGGGCCATGGTATATATATATATTATTTAAAAGATGAGATGATGATTAGATTTTATGATGATTAGTATTAAAACGTATATATTTTATCTTAATTTTCTTATATTTTAAAATACACCCTTATCTCCCTACTAAATTATCACACCTTGTATATGGCAGCTGACTTATATTTACGTCTACCCTTTTTAATTTCATGCCAAAAGATAAATTTCCAATATAAGAATATTTCATTGTATAATTTGATTTTTCTTTTATTTATGCTCATGATAGAATAAAATATATATACTTTCTTGATATAGATTTGAGCTCAATTTGAAACAAAATATAATAATAAATGAATCTTTTCATATATTTATAAAAATATATATGTGATGATATTGAACCGAATAATAAATTATTGGTGATAATTTGAGAATTTTGGACAATTCTTTGCTTGTAATTCCAACCAAGATAGAAACCTAAATATTGTAGCGAAGTATTTATTATTTTACACTAGTATTAACAGAGTATCATTTTTCATGTTTATATTTTACTTCTCTGTAAACTTCCCTCATTCCTTATCTTTTGTTTATCATTCATAGTTTGTTCTTGCCTTAGATAAATTGTTGTCTCATCCTGAAGTTTGTCTTCTCTAATTTTCCACGAGGCTATATCATTTTGGATTTATTCCTCTTTTTAGGTTATAAACAATGGCTGAAAAATTCAGGTCTCAACTCCCAGCAGTTTATAAGTTGAAATTGTGCATTATACATAAACATCGTATTTATATAGATCGTAACTTGTTTGTATATTCCGAAAAAATCTTTAATAAGATGTTTTGCAAATTTAGAGAAATCGTTTGGCTATATATTAAATTAGTACATTTTGATATTTCATCGCTAAAATTTTATGGAAAATCAATAAAAATACCTTTGATATATTCTTTATAAACATGAATTGAATGGAGAGAAAATAAAATTTCAGCTCACAAACTAACGAATAATTAAATATAAAAGATTCAAAACAAAAAGGTGGTGGGACAATCATTATGTACTTCGAACTTAATGTGATTTAATATGAAGCAACTAATTGCCTAGTTCATTGCTTCCCAATATATTTTACCTCTTCACCCAATAGATAATGGTCACCTACGCCGCGTTTAATTTGCTCGTGTAAATCGAATTCTTTAATGTTGTTAAATAATATATTTCTACTTTTGAGTGTATATTTTAATAAAAAAAACTTTAATGTATGAAAATCTACCTTTTCAAATAATAATTAGTTGCCTTATTGCATTATTTATTCATCTTTATCATATAGTGCAATCTTCAATTCTGAGCTTGAAATTAATGGAAGTTCATTCTATTCTCGAGTAAGGCAACTTTTCATGAAGTTATCTCCAAACAGAAATAGGGTATAAAGCCCTAAAAATCAATTATTGATTTATAATTTGAAATTAATTTTATGATAAATTTTTTTTTTGCGCGCGCGCGCGCTGATTAAGAATACCAATAATCTCATCTGTTGCTAGTTACAATTCAGAGTGTGTAAAAACTTCATATAACATACTTCTGAGAGCGCCAACTGTCCCGGTGATAGGCGACAAAAACTTGTCATTTTAACGGCTTTTGATTTTAGCCTTCTAAATATTCGTCTTCATTTATCAAGAAGGAAATTTATCAATCTGTTCTTTCTATATGCAAAACTACTATTTATATTTGAAATTGATATATACAGAATGTGTGCTTGTGAAATATATAATGAGTTTAATAATATATAATCGGATGCGAAAAATGACATATTTGTTCTTTTTATATATTTGAAATTTGTTATTAAAATAATAAAACACCTTATATAAATTAATGTGTATTAAAATAAAATGTACATTAAAACTCTCCTGAAAGTGGTCGTTTATTTAAGGTTGAATTAGATGAGGACAAATCTTTTCTAAATTTGCCAATTTTGTCTTCACACGCACAGCTCGTTCGTAAAAGAGTTACTAGTGTTACAAATAACGATCATGGATTTATGCGAAACTATATATAAGGAATTTTGAATAAATCCCAAAGACTTGAAAATTCCTATTTGTTTAGGAAAATTAGGAAATTTTCGGATTAATTTAAGGTTTCTAGTATTTCCTTTGTTATCACAATGAAAACTATCATCAAGAAATCAAGGACATTAAGCAAAAAACGAACACCTCTGATAACAAGTCGCATTGTAAACTTATTTCCTTATTTTTTGTTTTTTTAAATTCTTATCTCAAGTTTATCTTTCAAAGTAAGGAAATCAGATTTTGTAATTGATAAATTTTCAATTACCGCAGTTCACGCTAAAGACATTTTGAGAAATTTAATTTTATTCAACTCTCTTCAGACATTATTGTATTTGGCATTCTGTTGGTAATAGCACATGTTTGCATTTTCTGTTATGTCTTTAATTATCTTATGAAACGCGACTTGTTAGTAAAGACTATACGTCCCCAGTCAGTGAAGTTTTATTTATTTATGCTTATGAGGTGATACAGCAACGTCTTTACAATAAGAGAGGAGACAAAATGAATCAAATCTAGAAAAAAGAAGTGAGGATTTCTCGGTCATTAAAGTCTGAGAGGCAAGGCCTTCAGCCAGTTCAGGGCTTCCGGGGTGACAGAGTGGAGATTTGAGATTCCTCCTCAGTGAAGTTCAAAGTTGATTACTCCCGACAAGGGTAAGCAACATTACGGTCGGCGATCTCATAGATTCAGTTCTCTCAGTCATCTGTTGATGATCATTTTGGACACTTGTGTGCTGGTCAAACGTTGGATGGTAGTTTACATTGAATCCAGTGCTGCGACAGCCATTCTGACAATCGCTCTGTTCCCCCGTTCTGTTGTGTCCCTTGGTCGACCGCTGCCGTCCTGACGTTGAATTCTTCTGTTGTTGACCCACTCTTGCCAAAATCGTCTAATAGCCGCATCACTTCGATACAACGGTCGAAGGAATTGACGAATTAACCAACCAATGGCACGACCTCTTTAAAACTGACATATGTTCGTAATGAGCACAAATCCTTGGCGAGACATTGATACAGTAGAAATAGGCTTATTATTATTTATTTAAGTAACCCAGGTTCCTGGAGCGTACAGAAGTCGCCAACTACCCGGGATGTCCTTCTGACCTAAGTCTTCTTGGATTTGTATACAATGCCAGTGGAAGTCCAATTAATGAGGTGTCGCCAGGCAGATTTCTTTCTTGGGAGATTTTCTAGGGATACTGGACATATGTTGGTGATACCTAGGAGAGTGGCTGTCTGGAATCTTTGGTATTGGAAGTTTGGCAAGTGAAGAGGAGGTGGTCTACAGTTTGGTCTTCATCTTGGCAGTGGGGGCAAGTTGGGTCTTCTTTCGATACCGTTGCAAGGTCTGCCTGAATGTAGCCATGGCCGGTCAAGATTGTTGTGGAGGTAGATCCATGCTTGATGTTTCGAAGCATTTGGAGGAGTAGTTTCGGGGGGTAGCAGCAAAAATAGGCTTACTGAAAGAAAATTAAACGGAAAATTTGAAATTCAGCTCGTGCCACGTAGGCCATTGAGTCTAGAATACTCGTTCCATAAGCGCAGTTCTCAGAATCACTTTAACTCTTGCCTTGTATAAATCAAAACTAAATTTAAATCGTTTCCATGTTTGGTGGAAACTTTTTGTGTACGTATTTTCATATAATTTGAACAACTCATTCTTTGTTCATCGATTTTTTGTTATATATAGAATGTGTTACAAATCAATTTATTTATTTATTAAAAGTAAAAATAAAATTTTAATTGAGAAAAAGGTGCCATTTACAAGGGTACATGAAAAATCGTTCGTCTCAAATTATCCCTTATATATGTAATGACTATAAGAATATACGTGATGATATTGTAATCAGATTACTGGAAAAATAATAGTCATAGTAATATATTTATTGATTTTGACCATTTCTTTGCTTGTTATTCCAAGGGGGGTTCAGATAGGAACCTAAATATTCAGATATATCTAACTCGTTTAAAGCCTTGAACAATCTCTGAAAAAAATCATTTCGCAAACACCAACAGTTTCCGAGTTGACATCGTGCAACGCATAAGATTAAAAAAAAAATGTAATCGGCTCATTTCTGACCAACTCAACCACCCACAAGTCTGAATTTTTTTTAAAACTTTTCCCCACCAATAATACATATATATTGTCAGTCAGATGCCGTTTTTTTCTCCAACCCATTGTTCAGAAAGGATCTTTATCGAACGAGTATAATGAATCTCATGTTGGTCGTGAGCTCAAGATTTATAAGTACATAAAATTGTTGCACTCGCACATTAAGGTCGTTTGAGAAATATCTCAACGTCGAGGAGCAGTAAGCCTAAAATCCTGTTTCTCAAAAATGTCTTTGGTTAGCATTAAGATAAGCCCAATCCATACATTTTCTTCGCTTTCCTACTGGAAAGCAATACAATAGCCTTCATCAGAAATATTAGTTAAAGGAGGTTATCATACCTATTCTTTGTGCAATTTTCTATCTCGATGAAGTCATTCAATTCCAGATAGTATTAACTTTATCTGACACCTGGTCCTGTAATAAATAACACATTAAGACTGCCTCTCCATTATGGCCCATTGAAAATATTTCCTATCTTATTGAACCAGTGTGAATCTCACTTCTCTCTTAGTAATACTGCTCTTTAAAATATTCGAATAATCTCTTCTATGTACAAAATAATAATTGATAAAAATATACTTTAGAAGTTCTTGTTGAGGATATTGAGTACTTTCCCCTTTTTGTTGTTTTAAAGAATAAGTGTTTGTGTTATCGTAGAAGAAGGCTGACACCAATTTTAACTCATATTTTGTATGAATAACCCATACAGGAACTGCATGGTTTATATTTTTTCATTATAAGATTTATCATAGCTTTATGATTTATTATAATTTTCTCAGAATTTATTTTCAAATTCGCCGTGAAAGAAACTCTTTGGCAAGGATTTGGGATTTCTTGACTTTTATACATGCTTCTATATATTTATATATATAGCTTTTGATCTCTATATATATAATATCAATACATTAAGCTGTTAAAGTGTATAATGCTGTTCGTAATTTATTTATTAGAAAATATAGTTTCCTTTGTTTCTCAGTTGCAATCCTATTATATTGTAGCGTATAAATCAAGCATTGAAATATCCTAAGATGTAAAAGTATTTATTGATGACGTCACCGCGACGAGTCGACAATTATAACAAGTCAGCAAAACTATCTGCAGCTAGGGAATCTTAAGCATGCAAGCAAAGAAATATTTTAAAGATGATTTTATAAATACAGAGTAATATATATTTTTATAATCTGTTGAATATTTTCATTGAATAATATTAAATTAAATAATAAAATATTTCTTCGCCACAATATTCTTTGCCTTTTTTAAAATCTCATACTAGAGTGTTTACAGTCAATAGGTGTTCAAAGATTATATTTGGTCCTGAAAGAACTTAAAATCAGTAGCAGTTTACATTTTGTGTAGCTTAAAGTTCATATATGTTATATCAAATTTGATGCATAAACTCTTATTTCGCACAATATGTTTAACCTAAAAAGAGTGATCTTCAAACCAGGCAATACATAAAATTGTGTGTGGCTACAAATATTAAACACGAAGAAGATTGACTCCAAACTCGCCTATTTGGCTGCCTCTATCACAACCTGATGGTTTGCGGCTTAAGGTTCACTGTCCTATATTTAATAGAAAATATCAATTTTAAAAGAAACATTTCTAATACTTGAATGATTTCAGGATGTGCCAAAAAAAGCTTCTCTACCTTTCCGTGGGATTGACCTACTGCTTCCGGCGTTTGGGATCTCTGGTGGCCCGGAGACCCTGGTGGTTCATCATCGCACCTGTCATTTTCACGGTGCTCACAAGCATTTGGTGCATCAATGTAGAGTTTGATGGAGACACTGTTAAACTCTTTGGCCCATCAGGATCTTCCTACCATCGAGTTCGTAAACTGATCCTTCACAACTTCCCTCTCAGCAAACAAGAACACTATGATATCGGCCGGGAGACCAAGTTCATTAGCGGCTATGGCAGGTTGCTGGTTGAAACTTTAGATGGGGGCTCTCTATTCAGACACCACATCGTTGACGAGATATTTAAAATTGACAAGATTGTCAGGTCCATGGCGATTACTGATCCGAAAGGGAAAAGGTGGGACTATGAAAGTCTTTGTGCGAGATACTATGGGGCGTGTTTTGTCAATCCAACTATCCACCTTGCCGAACACCTTGGTGAGATTCTTAGTGGAGAATTCAAGATCAAATACCCACTGGAGCTGAGCAAGGATCAACTTCAGTTCCATTATTATGGAGCTACATTAGGTGGAGTGACATTAAATTCTGAGGGACATGTGATCAACGCAACCAAGGCTCAGCTCGTCTACTTCCTCGACAACGTGGATCCGGAGAAAGAAGCTTTAATCACAACTTGGGAACATTCCTTTCTGGACTTGATTGACCAGACACCATTACAGTACTTACGGGTTTGTAAGATGGCCAGTAGCTCGTACCAAAATGAATTTGTAAAAGTTGGAACTAGATTCCTCCCACTTTTCATTATGACAGGGGTCGTCATGATTACTTTCTGCACGGTGGCTTGTCTTTCTACAGATCCTCTGGTGACTAAGCCCTGGCTGGGAGTGTTCGGGTGTATCTCATCTTTTATGGGAGTAATAGCCGGCAGTGGTATCTGTCTTCTAGCTGGACTCAGCTATCCACCCATCAATTTTGGAGTACCCTTTCTTCTCCTTGGTAAATATTCACTATATTAAATTTTGATTTACAATATCAAAGGTTCTAGAAGTTTAAGTATATCTCCCTTCCTTAAATATGTATTTATTTTTATATTTCCAATCCATGCGATACGTATAACTACCTCTTTAATACCAAATAAGCATCAGTAACCTATTTTATTTGCACTTAACTTGTCTTCTAATGCACGAAAGCACACGCACAATAGAAATATTTTTAAAATTTACTTTTAAAGCATTTGAAAATCTCCTCGCTTCTTATATTAATTATTAATTGATAAATTTGTGGATTATTATAAGCTTCTCCTGTTTTCTTTTTCAAAATAACAAGTAATTTCATGTTCTGTCAATATTTTTATCGTTTTGATATTGTCATATTTTGCCTGATATTTAAAAATGTTAATCGCAAAATTTACTCGATACTAGTAAATATAACATTATAACAAAAAATAGACGCATCAAGAAAGATATCCGATTCATACGAAAATATGTATACAAAGACGTTTCAACCAAACATGCAAGTGATAGGAATTTGGTGTCTAATACATGCAAAGCATGAGCTTCAGGTATTCTGAACTGCATATCCAGTACGAATTTTCTACACTCAATATTCGGCGCATCACGAGCTGATTTCAAAATTTCTATTTAAATTTTTGCACTTAGCCTATTTTACTGTTTCAATGCTTCGCCTAAAGATTCGTCCTTATTACGAACATAGGTCAGAGTTAGAAATAAAGTCGTGCCATTGGATTAAAAGAGGCTGATTGGTAAAATCAACTAATCGCGCGACATCTGTGTCGAGGTGATGCGGCTATTAGACAATGTTGGCAAAAATGGGTCAACAACGGAAGAAAATAGGATGGCAGCGGTTGACCAAGAGATATAAAAAAACGGGAGGATAGAACGATTGTCGGAACGGCTGTCGCAGCATCGGATTCGACGTTAACTACCATCCAACGTGCTTCCAGCACACAAGTGTCCAAAGTAGCCATCAACAGACTACTGAGAGAGCGGAATCTGAAAGCCAACTGACTGTATGATACATACCTCTCACACCGGTACACCAACAAGTCTGACTACACTAGTGGCAGAAACAATCAACTTGGATCTGCGCTTAAATGGGGACGTATAGTCTTTAGTGACAAGCCTCATTTCTTATTGTGGCCTGACCACCGTCGCAAACGTGTCTGTGACGTCCAGGGCAGCGTGTTGACCCTGGCAGAACACTATACAGGTCCACAACAGGGCGTTTGGCTTGGGTTTTAATTCATTTGAGATTAGGATTCAATTGGTAGTCATTCCTGCCACCAAAATCGAACAAACATATGTTATTGATCTTATACGGCCTGTTTTGTTTCCCTTCTTTTCACATCACTCCGGGCTAACATTTCAACAAGATAATTCCCCACCACATACAAACGTGTTACTTAGGATTGTTTTCAATCTTGCCAAAAACTTCCGTAGCCAGCAAGGTCGCCAGATTTCTCACTTTTAGAGGAGACCTAGCACATGACGGGAAGGCGAATACAACCATCCCGGTAGATTAGCGAATCAGCTCGATAGTTGGAGAAAATTTGGCAATAAAGCCATCAGCACACCTTCCGGAATCTTTATCAGTTCATGGCACGCCGTGTGGCAGCCTGCATCCAGGCCAGTTGGGGGTTCAACGACGAATTGACGTTTCGAATTTGTGACTATCAGCCTCTGGTGTATAAACACTAATTGTTCTGAAACATTAATCCTTTTTATCCTATACATGTTATTCACATGCACCAATTTTTGTCCCAATCGGACAACTCCTTGGTGCATCATTTATTTTCATTATAGAGTGTATTTTCGCTACAATAATAGAATAATAAAACTCAAACCCACACTTTTATTGAGAAATTATTATTAATAAGAAGAGTTTGTCAAAGTTGTGTAATTTTAGGAAAAATAATGCCACAAAAAATGTATTTTGGTAATATTAGGTTTAACAAAAATGAGAGTTTAACAAAATGAGAGAAATTGAATATATTTAATATATGAATATATATTGCTACTTACAGTTTTTTAAAGCTGTAAATCATTTTAATGATATATAAATAAAATGCTTTGCTTAAATTAGAATGAACACAGACTGGTTCAAAATATTTAAGTGTGAACATATTAAAGAAATATCAGAACGTCTAAACCTTTTAAAGACTTGCGAGTAGATATTTAATTTCCAGTTACCTTTCCCATGGTTTTTAAATTGAGAGATGATTTCAAAAATTTATGTTGAAAATACCTAAATATACTAATAGCTTACTTATATCTTGTATAGTATGCCTAATTTAATAGTTTTATGAACTAAATTTTGTTATTTTTATTTTACAAAATGCTTAATGAAAGTATATACAGTAGTAATGCCCAAAATACTGTCACGATCTTTGTTTCCCATCAAATGACATCGAAGATACATCACGAATTCTCAAATCTAGTCCATTATATCAAACCTTATTTATAGGAAATTGGTTGTAATTATATAATTGCATAATTATCCTTAGAAATAAATGAATATTTTTATATTAATTATATATTTAGCTAATCTTTGCTTTTCTTTATAATATAAATACAATTATGTACTGATAATAACTATAATGTATTCAGTTTGATAATTCAGATTCAACAATGTCTATACAATATGCCTACATTGCTCACACTATCCTGGTGTCCAGCTATCGGGATCGACGACACCTTCATCTTCCTGGCAGCGTGGCGAACTACGGATCCAAAGGACAGCGTGGAGAAACGCTTGGCTGAGTCATACGAGCATTCTGCGGTGTCGGTGACATTGACGTCGATGACCAACTGTGCATCATTTCTGGCCTGTACTACCATGCCCTATATGGCCACCCGTATCTTTGGCATTAACGCTTTCATCTCCTGTGTCTTAGTCTACATCTACCAACTTACCTTCATAGGTGGCATCATCGCTCTCACTGGACGTCGTGAAGCAGCTGGATACCATGGGTTTTTCCCATGGGTTCAGGTCAAAAAGGAACCTGGTAAATTTATAATTTTTTCTTTAAATTACTTTGATATTAGCTCTAAGAATAAATTTAAAAATATTATCATCCCATTCTCTATCATATAATTTTAGGGAAAATATATGTGAGAGGGTGTTATTATAAGGTCCCAAATGGATTTATTCAGATTAGAAATGAAAGGCCTTTCATTTAAACTTTATGCTCTATTATTCAATTCTATATTTAGGAATCTTTCAATCGAAAATAAATTAGTTTATCAAAGACATATAAAATAGTAGAGTAGCAAAATATAAATAACAAAATTAACAATCTGTGAACTAATAAATATTTTGTAAATTGGCTCCTTCGCTAAGGGAGCTGTGAATTACACCTTGCATTCTTGAAGTTTGTCCCTAGTATTTATCGATAATTTTTCTTGAAACGTAAAGAAAAGTTTTGTCGTCTTATCGTCTATAGGGAAATTGTCTTCTTTGAGGGAATATTTGGCTTTGATACTGCCGTGGAATCTTGAAGCCAGTCGCAGAAAATTGTAAACGTAGAAAATTTGAATGGACAAACTTCAGGATGACACAGCAATTTATTAAATACAAGGATACAATAGCATTTATCAAATACCAGAGAGGCAATGAGGTTACAAAGTAGAAAAATATGAATATCATATTTGATCAAATAATACGTATTTTTCTACTAAATGCATATTCACATAAAAAGAGGTAAACAAGTAAATGCTAAGTTTCAAAAATGCCCTGTTGTTTGTAAATTCTAACGGGATTCAATAATAAAATTATGGTAGTTAGTATTGGAAATTTTAACGAATGACTCATTAAAGCAGAGTGCCAATTGATTTATTGGTTATACAAGTTTAGATAAAATCAAAAGAGGGATAGAATGACAGTTGTAAACAGCTAGCAGCAGGCAGGAAGTCACACATGGTATATGGTGGCGCCGCCTCAGTGTACATGTGCCGAAGGTCAACATGGGATGAAACAGTGACTCTATAAATTTCACATTTCTAACACTCCCTCTTGAAATTTATAACGTTCAAGTTTTCTAGGAGCCGCCTGAAGTGTTTCGGTCCCAAAGGTTTCGTCAGGAGGTCAGCCGTCTGCTGAAGAGTGCTGACATATCTTGTGATCAGCTCACCATCTTCCTGTTTAGTACGAATGTAATGATATCGTACATCAATGTGCTTCGTTCTCTTATGGAACTCGGGATTCTGCGCTAGCTTTATGGCTGCTTGATTATCCATGTTGAGTACTGTGGGTCTGTCCATCTTAATCCCGATATCCTTAAGAAGTCTGCGTAGCCAGACCATTTCTTTAGTAGCAGCACAGGCAGCAATATATTCACTTTCTGTTGTCGAGAGGGCAACTGTCGATTGCTTTTGGCTTGACCATGAAACAGCACCATGGTTTAACATGAAGATGTAACCTGTAGTACTTTTCCTTGAATCAATGTCCCTAGCATAATCGCTATCTGAGTAACCTGTTAACTCTTGATGGCTAGCGTACAATATTCCTAATTGTGGTGTTGCTTTCAAGTAGCGAAATACATTTTTAATTGCTGTCCAGTGTGTCTGTCCTGGGTTGTCAAGGTATTTACTTAACTGTGATGTTGCAAAAGCTATGTCCGGTCTAGAAACAGAAGAGGCAAACATTAGTGAGCCTACGGCATCTCTGTAAGGAAATTTTGGTGAATTTCCATTTTTATCTAAGTCTGGGCAATCAATTTTAGTTAGGACTGTACTCGGGTCCATGGGTACTGCTGCGGGTTTGCAATCAATCATGTTGAATTTAACTAAAATCTTGTTTATGTATGAATATTGGTGGATATAGATCTTCGATCTATCCTCTGATTGTTCAATCTGAAGTCCTACGAAATAATCTGCATCTCTAGACGTTATATTGAACTCGTGAGATAGTTCCTGGACGATAGAATCGATATCGTCCTTGTTCCGAGACATGAGAAGTCCATCATCGACGTAAAGAGCAAGGATCATTTGAGTGTCGAAATAGTCTACGTTCTTCCTTTGTGTGTAACCCTTAGCTACAAGTCTAGCCTTAAATTTAGGTGCCGTAGAGTTGGGATGGGATTTTAGCTTATAAACCCATTTACTTCCTATTGGCTTATATCCGTCTGGTAGGGTTTCGAGTGACCATGTGTTATTAGATTCTAACGCTTTTATTTCTTCTTTCATTGCATCCAACCATTTTTCGGCATTTGGACTTCCCATAGCATCTTTATAGGTTGAAGGCTCATCGACAAAATGGTAGTTACAAGAATCTGCTTTCTTTTAGATCGAGTTATCATCGGGTGGAATCCCGGCGGCGTGGGAAACCGTAGCGCTGTAGGTCATTCATCCTTGGTCGTTGGTGCCGGCGGATCAAGGTCAATGTCTATTGGGATCAGGCTTTCTCCCTCTAGTTCGTAATGTTGGAGTTTTGTCTCGTTAAAAGTAACATATTTAGAGATAGAAATCTTTCTAGTAGAAGGGTTCCAGAGTCGAAAGTTAGTGCATGTTTTATCGTACCCTAAGAAAATCATCTTTTGTGATTTCTTATCCCATTTCCTTCTACGTTCTTTAGGTTTATGCAACCATGCTTCACAGCCGAAAATCTTTAGATTATATAAACTAACTTTTCTTCCAAAAAATAGTTCATAGGGTGTGGTATTGGGAGCTTGTTTAGTGAATGTTCGGTTTAGAATGAAGGTTGCAGTATTGCAAGCTTCTGCCCAAAGTTCTTCGGGAAGATTTCGTGCGCACAGCATCGATCGAGCTGCTTCGACAATAGTTCTATTGTCTCGTTCTACGCGCCCTATCTGTTCGTGAACATATGGAGCTGACAATTCATGCACTATTCCGAACTTTCTGCAAGTATTTGTGAAATCTTTACTGGTTTATTCTAGCGCATTATCGGTTCTAATCACTTTAATTTTATTGCCTGTTTGATTATAACTGATTCTAGCAAAGTTTTCAAATTTGTGTAAAATATCGGATTTGTGTCTAATGAAATCTATATGGCGAAAGCCACTGGAATAATCTTTGAATAAAATGAAATAAAGTGATCCTCCTATTGATTGTGTTGGCATAGGGCCGCAGATATCACTTAGAATGAACTCACCAGGATTGTACTCCTTTGCTTCAGACAAATGACTAGGCTTTCTGTGAGCTTTTCCTTCTTGGCAGCCTTGACAGAAGAAATCGTCTTCTTTTATGTCCTCGGGTTGCAAACCGTTGATCAATCCTTTCTTGGCCATTTCTCGAATAGTGGTGAGTGAGATGTGCGCTAGTCTTTCGTGCCACAGTTGGAGGTTGTTGATCTTTGCAGAAAATCCTTGTGAAGATGAATTAACTCGGAACATCATCTTGTAGAGCCCATCTTGGCGTTGTCCAACTGCTTTCAGATCTTTTCTTGAGTAGATGCGCAGCTCATCCTTGTCGATGTCTACTCGGTATCCCTTTTCAGTGCACACTCCCAGGCTGAACAAATTTTTCTTGAGCTTCGAAGAGTAGAGCACATTCCTGATTGATGTCGTAATCCATTTTCCATTCACCATGGCAAGGATTTCAATGTCACCTGTACCTTCTGCAAGGACGGAAGTGTTGTCTCCAAGGTATATTCTATGATCGTTGTGGATCGGAGTGAAGGACTTGAACCATTCACGTCGGAAGGTCATGCTGCAGCTAGCTCCGCTATCTGCCCACCATATGTCGCAATCATTCCACTTTAGGATGGTATCAGCGTTGAAACCTTTATGATCACAATCTCCTGCTTGGTTCTTCCGCTTCTCGTTTTTCTTCTGCTGGTCGGCAATCCGTTTCCGACATTCCCGTGGCCAATGACCAATCTTGTGACAATAATGGCATTCAGTCTTTTTCTTTAGTTCTGATATCTTTCCTGAATCAGTCTTCTTTATGTTATCTTCTTTGATTCTTGGTTTAGTCTGTTGGTAGAATGCTGTACCTTGCGAGGAATCGGCCTGCTGGTTTCTACATTCTTCAATCATAAGACGTGCTGATAAGTTCTCTAGAGTCTGCGTAATCGGCGCTTGAGACTCCCATGCTGGGATGAAATACCGCATGCTCGAAGGAAGAGAGTTTATTATCTTTGCCACTTTCTGGTTATCTGTAATCGTTCCTCCTGCATCCTGAATTCTTGCACTAAGATTTTCAATCTTGGCGATATAGCTGCTGACATCCTCTGATGACGACATTCGGGCGTCAAAAAATTGTTGCCACAACATGCCAATTGCGATCTCTGATCTCTGTTCGTGGATGGACATGAGCCTTGTCCACATTTGAGCGGCAGTTTTACAGGACATTAAAGGTTCTAGAAATCTTAATTCAAGTGCCTGTGATATAAGCAATCGGGCTTTGATATCTTTGGCGTGCCATGCATCCTGTATAGCAGAGGTAGCGTCACTTACCTCTGGTTTGATTTCTTTGCCGTCCACGATATCCAAAAGTTGTTTTTGCTCTAATAGTAGTCGGAACTGAAATTTCCAAAGGGAGAAGTTTTCGCCTTTGAACTGACGGACTTGATTCTCAAGGTGCGTCATATTTAGCACGAGTTAGGCTTAGCAGTTTCACTTTAGGTTTGCTTCTTCAAATTTGGGGCGTAGTCAGGACCCATAACCTATTGGAAATATTAACGAATGACTCGTTAAAGCAGAGTGATAATTGATTTATTGGTTATACAAGTTTAGAGAAAATCAAAAGAGGGATAGAATGACAGTTGTAAACAGCTAGCAGCAGGCAGGAAGGAAGTAGGGGTAAGTAGTGACGTCACACATGGTATATGGTGGCGCCGCCTCAGTGTACATGTGCCGAAGGTCAACTTGGGATGAAACAGCGACTCTATAAATTTCACATTTCTAACAGTTAGGACGACGAGGAGTCATTTAAATTAAATAAATTTTCAAGAATTTATTGATTTAAAAAGTTTCAAAATCACTGTTAAAATTATTTAAAATCATGACCATTAATAAGCAAGATGTTTCACATTGTAGCAGATTAAATTAAATAACGAAAATATTTATAGATATGTTTATAAAACAATACTTAAAGTTTCACCGCATAAGTTTCTTTTCTGTGAAAAATTAATATTTATTTCAAAGAGAAATATTTACTATTTCTAACTTTTTTGGAAGAAGTATGAAAGGGTGAAAATATGAAGAGTAATGGCGAAGTATGAAGTATGAAAGGGTGAAAATATGAAGAGTAATGGCGAACGGAAAAATAAAAGTGTCCAGGGTCGGGAATCGAACCCACAACGTTCCGCTTACCGGGCAGATACCATGTCCACTAGGCTACCCTGGACGTATTTTTACGTTCGTAAAAAATACTTAAAGTAACTTATAATGCATTATAAAGGACTGCGGCGTATGATTAAAAAACAATACTTAAAGTTTCACCGCATAAGTTTCTTTTCTGTGAAAAATCAATATTTATTTCAAAGAGAAATATTTACTATTTCTAACTTTTTTGGATGAAGTATGAAAGGGTGAAAATATGAAGAGTAATGGCGAACGGAAATATAAAAGTGTCCAGGGGCGGGAATCGAACCCACAACGTTCCGCTTACCGGGCAGATGCCATGTCCACTAGGCTACCCTCTGGGTTCGATTCCCGCCCCTGGACACTTTTATTTTTCCGTTCGCCATTACTCTTCATATTTTCACCCTTTCAGACTTCATCCAAAAAAGTTAGAAATAGTAAATATTTCTCTTTGAAATTAATATTGATTTTTCACAGAAAAGAAACTTATGCGGTGAAACTTTAAGTGTTGTTTTTATAATCATACGCCGCAGTCCTTTATAATGGAAAAAAATTACTGTTCACAGAAAAAAAAAGAGTCAAGATGTGAGGACAGCATTTATTATTCCCATAACCCAAAACAAAGAGCTGCAAAATATAACACATGATGTAACTGCCTTCTCTCTTGTATTAGGTCACAATCCTTGCTCAATGTGGCGCCCTTCATTCTCAAACACCGCCTGCAGACGATATGTTTATATTTTACTATCCAAATAATTATTCTCTTGATAATATATATATGTAGCAATCCTGTCGACTTTATGTAGTAATCCTGTCGGCTCTATGTAGGAATCGTGCTGACTCTCTGTCGATTGCTGTTGAATTGTGTCGGATCCCGTTGAGTCCTGGTGAATTGTGTGATTGGGTGGATTTGATTGGATTGGTGATTGATGGCGCAGTCTTGGTCGAATGGTAGGTTTCCACAGGGGAATTACGAGCACACCTGGATGGGGTAGAAATAAGACCTTGTGAAAGGAAGAGTGATGAGACTGGAGGAGGTATTTGGCCTTTCACATGATGGAGCGGACACTATCTTGGTTGGAGCCTATTATTGGAAATATTAACGAATGACTCGTTAAAGCAGAGTGCCAATTGATTTATTGGTTATACAAGTTTAGAGAAAATCAAAAGAGGGATAGAATGACAGTTGCAAACAAGCCAGCAGGCAGGAAGGAAGGGTTAAGTAGTGACGTCACACATGGTATAGGTGGCCCGCCGTAGTGTACATGTGCCGAAGGTCGACTTGGGATGAAAACAGCGACTCTATAAATTTCACATTTCTAACACTCCCTCTTGAAATTTATAACGTTCAAGTTTTCTAGGAGCCGCCTGAAGTGTTTCGGTCCCAAAGGTTTCGTCAGGAGGTCAGCCGTCTGCTGAAGAGTGCTGACATATCTTGTGATCAGCTCACCATCTTCCTGTTTAGTACGAATGTAGTGATATCGTACATCAATGTGCTTCGTTCTCTTATGGAACTCGGGATTCTGCACTAGCTTTATGGCTGCTTGATTATCCATGTTGAGTACTGTGGGTCTGTCCATCTTAATCCCGATATCCTTAAGAAGTCTGCGTAGCCAGACCATTTCTTTAGTAGCAGCACAGGCAGCAATATATTCACTTTCTGTTGTCGAGAGGGCAACTGTCGATTGCTTTTGGCTTGACCATGAAACAGCACCATGGTTTAACATGAAGATGTAACCTGTAGTACTTTTCCTTGAATCAATGTCCCTAGCATAATCGCTATCTGAGTAACCTGTTAACTCTTGATGGCTAGCGTACAATATTCCTAATTGTGGTGTTGCTTTCAAGTAGCGAAATACACTTTTAATTGCTGTCCAGTGTGTCTGTCCTGGGTTGTCAAGGTATTTACTTAACTGTGATGTTGCAAAAGCTATGTCCGGTCTAGAAACAGAAGAGGCAAACATTAGTGAGCCTACGGCTTCTCTGTAAGGAAATTTTGGTGAACTTCCATTTTTATCTAAGTCTGGGCAATCAGCTTTAGTTAGGACTGTACTCGGGTCCATGGGTACTGCTGCGGGTTTGCAATCAATCATGTTGAATTTATCTAAAATCTTGTTTATGTATGAAGATTGGTGGATATAGATCTTCGATCTATCCTCTGATTGTTCAATCTGAAGTCCTACGAAATAATCTGCATCTCTAGACGTTATATTGAACTCGTGAGATAGTTCCTGGACGATAGAATCGATATCGTCCTTGTTCCGAGACATGAGAAGTCCATCATCGACGTAAAGAGCAAGGATCATTTGAGTGTCGTTAATAGTTCCGGTGTAAACACATTGATCTGCATTAGATTGAAAAAAATTGTGTTTCTCTAAGAAGGATTTAAACTTCCTATTCCAATTTCTGGACGATTGTTTCAGTCCATATAGACTCTTTTGTAGTTTACAAACAAAATTGTGTCCTTGAGAGAAACCTTCTGGTTGTTCTAAGTATATGACTTCGTCTAGGTCACCATATAAAAATGCAGTCTTTACGTCAAATTGTTTTAAGAACATTCTTTCTGATGCCGCGTTTGCTAGTAACACTCGAAGTGAATCATATCTGACAACAGGACTGAAGGTGTCGAAATAGTCTACGTTCTTCCTTTGTGTGTAACCCTTAGCTACAAGTCTAGCCTCAAATCTAGGTGCCGTAGAGTTGGGATGGGATTTTAGCTTATAAACCCATTTACTTCCTATTGGCTTATATCCGTCTGGTAGGGTTTCGAGTGACCATGTGTTATTAGATTCTAACGCTTTTATTTCTTCTTTCATTGCATCCAAACATTTTTCGGCATTTGGACTTTCCATAGCATCTTTATAGGTTGAAGGCTCATCGACAAAATGGTAGTTACAAGAATCTGCTTTCTTTTTAGATCGAGTTATCATCGGGTGGAATCCCGGCGGCGTGGGAAACCGTAGCGCTGTAGGTGATTCATCCTCGGTCGTTGGTGCCGGCGGATCAAGGTCAATGTCTATTGGGATGAGGTTTTCTCCCTCTAGTTCGTAATGTTGGAGTTTTGTCTCGTTAAAAGTAACATCTTTAGAGATAGAAATCTTTCTAGTAGAAGGGTTCCAGAGTCGAAAGTTAGTGCATGTTTTATTGTACCCTAAGAAAATCATCTTTTGTGATTTCTTATCCCATTTCCTTCTACGTTCTTTAGGTGTATGCAACCATGCTTCACAGCCGAAAATCTTTAGATTATATAAACTAACTTTTCTTCCGAAAAAGAGTTCATAGGGTGTGGTATTGGGAGCTTGTTTAGTGAATGTTCGGTTAAGAATGAAGGTTGCAGTATTTCAAGCTTCTGCCCAAAGTTCTTCGGGAAGATTTCGTGCGCACAACATCGATCGAGCTGCTTCGACAATAGTTCTATTGTCTCGTTCTACGCGCCCTATCTGTTCGTGAACATATGGAGCTGACAATTCATGCACTATTCCGAACTTTCTGCAAGTATTTGTGAAATCTTTACTGGTATATTCTAGTGCATTATCGGTTCTAATCACTTTAATTTTATTGCCTGTTTGATTATAACTGAATCTAGCAAAGTTTTCAAATTTGTGTAAAATATCGGATTTGTGTCTAATGAAATCTATATGGCGAAAGCCACTAGAATAATCTTTGAATAAAATGAAATGAAGTGATCCTCCTATTGATTGTGTTGGCATAGGGCCGCAGATATCACTTAGAATGAACTCACCAGGATTGTACTCCTTTGCTTCAGACAAATGACTAGGCTTTCTGTGAGCTTTTCCTTCTTGGCAGCCTTGACAGAAGAAATCGTCTTCTTTTATGTCCTCGGGTTGCAAACCGTTGATCAATCCTTTCTTGGTCATTTCTCGAATAGTGGTGAGTGAGATGTGTGCTAGTCTTTCGTGCCACAGTTGGAGGTTGTTGATCTTTGCAGAAAATCCTTGTGAAGATGAAGTAACTCGGAACATCATCTTGTAGAGCCCATCTTGGCGTTGTCCAACTGCTTTCAGATCTTTTCTTGAGTAGATGCGCAGCTCATCCTTGTCGATGTCTACTCGGTATCCCTTTTCAGTGCACACTCCCAGGCTGAACAAATTTTTCTTGAGCTTCGAAGAGTAGAGCACATTCCTGAGTGATGTTGTAATCCATTCTCCATTCACCATGGCAAGGATTTCAATGTCACCTGTACCTTCTGCAAGGACGGAAGTGTTGTCTCCAAGGTATATTCTATGATCGTTGTGGATCGGAGTGAAGGACTTGAACAATTCACGTCGGAAGGTCATGCTGCAGCTAGCTCCGCTATCTGCCCACCATATGTCGCAATCATTCCACTTTAGGATGGTATCAGCGTTGAAACCTTTATGATCACAATCTCCTGCTTGGTTCTTCCGCTTCTCGTTTTTCTTCTGCTGGTCGGCAATCCGTTTCCGACATTCCCGTGACCAATGACCAATCTTGTGACAATAATGGCATTCAGTCTTTTTCTTTAGTTCTGATATCTTTCCTGAATCAGTCTTCTTTATGTTATCTTCTTTGATTCTTGGTTTAGTCTGTTGGTAGAATGCTGTACCTTGCGAGGAATCGGCCTGCTGGTTTCTACATTCTTCAATCATAAGACGTGCTGATAAGTTCTCTAGAGTCTGCGTAATCGGCGCTTGAGACTCCCATGCTGGGATGAAATACCGCATGCTCGAAGGAAGAGAGTTTATTATCTTTGCCACTTTCTGGGTATCTGTAATCGTTCCTCCTGCATCCTGAATTCTTGCACTAAGATTTTCAATCTTGGCGATATAGCTGCTGACATCCTCTGATGACGACATTCGGGCGTCAAAAAATTGTTGCCACAACATGCCAATTGCGATCTCTGATCTCTGTTCGTGGATGGACATGAGCCTTGTCCACATTTGAGCGGCAGTTTTACAGGACATCAAAGGTTCTAGAAATCTTAATTCAAGTGCCTGTGATATAAGCATTCGGGCTTTGATATCTTTGGCGTGCCATGCATCCTGTATAGCAGAGGTAGCGTCAGTTACCTCTGGTTTGATTTCTTTGCCGTCCACGATATCCAAAGTTGTTTTTGCTCTAATAGTAGTCGGAACTGAAATTTCCAAAGGGAGAAGTTTTCGCCTTTGAACTGACGGACTTGATTCTCAAGGTGCGTCATATTTAGCACGAGTTAGGCTTAGCAGTTTCACTTTAGGTTTGCTTCTTCAAATTTGGGGCGTAGTCAGGACCCATAACCTATTGGAAATATTAACGAATGACTCGTTAAAGCAGATTGCCATTTGATTTATTGGTTATATAAGTTTAGAGAAAATCAAAAGAGGGATAGAATGACAGTTGTAAACAAGCCAGCAGGCAGGAAGGAAGGGTCAAGTAGTGACGTCACACATGGTATAGGTGGCGCCGCCGTAGTGTACATGTGCCGAAGGTTGACTTGGGATGAAAACAGCGACTTTATAAATTTCACAATTCTAACACCTATGTTGAGCACACCTTGCTTCTAGCACGGTCACCTACATTCTTTTTAACTTCTTGTCCGAGATCATCGTCATTAACTCTCTCGGCTTCTCATTAGTGAATATCCTTCCACGTGCTCTCTGATGATTCGCTATCAGTTGGTCCTGCTTAAAGGTGATTGGTTGTTAATTTGTCATGCTTAACTGTGATTGGCTCAGTACCTCCATTGTCGCCATGATTGCAATCCTCCAGGAAGAAGAATACCTTTGAACTTAGGTTTATGGGTCCAGGGCAGTGACCTTTACTTCCTGGATGATGCAATCCTTTTAATTGTTATTTCCCTTTTCGCGAAGCCAACTTTTATTAAATCTTTTGACGATTAATTGCATAGATTGTGGTGGGGTTACATATTGCTATATACAGATTATCACAGATGCGTCCCCTACATGTGAGGAATCCAAAAAGGGGTAGCCTGAATTGAATTCTGTGGGAGAAAAAGTAATTTTGTGGAGAAAATTTAATTAGGGAGCACTGTGAGGCTATATGCAAGTATCAAAGGTGAAATAAAAAGGGAAAAAGCGAATTGTGCTGATGAAATAATTGTTAAGTAAGAAAAAAAGTGAAAATAAAATGGTGCCTATACAATTATTCCAACTTGGTGTATGGAAAACTACATTAAGGGAATTTTTTGTTAGAACTTTGGGAAATCAAAGTAATAATAAAAAATATAAAAATAATTAAAATAAATCAAAGTGAATTCGCGTTGGTGCATTGTTGAGCGGTTAAAAAATGGTGCCTATACAATTATACAATTTTATCTATTTTTAATGTAAAGGAAATAAATAATTAAGAATGTATGTTTCGTTAGTTTTTTATTTTTAACCAACGTCTGCCATTTTACAAAGTCCTCGTGTAAACAATGCCAAGTGATGATGATTATTGGAATAAAGTTCTATGAAAAGTTAAATATGAGAATAATAATTTTTACATGCTTACAGCACGTATCATTTACCCCCGCTTTGATGCATTTATTCACGGAGAATAAATGACTTTAATTGAGAGATGTGAGCCTTTATAGGATCTCCTGTGGGATTTCTTGGTGGGTTGTCTTGATCTGTTGTAGAGAGTTCGTAAGTCACTTTAGACAATCTTCTCAAAACTTGGAATGGTCCTTCGTATTTGGGAGCTGTTTTAATTAGCTTCGGATCATTGTAGGGAATTCTTTTAAGAACGAGATCTCCAACTTTAAATCCAATGTCGGGATGCCTTGAATCATGTCTTCTTTTAGAAATATCACGATGATGTTGAGTTCTTTTTATAGCCAGTTTTCTAGCATCTTCTACCGAGGTTGAGGGGTTATCAGCAAATTGTGGCTGCACATTGTAACCAAAAAGTAGAAAAGATGGCGGAAAACCTGTTACGTCATGAGGGGTGTTGTTGTAGTCAGTAATGACCTTGGGCAAAAGTGTGCTCCATTTCACTTTCGGTTTATCAAGCAAGGCCGTTCTTAATTTGGTCATGATTGTTCCGTTAACCTTTTCGCACATTCCATTACTCTGGGGGTGGTATGGTGTGGTGAAAGTTTGTTTGATGTTATGAACTTTCAAACACCTTTCGAATTCCTTGATATTAAAGTTCTTTCCGTTGTCAGTGATAATATGTTTTATGGGTAGCGAGACTTGAAGGATTCTGTTGAAACATTGTAGCGTTGCTTGAGCTGTGTTTTTGATAGTGGGAAATGCCCAAACATATCTTGTAAGATGATCAATGAACACTTGGATGTACTTGTGCTTTGTCTTTTCAGCTGCTGTTCCCATAACTATTGTATCTGCACTTATTACTTGAGCTGGTTGTAGTTCTGTGTCTGGAATTATTAGTTGTCCTAGAGTTGGTTGGTTAGATGATTTGGTCAGTTGACATGTCTTGCATGATCTCACATAAGATTTAATTTCCTGTACCATGTCTGACCACCAAAATAAAGAAACTATTAATTTGACTGTCTTGTTCATGGATTGGTGACTCATGTTATCATGATATTCCTTCAGAACATGTTCTTTAAAAGAAGCAGGCACCACAGCCCTGAGTAGTCCTCTCTTCTTGACCACCACTGTGTTTTGATGATCTTGAGGATCTTCAATGAAGCTGAGATCTGCCTGTCTTTGATGTTGTTGTCTCTGCTGCTGTTGCATCTGGTGTTGTTGCTGGAGCTGATGCTGCTGTTGTTGCTGGATCTGGTTTTGTTGCTGTTGGACCTGGTTTTGTTGCTGTTGTTGTTGTTGAATCTGGTTCTGTTGTTGTTGCTGTTGGATCTGGTTTTGTTGTTGTTGTTGCAACTGATTACAGGTTGTGCAAACAAGTGCCATTTCTGCTGATTGCTTAGTGTAGACTGTTTTATCTTTAGTGTCAACAATATGTTCAAAGTCTTCTGCAATATCCAAGCCAATGAGTAGCTGGAATTTTAAATTAGGTATTACATGAAGTTTGACCTTTCTAGTTTTATTATGAATTTGCAAATTTACATGAACATATCCCAAAGTTTTGGTTAATGAGTTAGCCTGTTGAATTTGCATGGGAGAATCTATTAAAGGATGTAAATTCAAACTTTTTATTAAATTTTGACTTATTAAAGATATCGTAGCACCTGTGTCCATGAAGGCTTGTAAAGGATGTTTGTTGACACAAATTTTAAAGTCTATCAATTTATAAGGAGGAGTGTTAGTTGATAAGCAAGTTACTTTGTTTGTTTCATTACTTGTGGTTGATTCAGTGACTGTTGTAATGAATTGTTTTGGTTGTGTATTTTTAGATGATCTTTCTGTTTTATAATTTGGGTCATAATCAGGACATTCATTCAACCAATGTTTCACTTTAATTCTTTTCTTCATGCAAATTGGGCAGAAAAATGAGCAATTTGAAGCTGATCTTTCCTGTTGAGATAGAGTGCACACTTTGGGTTTAAACAAATTTCTTAGCTTACTTTGTTGCCTGTTATGCTCAACAGAAAGTGCAACTTGTATCCATTTGGTTGGATCTGCAGGTTGTGCTGCTGCAAACACATCCCTCCAATTCAAAGGTAGCCCATCTGTTAGTAGCTGCATTTTCTCTTCCTTTTTCAAGGATGTTTGATTCAGTAAGTCCATTTTTTCTTTAAAATAAGTCTCCACAGTTTCACTTGCAAGGAGCTTTCTGCTAGATGCTAATACAATGGGACTATATGTGCAAGGCTTAAATCTGGCAATGAGTTTATCTTTTACAGTTTCCCATTTTTTTATATGTGCATTTGTAAGAATTTCATCAGCAAAAAATTCTAAGGCTTCATCTGCTAAATAGTAGATAAGATTGTGTATTTTTTCTTCATCGTTTGCTTTTAAATTTTCTACTTCATACAACTTAATCCAACTTTCAATTTTTATATTATTCTTACTGCCAGAATATTTTTCAAATCTATGTATATTTGCCATTATAGAAATAAAGATGTTTCTAAATGAGTTATTTAAATTTGAAATATATAATCTTTTGATTAAAAATTTACCTTTTTAATTTTCTTTCGTATCCTGTCGGCTGCGCCAAGTATGTAGCGGATGTATGTAAATTTTTATTTTTTAGCTATTTTTAATGTAAAGGAAATAAATAATTAAGAATGTATGTTTCGTTAGTTTTTTATTTTTAACCAACGTCTGCCATTTTACAAAGTCCTCGTGTAAACAATGCCAAGTGATGATGATTATTGGAATAAAGTTCTATGAAAAGTTAAATATGAGAATAATAATTTTTACATGCTTACAGCACGTATCAATATAAATGGAAGATGTTTTGATTGAGCATTGATAAATTCAAAAATAAGAAAATGTAAATAAATGGTGAGAGAAAAGAAAAGAAAATGTATGTAGAGAGATACACAAAAATATATCTTAATGGTGAACAAAATCTAGGTCACGCGGAGGCACTTCCGGGCTATTTTTATCATGAGGGGTGAGAGCCTGTCCTCTGATTGAGAAATGTCCTTTGGTTGTCAAAGTTTGATTCTCTTTTAGATTTTTTCTCTCTCGTGCGAATTTTGTGGGCGGAAACATGATCCTTCCCAAAATCGCGTTTATATTATGTGTACAGGAGACACGGGAATCTAATTAACCATAAGGTTGCAAATTGTATTATTGTTGTAATGTTTTTGGAGGTGTAGTGTTGTCAAAGATCTTAAGGTCTGTTGTGTTGGGCGTAAGTGTTGGATACGTGTCTTATGTGGGTAAATGTAGTAAGTTGGTCATGAGTGTTGGAAAATAATCGATATTTTTATAATTCATTTGGATGGCGGTGTTTTGAGAATTAAATTTTGAATTTGTGAGTGGATTTGTAAAGAATCGAGGTATGAATTCATTGTGAAATTGTTCAGGATTCCCAAGCTGTGGGGATGGTATGGACGACATTCGGTGACAGCCAAGATGGCGAACGTTTTGTAAGTCGGGAGGCCAAGAGGTCGTGACCTGGAGTCGTTATACTGGCTGACCGGAAGAAGAGGGGGGAATGGAGGGGTCCGTGCGGGGGAACTTTCTAAATTGGTCCCGACTTCCTCCCTTGACTGATTTGGCGCGATCTAAATGTCCGCTGGAAGTTTTCTCCCAGGGTGTCCAGGACGAGAATTAGAAACGTATGGAAGGCACTACCTATCTGTAATTGGTAAAGCCTTTGGGGCTGTTGGGCATATAGTCCAAGGTAGATTACTATGGTTAATGGGGCGAGGGAGTATGACATAGTCAGAAGACAGATAAAAAGTATTAAGTGGACTATAGGGAATCTGCACATGTTTTCCAGTATGTTCTCCTTGAGTGGAGTTCTCTGTGGGTTGTGTTGCAATACGATTTGTTGTGGTGGACTGGATGGAGGGTTAGATATAATTGGATCTATCTGTGTAAATCGGGTAATGGTGAAAATGGTGGGATCTAAATGAAAGAAAGGGCGGCTGCTTGTTGGTTTGAATGTCAGCGGTTCTGTTGGAAAAATGTCGGGTGTAAAATGTTTAAATGGAAACGTGTAATTGTTCTTGTGTCGTAGATGGTGTGTTTTTGTTGTGGGTGGTGTTATGTATTGGATGTTTTCTGTGTATAATTTAGGTTTGTTTACGTGGACTGTATCGGCGTCTCTTTGGAGAGGTTGGTTGGGTCTATCGATACGCTTTGTCAATTGGCAGGTTGAACAGCTTTTAACCTTTTGTGCAATGTCTTTTGACATGCCCTGCCAATAATACTGAGCGAAGATGAGTCTCGTCATCTGTGAAATGCCTGGGTGGTTGTATTGTGTGTGTACTGATTGAAGTAATTCGTTTGTGAGTGTTTTTGGGATTATTATTTTGGTTACCCCTTTGCGGGAAATGGTATGAAGTCCGTTGTGATCAATGGTCAGTTTAGAATCTCCAGATGGGGAATGCTGATGGCTCTTAATGAGCAGGGCGTCTAAGAAGCCAATAATGGGTTACGAGATAGGAGGTCCGCTTGTATTGTTGTGCTCCCTTTATGTAACAAACCTCATATTCGTAGCTCGACAGCCGTAAGCTCCATCAGAATAATCTGCCTGACAGGTTTTGGATTGTCTTCAGCCATTGCAATGCATGATGGTCAGAAAATATGGTAAATTTTCTGTCCATCAAATAGACGCGGAATTTGTCCACCCTCTCAACGATTGCTATGCATTCTAAGTCAGAGATGGAGTAGTTCCGTTCGTGTGAACGTAGGGCGCGGCTGAAGTATTGGACTGGGTAGGTCTTCCCATCAGGGTGGACCTGTTTGAGGACGCCTGCTATGCCGAATGTTGAGGTGTTACAGTACACCTGGCACGGCAGACCTTCCTGATAAAGGTGTAGGATGGGGTGTGTGGTTAGGCTTTCCTTCATTCTAGTGAACGCTTTCTGGCATTTGTCACCGTTCACCGCGCCTAAGAAGAATCGTAATGTTTTGCGGTTGTGTGGTGGTTGGATGGCGTGAATAATGTCTATGTTTCGTGTGAGTGGTGTGGTGGTACCGGCAATGATTGTGCATGCGTCTGAGAGGTGTTTCTGTTGTTTTTTGCGTGAGTGTCGCGCTTGTTGTGATGTTTACGCGTGTGGCGGGGTTGTAGTGGTGTGTGGTCACGTGTGTACCTAACGTGAGGGTTGTCCAGTTGGACTGGCAATGTTTGAACATTCAGGTGGTTATTTTGGGCCATAGTGGCCTTGTGCATAGAGGGCGTATAATAAGGGCAATTGGCCCTGGTGAAAAAGTTGTGTGCGTGGGCGTGACGTGATCTAGATTGGCATTGTGGCAAATGGTTTTTGACCAATGGATGCGCGTATTGGGTGTCGTGTGCGGAAGGCTTGTGTGCCATGTGAGCCCTTTGTGACTCCGCTTGGCATTCCCAATAGGCGCATTCATTTGGTATATGAGTAAAATGGTAGGTGGTAGGGTGCAATAGGGCGGCGAGTTGGAACATAGTGCCTTGGTTAAAGTCTATTGTAATATTAAAGTTTCGGAGGGTATTTATACCGAGAATTCCAATTTGTAGAGGTGCTTCCACCACATGTAAATTCTCGTTTTTAGCTTTTTTACCTATTGTGAGGGAAGGGTTATTCGACCTGAGGTCGGTACAGGGCCGTTTATAGCCTGAAGGTCTATGGGCTGTTTTTTTAAAGTTTAGTTGAGGGAGGTTATTTTTAAACTTTTTATAGAGGTTATGGGGCACTATGTTCAAATTCGCCCCTGTATCAACTAGGAAAGGGGGTGAGAGTTCATGGGTGAGGGACAGTTTGATCGTCAGCTGGCTGACGAAAATTCGGGGCCTTCCTACCTGGCTGACGAAAGTCTGGGGTGTCTCGGGCGGCTTGTCCGGCTTGGGCTTGCTGTGGATGTTGGGCGGGGCTCACTGCCCGCGCGCTTGCGTGTGGAGCTGGTTGGTGGCGGCATTCAGAGTGTCAGTGATGGGCGCCCCAGAAAATGCAGTGCGACGGCGGTGAAGGTGCAGTCCACGCACCTGTTTTCCTTGGTGTGCCGATGTATGGGCCCGACATGTTGGGCGGTTGTTCCACGTGGTGACCCCGAGTTGGCGCGCTGGTTCCGCGGATCCGTTGCACCAGTTGGTACCACTCTCCCAGGTTCTCAGGAGGTACCACGCGGACAAGGCGCTGGTCGGAGAGCGGCAATCCCTCCGTCAGCGTCTCGAAGATTACCTCCTGTGGGAGACCCAGTTGCATGTCCAGAGCTGTCTTCCCTCGGTAGTACTCCTCCAGGCTTGCTTGCCCAGCAAGCTTAAAGGCGAAGTACTTGGCGAAGGACGCCTCGTTGGATTCCGGGTAGATGTCCAGGAAAGTTTGTCTCACCTGGAAGTAGGGCTGGGTAGCCAATCTGAGTTTCCTGAAGAGCTCCAGGGGTTGGCGCGTCAGGTAGCGAGGCAACCTGAGCAACTTTTCGGGGGTGGTCACGAGGGCTCCATCCATCTTCCGGTCGTAGGCCTGGAAGAATTAGTGGGCGGCGTAGGTTCCATCGAAGGGAGGGATGTCCACTTCCGCGTGTTAGGTCGGACGCAGCTCTCCCAGGATGGCGGTCAGCTGCAGTAGAACCTCCGCCAGGGTGCGTGTCGGTTCTATTTCGGGCACAGAAACTGCCTCTCTGTTCTCCCTTTTCGCGTTCTCCCCTCGAATTGTTCTCGTTCGTTTTCCCTCATATCCTGTTTGATCCTGTCGACTCTCTGTAGCAATCCTGTCAACTCTATGTAGCAATCCTGTCGACTCTATGTAGGAATAGTGTTGACTTTCTGTTGGATTGCTGTTGAATTGTGTCGGATCCTGTTGAGTACTGGTGAATTGTGTGGTTGGGTGGATTTGATTGGATTGGTGATTGATGGCGCAGTCTTAGTCGAAAGATGGGTTTCCACAGGGGAATAACGAGCACACATGGATAGGGTAGAAATAAGACCTTGCGAAAGGGAGAGTGATAAGACTGGAGGAGGTTTTTCGCGTTTCACGTGATGGAGCGGACACTTTCTTGGTTGGAGCCTATGTTGAGCACACCTTGCTTCTAGCACGGTCACCTACCTTCTTTTTAACTTCTTGTCCGAGATCAACTCTCTCGGCTTCTCATTGGTGGAGATCCTTCCACGTGCTCTCTGATGATTCGCTATCAGTTGGTCATGCTTAAAGGTGATTGGTTGTTGATTTGTCATGCTTAACTGTGGTTGGCTTAGTACCTCCATTGTCGCCATGATTGCAATCCTCCAGGAAGAAGAAGGCCTTTGAACTTAAGTTTTATGGGTCCAGGGCAGTGACCTTTACTTCCTGGATGATGCAATCCTGTTAATTTGTATTTCCCTTTTCGCGAAGCCTAACTTTTATTAAATCTTTTGACGATACATTGCATATATTGTGGTGGGGTTACATATAGCTATATACAGATTATCACATATATATATACTAGACATAAGGCCCGGGCAACGCCCGGGGTTTACCCGAGTGCGTATATATTTTAGAAATGTTTTAATTAAAATACTATTCGTTACAATTATAAATTGGCGCCGTGGATGTCTCTCTTGTGAAACTTCCCGCCCCAAACTGTGTGTGTCTTGAAAATATAAAATTAGAATTGTGGATTTTCATAAAGAGTGGTCGCTATAGTCAGGGTGGTCTGTATAGACAGGTGTATGTATCACACTGCTGTTAACAGGGTTGCCTAGAGTGACCGCTATAGACAGGGTGGTCTGTATAGACAGTTGAATTTATCACACTGATGATAACAGGGTTGTCTAGAGTGGCCGCTATAGACAGGTGGATGTATCACTCAGCTGATAACAGGGTTGCCTAGGGTGACCGCTATGACAGGGTGGTCTGTATAGACAGGTGGATGTATCACTCAGCTGATAACAGGGTTGCCTAGGGTGACCGCTATGACAGGGTGGTCTGTATAGACAGGTGGATGTATCACACAGCAGATAACAGGGTTGCCTAGGGTGACCGCTATGACAGGGTGGTCTGTATAGACAGGTGGATGTATCACTCAGACGATAACAGGGTTGCCTAGGGTGACCGCTATGACAGGGTGGTCTGTATAGACAGGTGGATGTATCACACAGCTGATAACAGGGTTGCCTAGGGTGACCGCTATGACAGGGTGGTCTGTATAGACAGGTGGATGTATCACACAGCAGATAACAGGGTTGCCTAGGGTGACCGCTATGACAGGGTGGTCTGTATAGACAGGTGGATGTATCACTCAGCTGATAACAGGGTTGCCTAGGGTGACCGCTATGACAGGGTGGTCTGTATAGACAGGTGGATGTATCACTCAGCCGATAACAGGGTTGCCTAGGGTGACCGCTATGACAGGGTGGTCTGTATAGACAGGTGGATGTATCACACAGCTGATAATAGGGTTGCCTAGGGTGACCGCTATGACAGGGTGGTCTGTATAGACAGGTGGATGTATCACTCAGCTGATAACAGGGTTGCCTAGGGTGACCGCTATGACAGGGTGGTCTGTATAGACAGGTGGATGTATCACACAGCTGATAACAGGGTTGCCTAGGGTGACCGCTATGACAGGGTGGTCTGTATAGACAGGTGGATGTATCACACAGCTGATAACAGGGTTGCCTAGGGTGACCGCTATGACAGGGTGGTCTGTATAGACAGGTGGACGTATCACACAGCTGATAACAGGGTTGCCTAGGGTGACCGCTATGACAGGGTGGTCTGTATAGACAGGTGGATGTATCACACAGCAGATAACAGGGTTGCCTAGGGTGACCGCTATGACAGGGTGGTCTGTATAGACAGGTGGATGTATCACTCAGCTGATAACAGGGTTGTCTAGAGTGGCCTCTATAGACAGGTGTATGTATCGCACAGCTGATAACAGGGTTGTCTAGAGGAGGGCGGGCAGGGAGGTCACGTGTTTGCTGGCAGCCAATGGGCGCGCATTCTATCCGTGAGCTTCAGACAAACAGACAAACAAACAGACAGAATAAGGCAAATATATAAGTAGATATATGCTGTGTGTATTGTGTTGTGTGTTGTTGTGTATTCTGGAGAAAAAAATATAATACTTTATTAACACATCTAAAAAACTGAATAATTTTATTATATTCTCTAAGTTATTCATTAATTGCAAATTTCATATATGTAACCTCTGTTGAATATATATTTATCTATAAAATAAAGGATTCAAAAGCACGAATATTTATTTTATACACAATACAAACTTCTACTATATATTAACCTTAAATTATTTCTTTGTATGCTGTATAATTCTCAATTAAAAATAATATATGTTTCAGAGAAGCCTAGCTGGCTTGGGAGACTCCTTTGTATCTACAAAACGGAGAAAAAGAAGACTTCTCAAGAGGACGACTTACAGAATGCCGGAATGATATACTTCAGAGACTACTATGGAAAATTCCTGACCAAGAAACCAATCAAAGGGTTGATTCTGGGTCTCTTTGTGATACATATTGGCATATCTATCTATGGTTTCACCCGGCTTGAAACAGCGATGAAATTTTCAGATTTCTTCTCCCACGACTCTTATGGAAAAAACTTCACTGATTTTGAACTTAAAGAATTTTCACTTTACAGTGCAAGACTTCAGTTCATCATTGAAGATCCTGTCGATTATTCAAAGAAAGAAGTTCAAAAAGAATTTTATGATCTAATAAAAGATATTCAAGAGAGCCCCTATGTGGCCAGTGAACCAATCCTAAATGAATTCTGGCTTACCTACTACCTCAAATTTCTTAACCACAGCCAAGGATCATTCATTATCCGTGGCTACAACGTCTCGACTAAATCTGGCTTCATCAACTGCTTACGTTTTCAATTCTTCCGACTTAAGCAATCCCAGAGATTCAAGAACGACGTATATTTTAATGCAAACTATACCGAAATTCTTTCTTCAAGATTTGTGGTTCAGATGATTAATAATTCAAATCCTGTTTTCATGATTAATGGCTACAAATGGATTACTAGTCATCTCGAACAATTCAAATACAAGGTTTCTTTCTTTCATCCTTTCCTAGTCTTCCTCGAAGCCCTTACAGGAATTTTTCTCACTCTTGTTACTACCATTAGTTTTACCATTCTGGCCATGTTGGTTGTTACATTTATCTTCATGCCTGACTTTATGATTGGTGTATCTGTGACGTTGTCTTTAATTGTTATTGAACTTGGAATTATAGGATATATGGATTTCTGGGGGTTAAACTTAAACCCTACAACACTCTTTGGCATCATTCTCTTCATTGGATTATCTGTAGACAGCACAGCGCATATTCTACATGCCTTCACGTCCTCCAAAAAGTCAAGCCTTGACGATAAGATGCGAGATGCCCTCGGAAGAGTTGGTATGCCAATTGTACAAGGCTGCTTATCAAGTATTGTCGGGATGTGTGCTCTATATTTCCTTCCAGCTTATGCTTATCTTATTCTATTTAAAACTGGAATAATGCTTCTATTGTTCTCATTAGTCAATAGCCTTGCAGTCATACCTGTTCTACTAAGTCTATTTGCTACACGTTCTACAGATAAAAATGTTTCTATTGAAGAAGTAGATATTAAAGAACCATTAAATCAATCTCAAAATATAGTTGCAATTCATTCATTGAAAAGTGAACTTCCAGAAAAATAATTATATTAACAACTTATAATGTCATCCAATTATAAGCAAACATGAATATAATTGAACCACTGTTCATAAAGTCGTTCAAATATTTATTATATATTTTTTCATATAATTACATTTTTATAACTTGTGAGATTGCCTTTATCATTATAGTGAATCAAATCTTGAATTTTTATTCATTTTAATAAATATTTCAGTAAGTGAAAAAGTGCATTGATCCTTGAGTTTATTAAAATTATGTTGTGTACGATATTTAAAAATAATGTCCCCTCTCTTAGTTTTTTAGCGTTTATTTTGACAAGGGGAGCGACCTTTATTTTTAAAAATAAATTTTCTCTCGGCTAAAGGTTTTCATCTAAATATATCACATTATATACTGATTAAAAATGATTATAAAATAAATTAATATTTAGTTGAAAATATAGTTTCAATATAGCAAGCCCGGTTTCTATCAACAAAAACATATATTTAACAACAATCTGCCCTAGGAATTTTAATTTCAAAAAATGTATTGAAAAATTAAAATATATTTGTCATTTTCTTTCACTAATTTTATAAGATATTATATCATTTTATTATTTTTTTCTTATACAATATTCAGTTCTCTTCCTTTTTTACCTCTACTATGTTCCGCCCGTATGACGCGTAACTGCCGAATACTGAGCGTGAACTTGTTATAGCCTTAAATTGTTGTATAAAAGGAAAGAAAACTTTGAAAACCTTATAATATAATCCTTATCTACTTACCCTTTAACTTTCTTTGATTCTCAATTCCATTTTTTAAAATATAAATATATATGTTATATTAAAATATTATTTTATTCAGAAATATATTTCATAGATACAAATACTGCTAAATCGACCGCCAGAGGTCGTGCTTCCCCTATAAAAACTCGTTGTTGTTCTATCCCGTTGGCCGGCTAAAACCTTTGTACATTATGTAAATAATCTTTTGTTTTCCTTATTCTACTCGCCTTAAGCCAGGCAGTACTTTAATCAAATTATGTTCTTATATATTACTTTAGCGCTCAATTAAAACAATCTCATATCAAAATTATTTTCATTATTTTACTTTTCAAGATTCTAGCCACGACTGCATCACCAATATCATTTAGTACCAAAAAGAACCAGCAAATAACTCCATACCATAATCCTCAACATATCAAAAATTCAAGCATCTAATCTCTTTTCTTTATTATATAAGATATATATCCATAATTTTATATAATACTACTTTAAAATATATTTTATATGGTATTATACAATATATTATATTGTTTTTGTGTGTGTGCCTAATCATTCAAAACATAATTACCGACAAGATGAAATAAAACTATATTAATATATGGATTGTAAAGTGATGTTTTATATATACAATATATGAAAAATTAATATAAAAAAATAAAAAGGTCAGGTGTTGATTTCAAAGATAAAGAAGGCATATCCTGACCAAGAGCACATGTGCTTTTTTTTCGTGGATGGCTTTTCTTGATTTATCAACAAATTGGGTTGGCCAAATATCAGGGAACGGGTTAAATCAATGTTTAGTTGATTTCTGTTCCACTAGATGGCGCTCTTCCATCTAAAAAGCACATGTGTTCCTGGTCAAGATATGACTTTTTTATATTTAATATACAATATATGTAAATACCTTCTCAATAGAGGCAAGACAGCGGCTCTCTGGGATCAAGCAGAAGCGTCCATGAGATGCTGGAAGATCTAAAGAAGATGTTACACGGCGAGACTGCCTTCTTTATATTTTATTTATAAGTACTCAATTTTTACCATTTAAAAATAAGATTAAAATAAGAATCATAATAAACTTTTATATAAAAAATATAGACACTTCGGCCAGTTGGAGTTTTTTATTTTCTCAACGTTTCGACAAAAATTTTTTGTCTTCGTCAGGAGAAGTAAATAAAAATAAAGCATTTGGCAAGGCGTTAAAAATTGTTCTGAGATTTGCAAGGGCGTTCTCACGTGATTATTCGAATTTAGTACAACATCTAAAGCGCGAGTCAAAAACAAATATTAAACTCGTCAAAGACTATGATCTTGGAAATAAAAATATATAATAATAAAATTATAATAAATTAAGTAAAAATAAATAAATAAAGTAATATAATAATAATAATCATCACAAAGATTATTATATAGATTTATAACTATTATGTCCAATTTTTTTTTTTATCTAGCTTATTAACTCATTTTTAAATTTAAAAATGAAGCATATTGTTGCGGAATATCTTCAAAAGTATTTATAGTTCTTTTCCCAAATTCTCGTGATACCCATCCCTCTAAAAATAATCTTTCCTAAAAAAAAAAAAAAAATTGGACATAATAGTTATATAAATCTATATAATAATCTTTGTGATTATTATTATTATATTTATTTATTTATTTTTACTTAATTTTTATTATAATTTTATTATTATATATTTTTATTTCCAAGATCATAGTCTTTGACGAGTTTAATATTTGTTTTTGACTCGCGCTTTAGATGTACTAAATTCGAAGAATCACGTGAGAACGCCCTTGCAAACCTCAGAACAATTTTTAACGCCTTGCCAAATGCTTTATTTTTATTCACTTCTCCTGACGAAGACAAAAGATTTTTGTCGAAAAGTTGAGAATAAAAAAACTCCAACTGGCCGAAGTGTCTATTTTTTATAGAAATATGAATGCCGGCCAGGCAACCTCTATCTTTCCATAATAAACTTGACTTTTTAAAATCTTACAAGTTTCGACAACATGGTTGATTTTTAAATCTAGTTTCACAAATGAAGATAATAATTGAAAGTAAAAAGTTTCATAACATATATTATTCACTGGTGTATATGGTAAAGCAAAGAAATTAATGTTCGGTAATTAAGAGAATTTTTTGAAGATAATTTATTGGTTAGATGTTTGTTTGTAAAAATATATGGCTACATCTCAACTAATATTTTATTCTGTTCCCGACGTTTTAGTGACAAGCAGTCACTATTGTTGTAGATAAATGATAAAAATAACTTTGACTTGTGCTTAAATAATAGGTAGAAAATCTTTCTTTTGATAAATAATCTTTAATATAATAAACTTAGTGATAATAAAACTTATAGATAAAAACACTTGTTGGTAATCAAACTTATGGATAAAAAAACTTGTTGGTATTCAAACTTTTAGATAAAAAAAACTTAGATGTAATAAAACTTATCGGTAAATAAAAACACTATTTATAAACATTTTGGTAGAAAAACTTGCTTAAATATATGTTCGAAATAGTGTACTTAGCTTGGATAATTTAAGATTGACATTGGATTAAATTTAGGTACTTTAATTAAAACATAAGGATTAAATATGAAAATGTTTGACGCGCGTTTAAATGGCGTCGCTTATTCTTCTTGGTAAAAGTTCTTTCTGCTTTCTTTTTCCGCCGCGCATGCGCACCACCTCTGATTCTGCGTCACCAACTCCGGAGGCGTACCGCTTCTCACCGGCGGTGGCGCCGCCAGGGGAGCTTAGCTAGATTTGGTTAATCTAGCCTCTCCATACTCCCGGCCGGGCCTGTGGTTAGGGTCAAATCACTCTGCACAGGCAAAACAGCTACCTTGTTCACTGGACGACGAAGTAGTCCTTTACCTGTACGCAATTCTACAGTTCTGACCAGCATATCTGGACCGTGGAAGGTTTTTGATACTCTACCAAGTATCCACGAAGGAGAACTGGTGCTTTGTTCCATGATCGGGACCAAATCTCCAATTTTTACATTTGGTTTGGCTGATTTCCACTTTCCTCTTTTCTGGAGATTTATGACATATTCTTTTTTCCAACGCAAAATGAATAACTTTTTTAATTCTTGGATATGTTTCCATCTTGAAGATATGTTAATACTTAAATTTGCTTGCTGGTTGTCTGTTTCTGGTAAGTTAGATGTGCTTGGGCCTGAAAGGAAATGTGCTGGAGTTAGAGCTTCAAGATCATTAGGATCTTCACTTAAGGGGGTTAATGGTCTTTGATTTAGTGTTACTTCAATCTGGGTGAGAAAAGTTGTGAGTTCTTCAAAGGTTAACAGTGATGATCCAATAACTTTCTTGAGTACCATTTTTACAGATTTTATGTTTGATTCCCAGATTCCCCCAAAATGGGGTGCATGGGGAGGCATAAAATGCCAATTAATCTCTGAATATGCTATGTAATCTTGTATTTCAGAAGCATGTAGCAATGCATATTGTTCATTGAGAAATTTAGCTGCTCCTTTAAAATTGGTTCCATTGTCAGAATACATATCTGAGGGAGTACCTCGTCTTGATGTGAATCTTCTTAATGCTGCGATAAATGAACCGGTTGAAAGATCTGACACTAATTCAAGATGAATCGCTTTTGTTGCAAAACATACAAAAAGGGCAATATAAGATTTTAGTTTAACTCGGGATCTTGGTAATCTGGGTTTTGTCAGTATTGTTCCTGCTAGGTTCTTGCAAAGGCCCTAATATAGGATGTTCTTGAAGAAGGCAATTCGCCCATTAGTTGTGTATTAGGCCGGGCATTGACTTTGAAACACTGAACACAATTTTTCAAAATTTGTTTAACAAAAGATCTTCCATTAATTAACCAATATGTTCTGCTTAAAATTGCGCAGGTTTAGTTGAAACTTGAATGAAAATGTTCCTGGTGACATTGTCTTATGATGAGTTCAGTTACATGTGACTTGGGCGGAAGAATTATCGGATGTTTTTGGAATTCAGACAGAGAAGACAGTTTAAGCCTTCCTCCAACTCTTAGAATGCCATTTTGATCAATAAATGGATTTAAACATAAAAGTTTGTTGGTCTTTGGTAATGCTTTGGAACTTAAGAGGGCATTAATTTCAACTGAGAAATAACATTCTTGGACAACTTTGGTTATTTTTAACTCTGATGATCTAATTTCTTTGGTTGTCAAAGTTCCACTAAATTTATTGGATGGATACCTAGAATTATTAATAAATCTTAAGCACCATGCTAGAGTTCTTTTCATTCTGCTATAAGAAGAAAATCTTGTAATAGAATCGGGTAAACTATGTGATTTGACATCTTCCGCACTTGAATAGTGTATTTGAATTAGTTCTCCGTATGATTGCACAATTTCACTTTCTTCAACCACTGATGCCTTATTGCTTAATATTTTTGAATCAAATGTAGTGAACCAGGAAGGTCCATACCACCATAAATGGTGATAAACAAGCTTACTTGGCAGTATTCCCCTGCTTGCACAATCTGCTGGATTTTCAACTCCTGGAACATGATGCCATTGATCAACTCTTGAAGTTTTTTGAATTTTCTCAACTCTGTTCGATATGTAAACCTTCCATTTTGAAGGATTGGATTGTATCCAACACAAAGTGATTTTAGAATCTGTCCAAAGAAAAGTCTCTTTTATCTGGAATGGAAGTGTTAACTTAATTGAATCAACTAGTTGACTCAACAGATAAGCTGCACAGAGTTCTAAGCATGGAAGAGTAGGGGCCTTGAGTGATGCAACTCTTGTTTTGGCTGCTAGAAGCTGGATCTTCACATCATTCTGTGTTTCATATCTCAGATAGCATACTGCAGCATAAGCATTAGCTGAAGCATCAGCGAACCCATGAAGTTGCATCCGGACTTCATCCTCTTTAGGAATAATAGCTAAATATCTGGGGATCATAACTTGAGATAAATATCCAATTTCTTTTTTAAACTGAGCCCATAGGTTTACTATATCATCAGGTAGAAAATCATCCCAATCCAGTTGGAGCTTCCAAGCATCTTGCATTAATATTTTGAGTAAAATTATGGAAGGAGATATAATTCCTAAGGGATCAAAAAATTGGGCTATTACTGATAACAACTGCCTTTTTGTTTTTACATCCATTGTATCTTGTACCTTAACTTGAAAAACATCTTTAGTTGCATTCCAGATAAGTCCTAGAAGGTTTATAGTTAAGTCTTTTCCAAATGGAACCATACTGATATCATATTTATCTTCATTTGGAAGTGCTTCTAGGACTTTTGGAACATTTGAGGCCCATTTTCTTAAATGAAAACCTCCTCTCCTCATTATTTGATTTAACTGGATAATAAGATCTTTAGCTTCTTCTACAGAATTTGCTCCTGAGAGCATATCATCAACATAAAAATTGGTTAAAATTGCTTTAGATGCTTGAGGAAATTGTTCTTGTTCATCATGAGCTAATGTTTTCAAGGTCTTTATAGCTAGGTATGGTGCACTGGTTGTGCCGTAAGTCACTGATGCTAATTGGTATTCTTTGATTGGTTTGTTAGGAGATGCTCGCCATAAAATTCTTTGAAAACAACAATCAGCTGGGTTTAACCTTATTTGCCGGTACATTTTTTCTATGTCAGCAGTAAGTGCTATTGAATAGGTTCTGAACTTTATTAATATGTTAAAGATATCTTCTTGTAGTTTAGGACCACAATAAAGTAAGTTATTTAATGATAACCCAGTGCTAGTCCTTGCCGATGCATCGAACACCACCCTGAGTTTTGTTGTTGTACTTTGATCTCTTAATACTGCATGATACGGCATATAATATACTTGATGAGATGGTTGCTCTGGTTCAATTGCATTGATAACTTCCATATGGCCAAGATTAAGATATTCCTGCATGAATTCTCTCACATGTTGTGAATATACCGGGTTTTGACGGAAGCGTCTTTCCAAAGAAAGAAATCTTCTTAAGGCTTGAGATTTTGAATCTCCTAATTGATAATTCATTTTATTATAGTTAAGCTTAAATGGCAATGAAACTAGATATCTCCCATTTTCATCTCTGAATGTTGTATTTCTAAATATATTTTCACATTCTAATTCTTCTGTGTTCATTTCTTCCTTGTGCGTAGGAATGCTTTCTGCATCCCAAAATTTTTTAACAATATCATCTAGTTCAGCTGAAGAATGATTAACATGTATTTGTTGAATGGATGTGCTAGTAGTGTTATTGGGCATATTTGATCTACCTGAAATGATCCAACCTAACTTTGAATTCATAGCTGAGGGTGAATCTCTTGGACCCTTAATCAAACCTGGTTCAACAAGATCTAAATATAAATCAGCTCCTATAATTATATCTATAGGTCTAGGAATATAAAATTCAGGATCAGCAAGTTTCAAATTATTTAAATGAGGTCAAACTGGGTTATGCGTATAAAAATTAGGTATTTTGTTCGATAAGTCTTTAACAATTAGAGCTTTAGTTTCAAACTTGAAATGATCATAAATGGAAGAAAGTTTTATCTTTATTATCTTATTAACTTGTGATTGCATGGTTGAATTAAATCCTGCAATTTTTACCTTTGTATGTTCTTGAGTTATATTTAATTTGTCTGCAAGTGTCTTAGTTATTAATGATTTTTGAGCACCCGAATCAATCAGGGCTCGGCACATTAGCTCATCATTATTTGAGTTAAAAACTTTTATTAAGGCTGTAGAGAGAAAAATATTTGTTTCTAAGATTGAAGTATTGTTAGATAGAACTGTGTGGTTTACTGTATGATGCTGGTTTTGTTCTTCACTTGTATTTGCTTGATGTTCGGTAGTTGAAATAGGACCTTGCCGTCTTTGATAATTATAACTATGAAGGGTAGTATGGTGTTTTTTGTTGCAGACTTTACAAGTGGCAGTTATTTTACAATTATTGGCATAATGATTTACACCTAAGCAGTTTATACAAAGGTTTTTGCTTCTAACAAATTTGATTCTATCATCTAAAGATAACTTAGCAAATTCTTGGCAGGTACCTAACTTATGAGATGAATTACAGTAATTACAGTAAGTGCATTTGATTATGTTAGTATTTACTTGATAAGTTTTAAAGGTCTTCCTAACATTATCTTCTTTTTGATATATTTTCCCATTAATGTGATCCAATCCCTTTCTATGCTTTTCTAAAAATGTTAATAAGTCTTGAAGAGTAGGAAATGTATTTTCCTTTAATAAAAGTTCAAAGTCCTTGTTCATGTTGCTATCAATTTTCTTTAAAATAAAAGTAGTGAGAAACATGTTTCCTAATTGTTCTTCATTAATTCCTAACAATTCTAAATTTCTTAAGTTCAACTTAACAGTATCAATTAGTTCAATAATATTCCTTGAGTTGGTCACTTTTATATACTTGATATTCAGTATATTGTTACAGTATTTATAGGCTAGGTCTCTTGTACAGTGATATCTTTCATTGAGAGCAAGCCAAGCTTTATCAAAAGTGTCAGGAGTTAAAGAAAAACCCTTAATTATGCTAGCTGCATCTCCAGAAAGAGAACTTTGTAGATATTTAAACTTTTGAATATTATTTAAAGATGAATTGTTTATAATGGTATATCTTCAAATGTGGTCTTAAAATCCAACCATTGATCAAGATCACCTTTAAAAGAGGGTAGAGAAAACTTAGGGAGATTAATTTTAGTTTCTTCTATCTTAGGATTTATATTTTCTTTTAATTCTAAATAATTTAATAAAGTAGATTGTATTTCAGTTATATCTTTATTAGCTTCTTTATACATAGATATATGTGATTCATGTTCATCAAAATCAACTAATGCAATCATATAATTTTCAATATTTTCTTTAATTTTGTTTATATTATCCAGTTGTACCTGTAAATAACCTTTATTTTGAGGTTCTACATTTTCTAATTCGATCTTTAGGTCATCAAGCTTCGATATTTCGAAATAGAATTTTTTAGATGTAACTTTACTTGTTTGTTTAGGCATCTTTATTTATTTCTTTAATCCAATAGGTCGTCAATAATTATCCGGCTCGAGGGACCAGAATTTATGTTGTAGATAAATGATAAAAATAACTTTGACTTGTGCTTAAATAATAGGTAGAAATCTTTCTTTTGATAAATAATCTTTAATATAATAAACTTAGTGATAATAAAACTTATAGATAAAAACACTTGTTGGTAATCAAACTTTTAGATAAAAAAAACTTAGATGTAATAAAACTTATCGGTAAATAAAAACACTATTAATAAACATTTTGGTAGAAAAACTTGCTTAAATATATGTTCAAAATAGTGTACTTAGCTTGGATAATTTAAGATTGACATTGGATTAAATTTAGGTACTTTAATTAAAACATAAGGATTAAATATGAAAATGTTTGACGCGCGTTTAAATGGCGTCGCTTATTCTTCTTGGTAAAAGTTCTTTCTGCTTTCTTTTTCCGCCGCGCATGCGCACCACCTCTGATTCTGCGTCACCAACTCCGGAGGCGTACCGCTTCTCACCGGCGGTGGCGCCGCCAGGGGAGCTTAGCTAGATTTGGTTAATCTAGCCTCTCCAACTATCCTCAGGAGAATATTCCCCTAAATTTAATTAATAATACTGGCCAACACATATTTTGTTACCGAAAATTTGATATTATTTCTTTGTGATTTTGATGTGCTGAATCCAGAAACGTCCGTTTTGCTCTATCAGTTCTTGTTGAGATACATACTCTTCTTAACATTAATGAGCCTTATAAAATGAGTGGTTATCTTTTACGATAATAATTTTCAAAATAAAAAAAATGCATATATAAAAAATACACTATCAAATGAGAGAATAGTTTTATTTCAGCTATCACTGCTGAACATTGACAAAAAAGCGGGGCGCGAATTTTATGAAATTTGAACGTTATGTGGTATAATATGGAGCAAATGATGATATGATCATCGTGATTTTAAAACCGAGGTATTTGTATAGGTTTTATTGTAGGGAAAGTTGACTAATTTTAAATATCAAGGATACTTTATATATGAGTAGGTATTTACATAAATAAAAGTATTGTTGAAAGTCGGGTTAATCGAAGCCTTGGAAGCTTCGCTTATAGGAGTTCCGAGCATGAAACATTTCCTCACAGTCTCTTTGCAGGTTCCAGCAGTAATCTGCCATTATTTGGGTGTCGCATCTTCCCTGGTACTGATCTCCCATAGTTTTGATGTCCTGGTGAAATCTTTCATCTTGCTCCTCACTCACATCACCTAATTATCAGGGAAGAATTACAGACAAGTAATGCAATTTGTACTTGGACGGAAAGCGTTTTACTGACGTCGAAGACGCCATGTCAATAGCGCTAGCTGATATGTCAAATAGTACGAATTTGAAACATGCTTCAAAACTGATATAACCGATCAGACATAGTTCTAATGGAACCTAATTTGAAAATTACTGAAGTTGTATTTGACAAAATTAAAGCATCTACTTTTATAAAGAAATTCCGGTTGTTTTTGGAGTTACCCACGAATTTATATTTTAAATATTCACACAATATATTCATTGTGTTCGATATACAGGGTCCATTATGAAAGTAATGAGCATAATGCTATTGTGACGCGACGATAGATGGCAGCACGGTAAAACCGTGGGAAATGTGGTGGAGGGATATGCCCTTTCAATCCACCCGGTCGTCAGTTGAGTTCGAGCAGTGTGAGGGGAGATACATGCCTCCGCTTGAAGTCAGCAATTTGCTGGATGCTTAATCGACGGTCGGTACGCAAAGCTTCGAGCACACGATCCACGTTCTCGTCAGTTCTGGCCGTTGTTGGGCGTCCTGAACGGGGTTCGTCGGCGACCTCCTCCCGGGATTCAACCGTTTTCAACTTTTGTAACATAGCGCGATGGAGCGTTCGCTTGAACAACGATACGCCATAAAGGTTTGCGTGAGGCTTGGAAAAAATGCAACCGAAACATTCCAGATGCTGCAAAAAGCCTTCAAGGACGATTGCATTACAAGATCACAGTCTGGGAAGTGGCACAAGGCGTTCAAGGAGGGCCGGGAGGAGGTCGCCGACGAACCCCGTTCAGGACGCCCAACAACGGCCAGAACTGACGAGAACGTGGATCGTGTGCTCGAAGCTTTGCGTACCGACCGTCGATTAAGCATCCAGCAAATTGCTGACACATTACACATGTCCACATTTGTGGTACATGGGATCGTGACCGAGGATCTGCAAATGCGTAAGGTCTGTGCGAAGCTTTTGCCGAAAGTGTTGACGCAAGACCAGAAAGAACTTAGAGTTTTGCGCTGTCAAGAATTCTTGGATTTGATTCAAAATGAACCGAATTCTCTGAACTCTGTAGTAACCGGAGACGAATCCTGGATGTTTGAATACGACCCAGAGTTGAAAAGGCAGAGCGGTGCATGGCACACAAAATCATCCCCACGCCCCAAGAAAGCGCGAATGAGCAAGTCGCGCATCAAAACGATTATCATTGCCTTCTTTGACATCCAAGGAATAGTCCATTGTGAGTTTGTATCGCAGGGACAAACTGTAAACTCAACCTTTTACCTGGAGGTGCTCAGGAGATTGAAACGCCGGATCGCACACGTGAGGGCTGACATTAAAGACACGGTCAAGCTCCACCATGACAATGCCACCAGCCACACAGCCTTTAACATTACCAACTTCCTGGCCCGGAGCAACACCTCGGTGATCCCTCACCCCCCTTACAGTCCCGACTTAGCTCCATGTGACTTCTTTTTGTTTCCGCGACTCAAGAGAGATATGAAAGGAAAACATTAGGAAACCGTGGAAAACATCCAACACCATGTTACAACGTTCCTGAGAAGCATTCCTGTCGAGGAGTTTCAGGGTGCCTTTCAGGCGTGGCAAACGCGTCTTCGCATGTGTATTGATGCAGGAGGAATGTATTTTGAAGAATATTGAACATTTGCACAAATTACGATCAATAAATGTATTTTGCCAGTAAATGCTCATTTCTTTCATAATGGACCCTGTATATATAAATTTTTCAGTGCAAAATATTGAATATAAAAATAATAGAATATGATATAATATACAATATATAATAATATAGGAAAAAACATGCATTGATATATAATAATTTTATCACTGTTTTAACCTTTTCAATATATATTTTTATTAATATTTATTGCTTTAAAGCAAAATTATCAAAACCTTTTTTTTCACTCAAATCTATACTTTTTTTGCTTTGTTGAAATTCTCGTGATACCATGCTTACATGTTTGAAAAATATTTCATGGTGATATTAATATTTTATGAAAAGGTATTGTCAAACCTATTACGTATATACTATTTTAGATATTATATTTCGTGATGTGTGTGCTCAAAACTTGTTAATTTTACTTTAGAAAAAGTCTATTTTCTGCTTCATTTTTGACATGTTTTTGCTAATGCCAATCTTGTTCATTCTATCTATGCAGTTTTAAATTTATTTATTTCATTTGTGTAGCTTACCTTTTAAGATATCATTAAAGAAGTGGTGCATTTTATATTGTCTTTGACACAAGGTTTAGATTATTAAACCTTTTTATTTTCTTTTATTATCTCTATATATATAAAAGTCAATTTCTGTCTGTCTGTCTGTCTGTTTCGCGATAAACTCAAAAACTACTGAACCAATCGGTACCAAAATTTCCATACATAGGTAAAAGAATACGGGGAAGACGATAGGCTATTTTAAAAAATATATAAATCAATTATTAAAACTATATATTCAAATTATTCAACTTAGCTCACGAGCAGCGCCCTCTAGAACACGTGACGTTTTGACGGCGGGGGGCGCCCATTGGCTGCCAGCGAGCACGTGACGTCCTTGCCGCCGGGCAACCCCCCCCCCCCTCCGAAATAATGGAATCGCCCGGCTGCCGGCCGGTTGGCCATTTCGAGTTCCCACCGCGCGCGGTCCTGGCGTTGGTGACACAGCTGTGCCAGGTGCCAAAAAAAGCCTCGCGGGTGACCTCCGGGAACTACGTCCATCTTCCATATGTAAAATACATTTAATCGTGTAAACCCGGGCGTTGCCCGGGTCAATCGTCTATATATCTATATATTTATCTATTTACTTATATATTCACTGGCCGCGTGACCATCTAGAACCTTGCGGAAAGTTATAGGGTCATTTTTTTGTGAATTTTTTTTTTGTTTCGATTTTATTGAAAAAAAAAACGATATGGTGCCTTTAAAAAATGATCTTTATTACTATGCAGTTTTCTATTTAGCCCATATACCTAAGTTCATGTTGCAAATGTAATTATCTCTATCGATTTAGTAGGTGAAATGCAAAAAAAAAAAATCGACATGATGAAATCTTTATGAAAATTCACATTTTTATTTTTATATTTTCAAGACACACACAGTTTGGGGCGGGACGTTTCACAAGAGAGACATCCACGGCGCCAATTTATAATTGTAACGAATAGTATTTTAATTAAAACATTTTAAAAACACACAGTTTGGAACGGGACGTTTCACAAGAGTGACATCCATGGCGCCAATTTATAATTGTAACGAATAGTATTTGAATTAAAACGTTTTTAAAATATATACGCACTCGGGTAAAACCCGGGCGTTGCCCGGGCCATTCGTCTAGTTTGCTATAATTTTAAATAAAGATGAAATAATGATGAAATTTTGAGAAAAGGATTCTAAAAAAATAGTCTCAAAACCAACTCAAGGTGTAGAAGGGTCACACATGTAAGTGTAGATATATGAATAAATTTATAGAGGAAGATAATATTGAAGAGGTTTTTATATACTCTCTCTCTCTCTTGGTCTAGAGGTGGGTAACGCCAGCTACTTCATCGACCTGCCCACTCTGTGGGAAAGAACTCTCTCGCAGTCCATCGGTGGCGGAGTCTTTCCCGCGGTGGGCGCCACTAATGACGACTTGTGTATATTTTATATATGTATATTTATCAATTATTTTATATATTTTTATCTATATATCTGTATTTATTCATATATTTATCCTTAATTAATCTTATTTATTCATATTTATACAATTCTGTTCATAACCATATATAATCTTATATGAACATTGTAACAAATCAGTTTAAATCTCAATCTCTCTAATAGTTCTATAATTTTACTAGAAATTGAAAAATTAAATTGAGACAATAAATTAGTTCTGAAATTTAAATTAAAAAAGGGGTTGAGTTAAAATTGGAGAGTTTTTCACAAAAATGATAAACTAATTTTGATTTATAGAGAAGATAGAAATAAATAGACACCGAGTAAATGTTCATTATTATTAATAATTATCATATAGAGAAAAAGGTGCTAAAATAATTATCTCATTCTATTGTACTCAATATTAATTTTCATCATAATATATTTTAATATAATAGTAACAAAATATTTATAAGTTAAATGTAAACATTCTCTTAAGGCTAACTTTAGTAGCACTATCCATACGTATATGCAATGTATGGATTGTATTGCTAATTCATTATGAATTATATTGAAATTAACTTTTATAAGTTTCTTTAATAATATCTATTTTTACTTATTGTTCTGTTTACCCCTGTTTTATAACAGCCGAAAAATATATTCATTCAGTTTGTATCAAAGCAACACATCTGTACATCTTAATTATTAAAGATAAAATCTGCTTTACTCTATTACTTTTTCATAAATATTACCTACTGTATCTTAGAAGACTTTATTAAGAAGGAAATTTTGTTTTATATTGTCTTTAACATAGTGTTGTGCTCCTTCTGATATTTTTAAAAAAATTAAAAACACAAGTGTGTGATGAGAAAAATTCAAGAGAAAACTTAACTGAATTGTATATTATTTGGTGTGTTGATTTCGAAAATGACTTCTATTTTATTTCATCACATTAGGAATTATAATAATTTCGATCTATATAAATAAAATATGGGTCTGTTTGTGTGTGTTTGTTCCTTATACACTCTACAATAGGTGACCAATCTGAATAAAATGTTCACAGGTTATAGGACTATATCTGGAAGAAACACGTATCATAGTTTCGAGCCCAGAAAATTTGATTTAGACATAAAAACGAACCGATACGTGTATTTTAGGCCAGAAAAAGATAATGATATAGCACAATATGTTAATTTTTTATAACACAATCCTGCAATGAAAATATAAAAAGGAATTGATAGCTCAAATTTAGGTATTATTTAGCGCTTATTAAAAAATAATGAAAATTATCTATCACGTAAAGTTCACTTTAAAATTCAAATTTACTTGAATTTTGACGAATCTTAATTTTTTCTTTCCTTTTAATATCTCCTCTCCTGGATTTAAATACGAGGAAGAGAGAGGCCTTATAATTACGACATTTTACCTGTCTATAGCGCCCCCTCTTGGGACTCAACAAAATAGGGTGCTAAAGAGAGGGGGTGCTATAGACAGGTAACTTTTAATGCAAATCGCATCGTACTACGTATTTAAAATCGGACGCTATGGGGAGGAAGGCGCTATTTAGAGGGGGCGCTATAGACAGGTTTAACTGTTATTTATCTTTTAGATCTCTATGCTTCTTGTTCAACAAGGCGGTTATACAAAGTTCCCATGTTTCATCTGTTAGTGAGACAGCCTTAATAAACCTCAATATTGGTTCAAAAAAGAATGGCCAAAAAGAAAATATCTTAAACCAGGCACCATGAACGTGATTCATTATATTGAAAGTAATTGGTTTAATATATGATGGCATTCTGTTATATATCTAAAATTATATCAACTACCCGTTGATTTCTTTATTTCTCCCAGTTGGCCTAAACCCGTTTCTTCTCTTCTTTCTTATCTCCACTTAATCATATTAAGGTATCAAGCTTGTGAAGCTTGACAACCATCATGACTGGGTGAAGTAGAATGCGTCTGCCTTTGTCATTAAGACTGGGAGTACTACTTAGTGGCAGGCCGACTTAGCTCCAAAAGAAATGGCTGCCTCTGACATGAGGAACAGACGCCATGTGCAGCTGATCCTAACATGGAGTACAAAGGCTGCTCATCCTGTATCTCTGGATTAGGAGCCCTTACAGGGTACTATCAGCCGGGCCAGCTGAGCCCAGGTTTTTTAGCGAGCTTGTTACTGCTCCCCCTCCTCCTTTTTCATCCGGGCTTGGAACCGGCAAAGGCGGAGTTATCGAAATATTGAAATATTAAAGACAAAACACCAACCAGGTACGTGTTCCGGGGTGCTTACCCTCATCAGGGTGGTGCAGGTTTTACGAAAAAGGTCCCACAGGGGATATTCATCTTTTTGATTTACAAAAAAAGGTATTCAAGGCTGTAAGTGCTCACACAAACAAGCTATTACATATTTAAAAAGGACTCAAAAGTAGAGAAGAATAAAATATTCAGAGTGATATAGTATGAAATAATATGTGGAAAAAATGTAAACGATAGCAATGGGTTTCTTTATTCGTAAAGAACTTTGCAAGCTTTCTGATCTTTGCCTGTGGAAGGATTGTAAAGATCCGAAAGCTTGCAAAGATATTTATGAATAAAGAAACGCATTGCTATCGTTTACATTTATACTTTACATCAATTTTCTCTCTTTTAATGAAATAATATGTGTAAATATAACGATAAATATAATTCAAACGCAATGCATCTAAATAATAAACGAAACGGCTTCCAAGTTTCTTGTTTTATTTTATATTTATGGTTTCCACAAGTCCATATCTCAGAAGAAGGCCAAGTGGCACTCACTCCTCACTTTCTTACTGCTACTCTTTTTGTGTTGTTTTTCTTGCTCCCCTCTTTCTCTTTCTTGTTTTTTCTTGTTTTTTTTTTTTCTTTTTCTTCGGTCTATATCGTTGTTTCCTTTGTCTCACTGCTTTGATCTTATGCATACCTCTGGTGAATCCTGTATAGAGTCAGTGACCCTAAATAAAGGCTTTTTTGTTGTTGTTTTATTTTATATTCATCTGAAACTTTCTGGTATCATGAAGCAAGAATGTATGAAAATTAGATGATTCTTTTGTTGCCTTAAATACGAGGTAATTAACTCGTTTCTCTCTATATATATCTAAATATGTTTAAAGTTTAATAAATTAATTTTATAAATCTGAAAGTTGTCTTTAAAAACGATCCTGCAAATCACAAACCCTTCTACAGCAGTATATTTATTTTATCATATAAACCTGCGTAGAAATGTTTGTGTGATACCGAAAGCTTGAGAATAATATAACATAAAACAAGAAACTTACCCTTGGAAGCCGTCTTGCCTATTATTTATAAATATTGCCACGTGGAAAAATAGGGAAGACAAAAACTTCAGGAGGAAACAAAATTTATTTCAGGGAAGGACAAACTATCAAAGGTAAAACAAAAGATAAGCCACGAGGGAAATTTACAGAGTCGCAAGATATAAAACATAAAAATGACCACTCTGTTAAAAAAAAATTAATAAATACTATGTTACTTAAATAAAATTAATAAATACTATGTTACTTAAATAAAATTAATAAATACTATATTACAATATGATGAGAAAAGCCGTTGGATTTATTCTTTTTCAAAAAGATCAAAATTATATTACTTTTAAATTACTTAAAAATTATATTTATTTCAATTTAAAGCCCTATGTCCCCCTGGAGACACTTGCCCTGTCATACATGTATGCCTTTACAATTGCCCATACATATTTACTTACAATAATATTAGACCGTAAAGAATAGTCATATGATATTATCAAGGAGAAAGAGAAAAAAACAAACGAGAACAGAGAACTTTGTAAAAAAAGAAAAGAATGTCTGGCAATATATCTACAATTGATATAATAAATTAGAAATTTCTTAAAATATAACTACAAAAGGTATTAAATTTTATATATATTTCTTTAGTGGAAAATTTAAAGACAGAGATAAATAACAAATAAAAGTGGATCCAAAGAATTCTTATGATGCACTAGCGCGCCATCTGTTATCAAAATTCGAAACTATTTTAAACGCGTAAGATTCTTTTTGATATTAAACAATTTCTACGCCTTTAAAAAAATAATTTTATATCGATTTAGAACTCTCTACTTCCTGGTCACCTGGTAGAGAATCATATTTTATCAAAGCTTTTGGCAGGCGAATAATTTTGTAAAAGCACGAAACAATTGATCATAATTATCCTTTTGAAAAATTACAAAAATACTATTTTTGTAAAAGAAAAATCTCCATAATTTGGCTTCACCATCAAAGAGAGATTACTTCCCGGAGTTTCCAATTATTGGGTTGTTTCTCATATGAAGTTCCACTGTGCCAATTCTGATAATCAATTTTGATAGTAATCGCTTATGTGAAGATTTTAATGTGTGGAAAAAATTATATTTTGACTTTTTTTTAATGTTGGTAAATTTGACCCATGTATTCAGTACTTGTTATTCTTCAATAAATCTGAAGAAAACATGTTATTTGATGAATAACAAAAAGGTCTAAACATTTTCATAGTTTTCAAAATTATTTGCTTCAGTTAAAGCATTTTCACTCATTTTATTTATGATTCATCAATAGGTTTTAGAATCGACACATAAATATACAAAGTTATACGAGTAAAGACCTAGAAAATAAAATAGTTACAACCTACATTAACAGATGGCGCACTTCAAGACTTTAGCCGATTATTCCCTCGGTTAAGCGCGGCACGAGACATGCGACGTCTGTGTTCGAGTAACTGTCTTTGTTTTGAAAATTAGAAGCGATAGAACGTGTTAGGAGATCCAAGAGCTACTGTTTGTGATCTACGGCCAAAGAAGCGGCGTTGTCGATTAAAGGACCAGAGACAACATGTTTATTTCTTAACATTAATATGAATAAAACAATAGAAAAAGCACATGTGCTCCTGGGCAGGATATGCCTTCATTATTTTTCCACATCAATATTAATCTATAAAAGTATAAAATCGCTCTTTATTATAACAAATTTTGGCTTTATAATTTTCTTCCTCATATTTTTAAAGATCTGAAATACTGGCAGATTTTATATGGATACTAGGCGAATGACCCGGCTTCGCCCGAGAAATCCCTTGGGTGCAATTTCCTTCATACTAAAAGTATATCAATAATAAATATTAGAAGTGCCATAGAATAGCAATACAGAAGTAACACATAAACTACAGGAAAAAAGTGTGTGTGATGGCAAAAATTGTATTATATTAGTGTTTAAGTATTTGATTTAATTAATATAGTTGATATAATAATAATATATATTTATATTATATAAAATATAAATGAGTTTTAAAAATTGTAAAAAAAAAATGCATCGGCGGGTAATCGAACCCGGGCCGCCCATGTGGCAGGCGAGCATTCTACCACTGAACCACCGATGCTTTAAAAAAAGGCCATATTTAGGTATTCATTCCATTCCGGATTACTCCGCGTAAAAAAAAAGTTCTTCAAATGAAAAAAGAAATAGCCAAAAATACTAATCAAAATGCAGCCGAAAATTTTCCTCAGGTTTATAAAAAGCGACATGCAAAATTTGGTACCAATTGGTTCGGTAGTTTTTAAGTTTATCGCGAAACAGACAGACAGACATTGACTTTTATATATATAGAGATAGATGGCATAAATGAAATAACTCTCTTAAATCTCTACTTCCTCACAGATAATTTCACTGATAGAAATTTGGTAAAACAGTTAAATTTCATATAAGACAGGAATACAAATATTGAATTATAATATTGAAAAATATACAAATAGAATTTTGAAAAAATTACGAATATATAATTTGAAAGGTTTAAATTACAGTTTGCTATATATACACACACAGAAGAATGTACACAATTCCATTTTTTGTAATTATTATTTCCGATTCAAATATATATTTGGGAATATATACAGAATGAGAAAGATATTTTCAATCAACCTCAGGCACATATTCTACCCAGATTGGAAAGAAGGCCACTATTCCTCTTAGACAGGTAGACATCCATAGGTATACATCCTGTAGATTAACTAATGCTAGTTAAGGTTTCTCTTTTTTCAAAACTATATATATATGAAATTAAATGCTTTGATCTTTATCATAATATTCTTAAATAACATTTCTGCGCTTTGGGTGTCTGAAGATTGATACAGAATGAATGTAAAACTTACCCAGAATTCAGTTATACTTGGCTATTTACTCATTAAACAATCATAATAAACTTGCTTTATAAAACATAATTTATAAAATTAAATAGAGAATTTTTATACTTTAAAAAGATATATTTTTAAAATATAACGTGCTGATATATTAAATATTTCAATTTTATATTCGTCCTAAATTATAGGTACTGAGTATAGAGTGTGTAAGAAATGTTTTTTGTTTATTTTCAAATTACTACGTGAATTATTATTATTGAAACTATTTTTGACGCGTATGTTTCTTTTTAAAATAAACTATTTTTTCACTGCCCTTACTGCAATAATAAAATCATGGGAGGGTCTGGATCATCATTGGTGAACCCCCCAGAGATTTCGTCAGTTTAATCTACCATACCACTATAATATTTCATTGGACTGTTTTATTTTTATACCGATACTGAAGCTAAACTTTTGGAAAAGGTATTTTGAATGAAGGTAGGATTCACCACTGATGAACCAGGCCTTCCCATTATTTTATCATTGCAGTAAGGGCAATAAAAATTACTTTATTTTAAAAAGTGTCGTATTTCAATTGTATTTTATAAAAGATGCTGTGGAAGAAGAAACAATCGACCTTGAATTTGTTGGGAGTGACGAAATGGAAGCGGACCTATTAACAAAGAGTCTTCCCAAGGAGAAACTTAAAAACTGTATAAACTCTCTCGGACTTGTTTGATAGAAGCTTCCACACAGGGGAGGGATTGTCGTATTTTATTTTTCAATACTCTGTGTGAAAGCTAGATTTTGAATAGGAACTAACCTGTAGGTGGTTGTAGATGGATTAACCTAAAAACGTTTTGTTTGGCATTCCTAGTTTATTCTTTTCCTGCTAAATGCAATAAATAATTCTTTTGTTGCTTTAAAGAGAGTTGTAATTATTTAAAATACTACAAAAAGAAACCTAAGCGTCAAAATGGTTTCAATTTCTTATAACAGATGGCGCGCTAACGCATGATATTGATATTATTGGTGTTTGTAAATAGCTTTTATGTTATACGCTTTTTTCAGCCAACAACATTTGAAATCTCTTAATAATAGAATTAGCAGCTTTGATGGGCGTAGGGGATAAAATATTTAGAAATTTTAATTTTAAATCGAGATATAGCGTGATAAAGAGTACATTATCACGGTATATATGAGTAATCCTTGATGCAGAGAGGAAGGCCCTATATCCACAAATTAAATGTACCAACATTTCACCCTACGTATTTCTTTCAAAAATATCAGAAAACCAATCTAAGGCAATAGCCTATTATATATTTTTTAGATCATCATTATGTAAGTATGTCACAAAGTGAATGACTTTGAGATGAAGAGTAAAGCCAGTTCAATTTCTATTTCACTACCTATGTAAATAACACAAGATGATAATTACCTCACCCATTTGGAAGAATCTGCATAGGGAAAGTTCCTAATAAAGGCTTTTGTGTGTGTGGTATATATGAGTAATATTATAAGTGGTTTAGCGTCAGTTGTATAAAATAATTTCAAAACATTTTCCTGTTATATAAGCTAACAACCCAATTCACACACAATAGTAAGGTGGTCTGGAGAATTAACAGTATAAGTCTTTGTAAGCGATTTCCTCGTTTTGAAAACAATGTGCAAAGTAGATATGTTAATTTCTTCTTGTATTGCCAGTCGTTGATAATTCGGTTTTCTTAGTTTTTATATCAATCTCTTATGTGTCAATATTTTTAATGAGGGAAACGTTTGGATGTAAATTTTCCTGTAGAACTTCACTTGGCCAATCTGAACATTAACTTGCCTCATTGACAATCTTCGCTGATTAGCACATACGAGGAAAATACCAAAATAGAGATAATGGGTCTTTCATTTGAAGGATTGAAAGGAAATAATCAGTTACATTCCAGCAAGAACATTAGCCCGTCGTTATCTATGAAACATTCAAAGTTATAACCAGTTATATCGAACTTACACGAAATCCACTTCGCGTGACATTATCACCGTTCTAGTTCATTAAACCTTTGAGCTTTTTAAGTAAATCATTTGTCTCTGATTTTGGTGTTCGAAAGCGCGTATTTGAAATTTATAAATGTTTGAGGTACACCTACAGATAAAGTCCAATTCAATAGCCATTTTAATTCACAAGTCTGTAATGAGACCTCGCAGAAATTTCTATAAATTGGAGCACTCCGCTAAATTCTAAGAAATATATAGATTGTGGCCTTATATAGGCTTAATTTATATTTGTAAGAAGGAATCGAAGCTAACGGCGACGTGTTACTTTATTTGTGAGGTATATTCTTGGCAAGCTTTCAGACTATCACGTCATTCAACAGGCTACTATTTGCGGTTTACTATTTGTTCTCATTGATTTCACCTGATATTTTGGTGTAAATTTTTCTCACTACAGAGAAGTTTATATTTCCATTGATTAACGAAATAATCACTATATAATACTCTAAAAACTCCTCATATAATGATCCAATTAGTGAAATACATGAAAAGAAAGGACTGGTAGATTAATCTCGCCGAATTTCTGGAAAGACTCAGCATTAATTAGCCAAGCTCTCCCAATATATTCGCAGCGCAGTAAGAACTATGTAGAATATATCTTTACTTTTCAAAAAACTCTCAACTCTTAAATTCTACATTTTAAAGATAAAATTAGCATATAGATATAATCAAATGTTAATTTTTTCCCTAATAAAATGAAAAGTAATATAAAATTATAATATCTTTGTCCTTCCAAAAAATGGCGACTAAATATGGATAGAAATAAGATTGTCTATATTATAAAATAAATAAAGCTTATTTCTAACCAATATTGTCTATATGTAAATATTTAAAATAAAAAGGCATATATTGGATACAAATATAATTTATTTACAAATATTTCTTCTTTTATTTCAACACACAAAACGCGATATCCCGGCTAGGGATAATTGCGTCGATTTACATTTTTAAACAGAAACAGTTATAAACATACCAAATATTTCAGTTGACTGAACGCCAGCCTTTTTCAAGGTATTATAACATATTAATATGTGTTAACATTAATATGTTGTTGATACACACATTAGTATGTTATAATACCTTAAAAAAAGGTTGGCGTTCAGCCAACAGAAATATTGGTGAATAAATTATATTTGGATCCAATATACCCTTTTTAATTAGATATGTAATATATTAATAGAATAAATAAATCCATATAAAAATATAATCTTATATAGAAAATATATAGAAAAATCCATGATTAATAAACCTGTGTAATATATGTTTCTTAGTTTTACCCGACTTGAACTCGGAGTCCACAGTGAGAGTAAGACTTGGTATTTAGGTTGTTTAGTGATACCCTCGCGGGAAGTTGAAAAACACACACTCGGCCGTGCGGCACGCATTTGTCGAGCTCCGCCTTTTTCCCACCCTGGCGGGTGTATGGCTACCGGCGGTACGCCGAGTTTAGCACAGGCTGAAAGCCCATTAAAAGCTGATCAGATGCCTGGAAGGCACGGCTTGAAAGCACACCTCTGTGCAGAGAAATCTGCAATTTTCGATTCGCAGAGCAATTACTCTAATAATCAAGAAGCATTTGATAAATATGCAAATTTGCCCGCCGGCGGTAAAGATGTAAATCTGGCCGCGCCGTTCAACTTGGCGGCTAATCCATCTTCCAATGCCGTAGCCCAAGCTCAAAGAAACTGGGCAGACATGACAGAGGATATAAATCCTGAAATTGAGGACAACTTTACTCTTGTCCAGAGAAGGAAGAGACGCCGCGGCTCGGCGAATTCGCCTACAGCGAATGCATCATCCTCCAATGTCGGAGGTTCTAGGACCGATCGCCGACCGCGATCATCCACGGGATGGGCGCCGCGGGCGGAGGAGATTAGGACCACCAGGGCGCATATCGCGGAGGCCAGGGCGCAGCAGGCGTCCTCCTCTGAGGAGTACTGCGTGTATATCGAACGCAGCCCCGACCTAGAGCCCTTCCACTACCTAAGGGCACTGGACAGAATGGTCGGAGGAACCGGCGGAGTCGTCCAGGTTTCCAAGGTCAACGGACTCTACCTGCTGGGACTAACCAACAGAGGCCTGGTCGAGCGCCTCATAAGCGAGGGCCTCGAGGTTGAGGGCACACTCCTTAAGCATTCCCTTTCCGCAAAAGAGCGGAGAGGATAACAGTTGGAAACCTGCCCTTCTTCGTGGCGGACTCTGTCATCATCAACGCCCTCTCGACATTTGGGCGTGTTACATCCATCGCGCCCAAACTGATGAAGGCTGGCCCTTACATCTACAATGATGGCCGCCGAGAGGCGTTCTTTGCCCTCCACGAAGGAGTGACTATCGAAAGGCTTCCTACCCGCCTCGAGATCAAAATAAAAGGCGAGACCTGGCCCGCATACCTGACCTCTGGAATCAGGTGTTCCAGGTGCCACGGTCAAGGACACCGTAGGGCCATCTGCCCCCTGCTTGCAGGGCTGGCCAACAACACCAGAATGGCCCCACCAACCACTCCTGCCGGCGTCCCACCACCGACCACCCCTGCACCGCCTCAGCGATCAGCAGCCCAGCCTCCTGCACCGGCATCCTCCGACCCAGCCTCGGAGACTCCCGGCGCTCCTCCTGAGGCCCGAGCTGTAACTACATCTACAGCACCTCGGCCATCTCCACCAGTGGCCCCGGCCGTACCTATGGAGAAGGCGCCTTCTGCCCCTCCACCTGTGACCCCTGCTCCGTCCCTGCAGGCGCCTGAGGGTCCCGTGGGCCCTCGCCCGGCCAATTCACAACATCCAGAGCCGCCTCCCGCTCGGCCGGACTTCGTTGCCCCGCGTGGCCCTCTGCCCGCCCAGAAGACCCTCGGGCCTGCGGCCCCAACACCGGACGTGGAAATGTCCACCACTGAGGAGCCCTCTGCTTCCTCATCAGCCGCAGTTTCAACACCCCCACTGCCTGCGCCTCAGCCTGCTGGGCCGACACCATCTGCTCCCCACAAAGAGGATCCGACACCGGCTATGACACCTCCGTCCCCACCACCTACCCCGATGGAGGAAGACCTGCCGCCGAACCTGGGTGATTGCATCGATGAAATTTTAGGAGAGATCATCATTTCCAATATCGACCCTGGACCCTTGGTCGATGATGAAACCTCCTGGACCGACGCCATTGATGCCATCCTACATCCCCATTCTAGGGCGCCTTTCCTTGCGAGACTCTCGCCTATTTTGAAGAAAAACTACGCTGTCTTTTTCGAGGCGGCCATCGAGCGCGCTCGGGATTCCCATCCCAGGATCCTCAGCGGGTTGTCCGAGCTCAGGAGGGCCTTGGCTCCCAAGACTAGACGTCACCGCGGCAAGCGCTAACCTAATGTATATACCCCTCTCTTCTCTTTTTCTCTTTGAGATGTAACATTGTCTAGAAGACAATAAATAATTTTCAATTGTCAATTGTCACACATACACAAACACACTTCAATTTAACCCTCTTATCTCAAACATCTAGGATTTATTGACCCAAAAGATCTCAATATTTCGTTATTAACTGCCATATTCTAACAGTAAGATGTAGATAGGGTTGACTTTGTAGTTTTGATCATTTTATCTTTTCGTTTATTTCTTAATTATCTTAATAAATTCCATCTACAAATGAACTAATATTATGAAAACATGCAGATTATATAGACTGTTACTTGGCGCTGTAATGTTTTCAGACAGATAGCTGGAACGACTAAGATGGGAAAACCTTTATAAAAAGAAAGAAAAGTATCAAGAGCTATATTATTACTATTAAACATCACTATTTATATATTATTCAACAAAGCGCGATATTGAAGTATTTTGTCCTATTACAGAGGTAACGAAGCAAACAGATAAACAAAAAAACTGAAACTTAGGATTGAATATTCACAGATTTACATGTATAAAGCGACAGAGTTCATAAAATGTGTATAAACAAAAGGTGGTTGATGTAAGAGAGTTAAATCATTCAGATCTGGGAACAATCGATGTCTCACGCATAGTTCGGACAGTCACAGATAAGATGATGAGATGTTTTCAATTTCTACGCAGGAATAATTTGGGGTTTCCGATAGACCTCTTTTATGTTAGTATTTCTGGAATTTTCCTTGTAATGTGAAAAATTGTTCTTAGTTTGATTTTCGGGACAGATACAAAATATTTCATCAAAATATCGACGCCATGAAGCTATATCTTACGGGAATAGTGAGGTTATCCAACTGTCCATGCGTCGCTTGACAATTTCGGCGACTGAGAATGAAAGAGAGCTTCCATGGGAGAATCTTTTATCTGTTCATAAGTTTTGGGATCGTATATATGGAAATTTGTTTCGAGGCATAGAGTTATACGTTTAGTTATTTACTTAACAGTGATCTGATCAATCTGATTTTCTTTCAAGAACTCTTCTGTGCTGTTCAGTATCAACTGGTGTGGGAGACTGGGGTAAAGGGATTCTACGTCGAATGAGACCATGATGTTGTCTGGTGAGGCTTGGCACTTGAGTGATTCTTCTATAAAGATGTTGGTGTTGGAAAAATGGAGTATAGGAAGCTTTGAGGCTTTAATATGGGCTTAAGAAAGGCCGAGATGAACTTAGAAAGAGACGCTGTTGGGGAATGGTAGAAGATCACTATGGGTCTTAAAGAGACACCAGGTTTATGAACTCTAGGGATGCCATATATGTAGTCATCAGTTTGCATAATAAACAAGAAGTGCTTTAATTCTTCATTCGAAATTTTATGTTCCTTATGAATTTTTCTGGGTTCTTTTTTTTTTTTGCGTGTGAAGAGTATGCTCGGGTTTTATATTCTTTGGAAATGTGTTTGAAGGTGATTTGATTTTCAAGGATGCTTAACATTTTCCTATGGCAATCAGTCTTGTCTAGAATCACTGTTTGTCCTCCTTTATCTGATTGTATGATGATTATTTCTTTTTTCTTTTTGTTTATTAAGTATTTAACCAGTCGGTTTCCTTGAGGGTTGCATGGGGGAAGGGCTACAGGTACACTTAGAAGGTTGGTTACATGGCGTCTAATGATATTCTTTTCCTGGTGGTTAAGCCTTGACATGTGGCTGCCTCGACTCCACTGATAGGATCCGGTTTTTGCATATTGCTGAATTTTATGCCTTTTGATAAGAAATTTAATTCTTCTGTGGTCAAGGTAGCTTTTGACAGCTTGACTATTTTATTGGGTTTATCGTTTCGATTTAGTTTTGGGTAATTAAATTTCAGTGCCCAATGTTTTCCAGTTTTCCCCTCTGTCTTTTCTCTATTCCTGTTCTTAATGTCATGACCTCAGACGTGGTTCGGACTATTTGTACGTATATTTGCTTCTATGATATAATACGGAAGGTGATGCATAAAGTTTCTTTGATGGTTTTCGATAGCAATCTCAGCTAAAGTAATTGAGGAAGCTCAATATATGTGTTTGAGTTATTCGATTGCTATCCAGGAACCTGGGTTATATACATAAACGATTAGGATCCAATGCGATCGAGAGCCACTTTTCACGTCTTTGTATTTGTATTTTCAAATAAATCGTACAATGCCATTTTATAGTTTCCAATTTTTAATTATAGAGTATATTATATAGAGATATATATAAACAAAACAGTTACGTAGTTATACATGTCGAAGGGCTGTTACGTCCGAAAGCTTGTATTGCCGTTGTATATAAAAAGGAACTTTCCTAAACGAATTTCTTTTTTTTTTTAATATAAGTTTACCCATAATCACTTCAAAGAAAGATTGGAATTTAGTGAAAGGATCAGGTATCAAATCCATTACTAAGTTTTATTATTATCACATTAATATTAATAGTTTTTTTTTTTTAAATACAGTTAAACCTGTCTATAGCGCACCCCTCTATATAGCGCCTTCCTCTCTATAGCGCCCGATTTTAAACATTAAAATGTAACATTTTACATTAAAAGTGACCTGTCTATAGCACCCCCTCTCTATAGCACCCTATTTTGGTGAGTCCCAAGGAGGGGGAGGGGCGCTATAAACAGGTTTAACTGTATATGTATATGTCTCAAGTATATTTTCATTTTTATAAATTTTCGTAGCCTCTTATTCATGCATATACAAATATCTAGAATATGGGTGATATTTAATTTTATAAAGAAGGATAATGAAAAATAAACTTTTAAAAATCTCCAATAAAACTAAAATATATAAAATTAAAAGGATATATTTTTTATTCGCCTATAATCATTGTGTAAAAACCATTTTGTTTAAATTATATGTTACCATCTCTTCCTAATATTTTACTTTTAATTTATTGTTATATATATCTTATATGACATTAAAAAACACAATTCCATTTTATATCATGTCTTTGTCATTATATCACATTTTTAAAAACTATCTGCATATAGAATATGAATATAAATTCAATGAGAGATGCAAGGAAAACTGCTTTTTAATTAAGATTTGTGTTTTTAAAATAATGTGTTCTCTCTATCTTAAATATCTGCAAATACGTGTGTGATAGTAAAGAAAACTAAATCTTACGAAAAACGGGTCTAAAACTATCCAACAAGTTCTAAAAGGTTTCACATGAAATAAAATTTCTATTTTAATAAAAATATAGATAAAAAAGACAGAGAAAAAATATAAATTACTTTTTTATCTTTCCAATTGATTAAAAATTGCTACTTAAAATATTTACAAAATAATAGATATGAGGCATCTTAAAAGTCATAAGAGAAAAATTGGTCAGAATTGATTTGGTAGGTTAGGAGTTTTCGATAAAAAGCTAGGGGAGGAAAGGGCAAGTTTTGATTTTTTTTATATAGAGAGATAATTAGAGAGATAAATGTATTAATATATATGTGTTATGGATATTTATCCTTTCTGCTGATAGATGTGATACCACAAGCACTTGCAGTCATAGGGTTCGTGGTCGAAGAGGTTTCAGGCGTCAGACGCGGACAAGGTCCAAGAGGGTGTGTTCTACATGAGAGGGAAAGATTATCTGACGTTATTCGCGCTCGTTTATGTCGGTGTCCAGTGGCGGTCGTAAAACTTATTGGAAGTTTCCTGGGAGGAATAATCTTTGACGAAATTTGACTCCTCAGACCTTCGTCCTGTCTTGGGCGCGGCTGTCTCAATACAACCTTTTTGCTTTGTTTGTATACACGATGGTCAAGCTCGCGCGATGAATGTATCTACATTTTGGGACTGTTATACTATTTATAATTATGATACATATGAAAATATTGTGTATATTGTCATATATTTTAACACATATATATTATATAAATTATAAATATAAAATCTCTAAAAACAATGAAGTTATGTTATCTACACTTTGCATTAGGATTGTTTTATAATCAAAAATTATTTCAAAAATAGAAACACAAAAAAATTATATTATAAAAAACTATCATCTGAACAAACTTTATTCTACAAATGATTGATCATATATTGTCACGGTTATTTTCTACTATAACCCTCTTCACCTCTTATTTTATTATTCTGTTCCGCATACATTTTGCGTGAACCTTGTTATAACCCTTAATTGTTTTTTAAAATATAAAAAAAGATATATTTCCAATATACAGGGTGATCCAAAAGTCCCGCACAACTTTAAAAATTAATAACTCCCCGAATATTTGCGCTAGAGCAATGCGGTTAACACCATTGTGTTCAGGATGCAATGGGATTTTTTATGGCAAATAATGAAAAATTCGAAATTGATTTTAGTTACAATTTTATTCGCCAGATGGCGCTCTACCAGAATCAGAGATTCAGCGGCCAAATTATTTGATAAATTGAAAAATATAACTGATCGACACGTATTTTTCCTTTTTGAATACCAGGAAAGAACCCTAATAATATCAAATAACAAATTAATAAAACACCACTTCGCCAAAAGTATGAAGAATTGGTTAACGATTTTCAAATACAATCAGAGATATGTAAAATAGGTAAATGCAAATTAAACATGTAGCAAAAAGAAAATTGATATTTTAGATACGGTTTGTTTCCGAAGATAATAAATTTCTGATATTATCAATTCAACTCTCACTCAGTATCGATTATGTTTATTTTAATTCATTTGAAAAATATGTATCTATCTCTGATAATTTATTTTACTCTGGAATGCCGTTGTTGTTTTTGTCGTGTCCAATAAATAGCCTCAGATGTCTCCATGCATTTCTATCACAGCAGCAGCAGCAATGTCCACTATCTTGGATGTATAAAGCTGCTGCTCTGGGTCTATGTCAATTTTCTGCAAGGCTGCGGGAATGAGAATATGTGGGTAGGTGTTAGTTCCACACCAGGACAGTTGTTGCATGTTCTATAGGTTCTTGTGCCATCTTGATGTATTTTCATTCCTTTATAATGTTTTGTTCTAAGTCTTGTTATAGTTTTTGTCAGTTTCTCTCAGAGTTTATTTCACATATTTGATCTTTTCTTATCTTTTGTTTAATTATCTTGTATTTTGCCAAAGCATCAGCGTCAAATACTGACATTTGTTCTTTATTTTGGCTCAGCTTTCTGGCTTCCTTTGCCAATTCAACTGCCATTTCATTACCCCGATCTCAACACGGGCAGGAATCCATTGTAGAATGCAGTTATTCTCCAATGATTCCAGTTGGGTAAGTAACGAGTGTATTTTCTGTGTGATTCTAGTATTGCCCTTCTGAATTGCTTCTAGAGCGGATATGGAGTCGCTGTATATTAAAATTCCTTCTGCTTGATGCAGGGATGGTTGGTTAAGGCATAAATCAAGAGCTTTCCAGATAGCTGTCAGTTCACAAGTGAAGTTTGACGAAATCTTTCCTGCTCCTTCTTTGATTTTGATGCTTGTTCCATCTTGCAGTATTATGTTAATTCCGGCCCCTCCATTACTCAGGGTAAGGTCTGAAGATCCATCTGTATATGCTGTTAAAGGGCGTGGCTATTTTTAATCAAGAATTTGTACTATGAGGACATAGCCGTTAATATTACAAACACATTAGACCTCGAAGCCCAAGGTATCAAAGTCTACCTCAATCAAAACAAAGCCATCAACATATACAATATGTATCACCCTCCAAACAATACATTTATTGACGATGGAAGATGGCTCAATTTCTTACAGACAACACTATTATTGTAGGTGACCTTAATGCCAAACATCAACTATGGGGATGTCCTACGCCAAACCCAAGAGGCAAAATACTATCAAACATATTTGAAGACAATGCCTTATATGTGCTTAAATGATGGGAATCCTACCCATCATTCATACAAGCTATAATACTGCACAAGCCCTTGATATAAGTTTTTACTATCCTGAAATTTTCCACAAATGCAAATAGCAAATATTAAAAAGTTTGGGAAGTGATCATTTGCCTAATTTGATAGAAATTAGCACCAAGACCAAAACTAGCTCAATTAAGAAAAATTCTGGAACTTCAAAAAGGCTAATATGATATCTTTCGAAAACACCATTATTGAAGCAGCCAAAGTTTCAATACCAAGAGATAATATTAAGAAATGAATTCCAAATTATACACACCAGGGAAAAAATATTCAAACTTTATAACTAAAAGAAATGAACTACAAAAAAAAAGTGCACCCAAAACCAAACAAATTGTATAACTGAACTGAACATTGTGATTGCAAAAATAAAAAGATTATACGTAAATGTGAAAAGGAAAAAATGGAAACAAACTTGTGAAAACCTGAACCCAAGAAACCCAAATACAAAACTTTAGAATTTGGCAAAAAAAATTGACAGAGCCCAGCCAAAAACTGAAAACACAAATATGATTAAGAATACAGATAGTACACCAGCAACTAATGACAAAATTGCTGCCAATCTTTTAGGTAATTCATATCAAATAAGTAGTAAAATCAAGGTTGAAAAAAGGCCCGAAAGATTATTCATAACTGTAAAATGTCACCAGCACTCATAATATTTTCTATGAAAAAAATCAATATGAAAAAGCTAGCTTATGCATTAGAAAACACTGACCTAAACAAGACTCCTGGGCCAGATGGAATCCATGGCCGAATTATATCAAACTTGGGTAAAATTGGCAAAGAAAGACTTCTTAATATTCTCAATAACTCCTGGAAAACTGGCAAATTGCCTCAAGACTGTAAAAATGCAACAATAATTCCCATTAAAAAACTTGACAAATCTGCTGATGACCCAAAAAACTACCGACCTATCTCCCTAACAAATATTTGCTGCAAATTAATGGAAAAAATTATACTCAGACGACTCACCTACCACCCCGACACAAGAAATCTCTTACCAGAAGAACAATATGGATTTAGGAAAGGACATGGGACAATAGACCAACTCTTATTTTTCACACAAAAGATAAAAGCTGCACAAAACAAAAAAAACCAACTAACCACACCATAGCTGCTTTTTAGATCTTACACAAGCTTTTGATAAGGGGTATGGAAAAACAAGTTAATTACAAAATTATACAAACATTTCAAAATTGATGGAAAAGCTATCACTTGGATAAATAATTCCCTTAAAAATATATAAATCAGGGTCAAATATAATGGCAATCTATCTAAAACCTTCAAATTGTACCAAGGATTACCACAAGGATCAATCCTTAGCCCAACTCTCTTCACCCTATTTATTGCAGGCATAGAAGAATAATTTTCAAATAAAACCAATATTGGACTTTTCGCTGATGACATTATTCTATGAAGCAGTAACACTAACTGGAAAAAAGCTGAAAGAGATTTCAACAAGACTCTTCTCCACCTAGAAAAATTTGCTAATAAACATAAATTAGAATTTAACCCCCAAAAATTTGAAACCTGTCTTTTTACTTCCGATAAGAAACTATACAAAATAAGACCAAATATTATTCTGAAAGAACAACAATTACAATATAATAAACATCCTAAATATCTCGGCTACACCCTGGATCCAGAAATTAAAACCAGTAAGCATATTGAAGGAGTTGTTAGAAAATGAAGAGACCGACTAAAAATCTAGAAATATATTTCAGGAAGAGTGGGGAGCTGAAGCAACAACACTAAAATTAACTTACACATATCTAATGAGACCTATCTTGGAATATGGATATCAAATCTATGGTACAGCATCTGAAACAAATCTAAAATCACTGGAAAGGATACAACTAAGTGCAGCCAGAAATATTACAGGTCTTCGAAAAACCTGCCCTAATAATATTGTACTTTACGAGGCAGACATTATGCCCTTGAAGGATAGAATAAATAAGCTACAATCTGCCAAAATATATAAACAAAATCAAGAGTTATGAAAACAAACACAGAACTTTCAATTACATACTTAATTGGGAACCCAATATAAGATTCAAAAAAGAAGGCCCTCTCCACCTGGCCAAAAGAAATGGATTTTTAAAATATAAAGTGGAAAAATAAATTAGCTGAAAAAATATCTCCATGCGAACCATTAACAAAATGTTATTTTTAATGCCACTTTAAATGAACCCACCAACAGACAATACCAAAATCCAGAATACTTAAAACAATTATCATCAGAAATAATTAATATAAAATTCCTAAAAATGCAATAACTATCTATACCGATGGTAGCAGAGACGAGTTGGGACACACTGGCAGTGGCTGTCTCATCAAAACCACAAATGGCATTGAGAAAATAAACAGAAGAAACCCAGAATTTTGCTCAGTCTTCAGATCAGAACTTATAGCCATCTATGAAGTCTTAAAATCCATCAGAAACATTAAACATCACGATATATGGATTCTTACTGAGAGTAGAAGTGCCATACAGCACTTGCGTCACACAGGGGATCTTTGAGGCAAAGTAAGCAGGAGCATAATTGGTTATCTCCAAAAACTCTCAATACCTCAAAAATTCACCTTCAATGGATGCCCTTACATGTTAGCATTGAAGGCAATGAAGTTGCTGATGCGCTAGCGAAAAAAAGGCACAAAAGAACCCTTGCAGCAGAAAAATAAACTTACTTTTAAAGAAATAGAATCAATAGCCAAAATAAACAAGAACTGGAGGATCCCACCTAAGCATAGTTGGTATACCCTAGAAGCAGATGGCCACCCAGACCTTTAGGTCCACAATCTGGCATGCGAAGCATGCCCTTCGCTGCTATTCTGTTCAACTCATAAGCCAAGTAACAGTATCCAAGCTAGTGCTTGGACATTGTACCTGGAAACACCACCTCCCAGACAACGTGTTTGGAAGGATTTCTATACCGGTGGCCTTTAATCATAGCAAAATAGGAAACTATCTACTGTGTCCAGCAGGGACCGCGGGGAGGCAGCCCCCGGTCGACTCTGTTCACTCACAGCTGAGGAAAAGCTCAGCTGCCACCTCGTGGGCTTTCTTAAGAAGCTTGCTGTGATTTCTCAGCAGCTTACTCTCGATCGCGCCCCTCGCCCTCCTTCTCTCTTCCTGCACACCCACTACCCATGGACAATCCAAGACGTAGTGGCGTGCATTCATATCCCTTTATCCATAGACGCAATCAGGGTTTCTCTTAATTTCAAATCTGTGGAGACTTGGGGAAGAGCCCATGTCCCGAACTACCCTAATGAGTTTGTGGGACATTACCTTACAGAGGTACTTGGGTGTTGTTACCCCATTGAATACCTCTCTCCCCTTCACACTGTTCCTCCATCTGTCCAACCATAAGTCCTGGACGTGCCCCCTGATCCTCCTATAAACTTCTTTCTTGGTCACTGGGGTCCTCAGTGATCTACCTCTAAAGCATTCTGCCTTAGCGATCCTGTCTGCGAACTCATTACCTTCGATGAGGCTGTGTCTCCTAAACCAAGGGAGCTCCGGAGCCCGCGTCATCATCTCCAGCTCCTGGATTATTTGATGCGCGAGTTGCCCTTTCTCCAGATTGATGGCGACGAGGGCCGACATACAATCTGAATAGAGGCAGTCCGGGCTGAAGTTCTTCTCGGCACACACTCTGAGGGCTACCCTGATCGCAACCAGCTCGGCTGAAAAGACCAATTCGTCCACTCTGAGTGTTAAACTTTCTTGGAAGATCAGCTCTCCATTAGTGAATATCACTACCCCAGCTCCAGTATTGGTTCCAGACTTACTACAATCAGTGAAAACCTCCGTGCCAATCCCTGTAGGCCCTCCAGGACTCCAATTCCACTTTGGCAACCACTGCGGAGGCTTCCTTGGAATTCTCTTCGATTCCAGGGCCCCCGCTTCAAGTCCCAGGGCATCTTCCCTGTTCTCTGATGTCTGATGGTCTCCTCCTCTAGTTTCAATCCCAGGGGAATGAGCCCAGCGAGGACCAAAAAGGCCTCACTGCTGGTAGTGCGATATCCCCCTGTGATTCTGAGTGCCGCTGTCCTCTGCACTCTCTCTAGAGTTGTTGCCACCTTCTGATCCCTGTTTCGGCGCCACCAAGCCCCGGAAGCATATAGCAAGATTGGCTCGACACAGGAGAGGCAGAGGTTCCTAAAAATAGTACCCTCCTTCTCCCCCCCCCTGTTGAGAGCCAACCAGGACAGGTCTGCACAACGCCTCCCTGCCTCTCGCCACCATCTCCTCCGCCTGGTATTGCCAACCCATCTTGTCATCAATGACCACCCCCAGAATGGTCATTCTATTGACCAACGCTACCCTCCGTCCTTCCATCCGGATAGCCGGCTTGTGTTCCCATTTGATCCCTTTCCTTTTAGTTCTTATGTCCCTAGGCTTAAAGCTGAGGGCTTTAGTTTTGGAGACATTGAACTTAAGGCCAGAGTCATGGGCCCAGATCGAGAGAATTTGGAGAGAAGTTCCAACACACTTCTCAGCCTTCGCTCTCGAAGCAGCCTCAATGATGAGGAACTGGTCGTCAGCATAGAGAACCAGCCTGGCTCCCTCAGGGAGCTCCTCCTGGAAAACGGTGTTTACCAGGATATTCCACAGAATAGGTCCGCAGCAAGAGCCCTGGGGGCAACCCCTAGCACAGTTTCTTTCCAACTCCGCCCACCAAAACTGAGGCTAATCCGTCTATCCCTCAGGATGTCACGAACCAAGCTGCACAAATTATCAGGACAACCCATGTCCATCAAATTTCTCATCAGCTTGTTCCAGCTCATGGAGTTGAACGCGCCATCCATGTCCGGGGCCACGAAAAGAACCCAAGCACCCTTATTTAAGCCCATCTCAACCCCCTCTAACACCTCGTTCAGAGCTGTGGTTGTGGACTTCCCTTCCCTAAAACCATGTTGGAAAGAGGAAAGGAGTTCATTACTCTCTAGCCAATGCTTCAGTCGCTGAGCTAGTAGGCTATCCAGGACCATACCTAGACACACTAGTAAAGAAAGCGGACGATAATCATTAGGAGAATTACCCTTTCTACCAGACTTTTCGAGAAGCACTACTCGGGCAACCTTCCATGCCTCAGGAAATGCACCAGTGTCCAGGCACCTATTGAATAACCTGGAAAGAAGCGATGGGTGCATCCTTACCAGGGCTTTCACGACCGTGTTATCGATCCCTTCGGGACCAGGAGATTTCCTTTTCCCGAACTTGAAAGTCGTCAGTTTCACCTCATTCTCAGAAAAGGGCGGATCTACTGATCCACAAGTGGTCAGAGAGATCTCGTCCTCTGGTTCCTCGTTTCCGAAGTGCCGATCCAAGTTGTTTTTATTTTGTCTTCTGCTTTCGAGCGAGTAGGTCTAGAACACATTCTCTCTGAATTTTCTAATTGTTGGTGGATGAAACAGCACCAGTGATTATTTTGGCCGCTTTTGCTTGAACACTGTCTAGTCTTACTTTTAGTGATGAGCTTGAGGGATCCCAGACCGGTGTTGCATATTCCATTATCGGCCTTATTAAGGTGGTATATCTTGTTCTGAGAATTCTGGGTTTTGCTCCCCAATTTTTTCCACATAGCCTTCTCAGAATGTTTAGTTTTCTGATAGCTCTATTTGAGGTGCTAATTATGTGTTCTGAAAATTCCAATTCCTCATCAATAATAATTAAAATAATTTTGTTGACACATCTTGTCAATACATGCACAGTCTGCACTATTAAAAAAAGATAATATGCATTATATACACTATGTACAATGAATATGGCGCCTCTGCCAGCGCTGCAGAATTTGGTGGAGAATCGCCAGTGGGTCTCCAGCGACATGCGATGAATACGTAGATCGCGTACTTCGCCGCTTAGGAGATGGTGATGGCGTGGTCCTCGAGACCAACTTGAAAGATCCAGGACTGCAGTATCACACCTAGGTATTATGGATTTCTAATTTTATCAAATATTTGTTTGTTTATGCTTATTTTGTGGTTATATTTATGCCCTTTTCCCTGTGAGGGGAGAAGACGCATAGGTTTGGTTTTATTGGGTTTATGGTCATTTGGAGTTCCATTGCCCACTTTTCCAGTCCTCTCATTGATGTGTTCAGTATTTTTTACGATTTTTCTATGCTGCTACTTGTGTGCCATATGGCTATTTCATCTGCATAACAGGCAACCTTTGTGTCTTCAGTGAGGTAAGGATGGATGTCGTTAATATATAGCAGATAGAGTAGAGGACTGAGCACAGATCCCTGAGTTACACCAGCCCATGTTCTTCCTTCCTTGGAAAATTCTCCATTGACCCGAACCTTTAACCTTCTTCCCCTTAAGAAGTCTGCAATCCAGATTAAGGTTTTTCCTCTTACTCCGATGTTGTGCAGCTTTTCACGTAATTTCTCCCTCCACACTCGATCAAAAGCTGAGGTCATATCAAGGAATATAGCCGTGGTCTTCTTTGGCGGTTTTTCCTGGAAAGAATCTATTATTGATTGACAGAAGTAGAACAGTTGATCAGTCGTACAGTGCTGGGATCTATAGGCAGTTTGGTAGAGGTTTATTTTATTATTGTTAGTGAGCCAGACTATGAGCCTAGAGTGGATAATTCGTTCTGGTATTTTACAAAGTATGCTGGGGAGAGCAATTGGCTAATAGTTCTTGTATTCCTTGGCATCTTTGTTTGGCTTCAGTATTGGCACTATAATTGATATCTTCCAATTCTTTGGTAGTTTACCAGTTTGCCATGAAATGTTCAGTATTCGTAGGAGTTGATTATCAGCTTTGTCTTCATAGTGTTTAATCATTTGACCAAAGATTAGATTATCTCTTGGTGACCTCTTGGATTTTTTTATTGATAAGTTTAGCTCATTCAGTGTGAAGTCTCTCGAGAAAATATCTTGTTGATGGAAGTTTCTTGCTTGTTTAACTAACTGTTTTATATTATTTTTATAGTCCTTTCTTCATTCGTATAGTTGAGTATAGAAGTGCTTGAAAGATATTCAGCAATTATGTCAGCCATCTGTTTGTTCTCGTTCTCGCTGTTCTATTCATATCGGTTAGAGTATTGGAGGATTGGTGTTGGTTTTGATTGTTCTCTAACACTCTAATCATATTCCAGTGTTGGCTGTCCTTTCTTGGATCCATTTTTTCGCAGAATTCTGCCATTTTTCTTGTTTGCATATCCAAATTTCTTGTTCTATTTTGTGACTAATTTCAATGAGTTCCTTTCTGTTTTCTTCTGTTTTATTTTTTAAGAAGTTCATTGATATTATCTCTCTCTCTGAAATTACTGCCTCGATGTTGTGGTCCTTCCAGTAAGGTATCCACAGGTCTTTACGTCTACCTCTAGGTTGTTAAAATTGGTCTGTGGTCACTGATTGCACCTCTCAGGATTTTCCATTGTGTTGTGGGTGCGATGTTGTAATTTATCGCTGTGATGTCTATTGCGGATTCTGTGCCTGTGGACTTAGATAGGTAGGTGTTCTCTCCGTTATTTAACGGTGTAAGGTCGAGGTCGGTTAGCATGTCCTCAACCTGCTGACTTTTGTTATCCTGGACAGGTGATCCCCAAATTGAACTTTTGACGTTAAATTCGTCGAGTATGATTGTGATATCCGAAGACGCTTCACTTAATGTCTCTATTGAGTGTACCCATACAAAATTCAAAGATTTCACGAGCTGAAAGTTGGCGATTTTGAGATGCGTCAAGAATTCGCTGTATGGGTTTTATGGCAAATTGATATTGATGAAAACTGGCTGTCGAATGTTCTGTGGACAGATGATGCTCACTATTCTCTAAACGGAGAATTTAACATTCAAAACAGCCGCATTTGGGCAACAGAAAACCCTAGGATTTTTACAGAAATGTCACTTTACCAGCCTAGAGTTAGTTTTGTGTGGGTTCACTTCTTTTATTATTGGGCCATTTTTCTTTGAAAAATCAATGGAAGAACTTTTAAAACCGTTTTTGTAACTGGTGAACGTTATGTTCAACTTTTGAGAGAAAAGGGTATACCTATATTGTGCAGGGCAAAAGCACTAAGCGAAATAACATTCATGAAAGATGGAGGACCTCTTCATATCTCCCGAGGTGCCAAACAATAGCTGAAGGATACGTTCGGTGAAAATCGTATGATAAGTCGCCACTCTATATACCAGTGGCCTCCAAGATCACCAGACTTGACGCCTTGCGATTTTTGTCTATGGGGGTACATTAAATCGTGTGTTTATCGATGCTGGCCTACCACATTGGCCATGTTGAAGGCTTCTATCAGATGGCACGTTTTATGCTGTCCATTCTGTCATTTATCGTCTCCAGGTGGTGATTGAGAATAAAGGGTGCCACATTGAACAAGGATTGTGACCTAATACAAGAGAAAAAGCAGTTACCTCATGTGTTAGATAAGCCGCCATGTATTATATTATCTACCAATATTTTGCAGCTCTTTGTGTTGGGATATGGGGATAATAAATTCTGTCCTCATATCTTGACTCTATTTTTTGTGAACAGTAATATTTTGTTTGTCATTTGCTCACATATTATGTCGTGCAAACCAGAGTGTTATAACTTCTCGAATAACACTGGTACACACAATTTTCCCCCTTATGTTTAGTTTTTGCTTTTCGCTCATTAAAAGAAATAGCATAAGGAATATTTTTTGTACACCAATAACTTTAGATATTTTTTGAAAAAAAAAAATAATAATACAAAATGATTTTACTACCACGTTTTTCAACGCAAAAGGTCGATTTAAAAATTATTTTTATTTGAGGGGACACATTTTTTAAAATTGTGTACAGTATAATAAACAATGATAACATTTGACAAGCCCATAGGATATTTGGAATAAAGTACGACAAATATATTTTGTCACTCCCCTCTATATTTCATTTGTTGGATCATGACAAATATCCAGTTAAATAGTCAAGGGTCGCCAATCAGTCAAGAAACTACACATTTCTTATAGCAATAAATACTATTAATAGTGCCATCATAATTTTTGATACTATATTAACATTTCAAAAATTCGTGTATTGCTATCAGCAGTGTTTTTCAAACATTCAATCTATTTCACAAAACCCCATATAAAATATACATATTTTTGCTACATGTTTTAATTTGCATTTACCTATTTTACATATCTCTGATTGTATTTGAAAATCGTTAACCAATTCTTCATACTTTTGGCGAAGTGGTGTTTTATTAATTTGTTATTTGATATTATTAGGGTTCTTTCCTGGTATTCAAAAAGGGAAAATACGTGTCGATCAGTTATATTTTTCAATTTATCAAACAATCTGGCCGCTGAATCTCTGATTCTGGTAGAGCGCCATCTGGCGAATAAAATTGTAACTAAAATCAATTTCGAATTTTTCATTATTTGCCATAAAATATCCCATTGCATCCTGAATACAATGGTGTTTACCGCATTGCTCTAGCGCAAATATTCGCGGAGTTATTAATTTTTAAAATAGTGCGGGACTTTTGGATCACCCTGTATATATGTCATAATTTGTATATAATTGTATGCACCCCCGACCCACTATGCATGTACAATGTATGATTTTCAAAGATTTAATAAAGAATAAGGTAACTGGAGGAAAGAAAGTAGCAACAAGACATAGGAAGCAGGCAGTAAAGCGGGCACAAGTATAAATAACTTGTACAGTCAATACTTCCTGACAGAGGCCGGACGTATCTGGTGACCGCAAAAGTTATAAAAGTAGAGAGACGCCCAATATTTCCGGACAGGACCGGACGTATTTGATAACCGCGGAAGTAAATAGAGTCGAACTAACACCCGATACTTCCTGACCAGGCCGGGCGTATCTTCCACCAAAGAAAGCCGCCGGTCCAATTAGGAAGCAATAACTAAGTAGGTCAACCAATAGAAAAACGGGCACGTTCCATCCTTCGACCAATGGGAAGGAAGACAACTCGTGGTGTTAAATCGAGAAGCAAGAATTGTCAGTGGGGCTTTCGCTCCCATAGGAACAACACCTACAGTTGCTCCTTCGCTTCCAACGAGGTGACATCGGCTCTGGACCTCTCTCCCTCTGCTCATCCCGTAGCTAAGTACAATCACCACCATGTGATCAGATAATTAACAATCAAAACCCGCTCCGCCTTCTCAAGCTTTCTTTCCTCCAAACCAGTTGCCTTTTATTTTCAAACCCCATCACGTGTCCTGATTATTCCTAACTGTATGCTTCACTTGCCACTCAACGACTGCGTTTCAACCAAATCTCACCATTCTCATCGAACAACAAGAAATTCCGCAACGATATTGTCACATATACTTTATATTTTCATTTTCCTTTTTGTATTTTATTTTAACCTTTTTTAAATTGTTTACTCAGCTAATGTACCTACTCAATATATACCAATATTAATAAAAATGATAATTGCGCAGTTTATTTTTCTTTGAAAACAGACATTATATTAACAAGTCGTTTTGAATTTAGTCAAATGTATATATTTTATATATACAGAGTACGGTTGATATTTAAGAACAGACAATATAGGTGCTACACTTTCCTGTCTGTTATAGTGACATAGTTTTTCCTGTTGCATAGATAGACATGGCAGAATATACTCTTACGCAAGAAATGAAAAGGCATGCAGTTATTGTCTCCTTGGCTGCCGGACACACCGATTCAGAAGGTGCTGCATTCTTGATAGTCGTTCGATCATTTGTTTTCAAAGTTCGAGATAATTAAGAGCTGCAAAGGGTGATGTGACGGGATTTTCCCAAAGGAAACGGCATTGTCGACGTTCTAACATATCAGGACGCCAGACCTTATAACCCGTGTCCAAGCTGTCATTGATGAGGTGTCAAATTATATTGACAAACATTTTCAGTTTTTTTTTTTTCTGATCAGCTTTTAGTGGGAAGAATGTTGTCTTCGTTTGTTAGTGAACCAATCTCTCACGCCTTCTCATTGGACGAATGTGGCCATGTCTATTTATAAAAGGGGACAAAGGGAATGCGAGGGGGGCCGGAGTGTGGAGAATTGGTGTGGAGACGCTTAAAGTGTTTTCTGCGTGATTTTTCCGTGTCTGGTTGTTCTCTTCGCATCCCTGTGTGACCCCAGTCCGATCCCTACCAACGCCACAATAAAAATAAGTACTTTTTGTTTTATTTTACCAATCGCGAGTTTCATTTACCTCCTTCTTGTCGTTGGTGTTGTACTCTTGAGTGTACGCTTTTCTGTGCATTAAGTTACATTTACTTCAGGCCCTAGTATATTCCATTTTTGTGTGATAACTCGTAATTGTAACTTTTGTCATTGGCTAGCCCTGCCAGGATTACTGGTGTTTGCACGTGTAAATTCCTGTAATTTTTAGGTGTGTTTTCTTTTCTTTGATTGAGTGTTTTTTTATACTTTTTGTACTCCATCATGTTTGTGAACTCTATGCTCAACTTGTCAGTGTTCAATTACAAAAGTTACTACTTTTGCGGGTTAACACCCAAAAATGGAATAAACTAGGGCCTAAAGTAAATGTACCTTAATACACCGAAAAGCGTACACTCAAGAGTACAACACCAACAACAAAAAAAGAATTAAATAATGACTAGCGATTTGTAAAATAAAATAAAAAAGTACTTATCTTTATTGTAGCGTTGGTAGGGATCGGACTGGGGTCACACAGGGATGTGAAGAGAACAGCCAGACACGGAAAAACACATAGAAAAACACTTTAAGTGTCTCCACACAAATTATCCACGCTCTCTCTGTCCCCTCGCATTCCCTTAGTCCCCTCTTATATACAGACATGGCCACATTCGTCCAATGAGAAGGCGTGAGAGATTGGTTAACTAACAACCGAAAACAAAATTCTTCCCGCTAGAAAACTGATCAGAAAAAATGCAAATGTTTGTCAAAATAATTTGACAAAAGGTATTATAAGATAAAAAAGGATTAACTAAAGAGAGGAGAAGAAATAGGCCTCCGGTGTCGTTCCGAAAATTTGCCTCCCATCTTGGACCATGGAACAACAGCAGGAGGAAAACTAACTCCTGCACAAACTACAGTGAATTACCTTGAGTAATACCTTAAAACCGCATATCTCTGTATAAGCATGAAGGGGGCAATTAGCTTTCATCTGGGATCAGCAGGGCGAGGATTTGGTCTCAGAAAATATGGGCTGAAATTTACCCTGTCGAACGCCCCATCGACCACTGTAGGTTCGTCATGAGAATCTCCATTCTCTTGGTCGGGAACAGTCGTGGTCTCTAGCGGTGGTGGGGACATCTCTCGGCGGGGAGAGATACGACAGGCACTCTCACCTTCCCGAGCCAAAGGAATCATCCTTCTCCGAGGATAGCACTCGCGTTTAGCAGCTGCGGCTTTCTATGACGCATGCCCCTGAATGCCTTCATCCTGTCAATATGCACAACTTGTTCATCGTGCAAATTGACTCCGCGCACTCTGAAATTTACTTCAGACACTTTAGCCACCACACGGAAAGGTCCATAGAATTTTGCGGAGAATTTAGAAAATCCCTTGTCCTTAGGAACAGCCAACAATACCAAATTCCCCGTCTCAAAGGTTTTCACATTCTGAGCTTTATACTTCTTGACTCGTTCATCGTAGTTTTTAGCCAAGAATTTCCTAACTGTTTCCCTGGCATCTTGCATTTCCTTCAGCCTTTCCGCCAAGGATGGCTTTCTGAATTCGCTCACATCTTTATCGCTAACCTCATGATTGACTGCGTCGTAACCAAAGAGCATGTAGTGGAGGCTCTCACCTAAGACTGAGTGCACGGTATTATTGTACGCAGCAACCACCGCACCGAGGTTGTCTTCCCTAGTCCTGTTATTGGCATAGTGACGCAGAATGGAACAAATGGTGCCATTAACTCTTTCAACAATCGTGTTGCAGATAGGGCTAAAAGAAGTTGTGGATAACTTTTTAATACTAGTATATAACTTACATATCTCTCTGAACAGGTCTGACTCAAATGCAGCTCCACGGTCAGATAAAATTTATTTGCAAGTCCCATATCTGTTCACTATCTTATTGACAAACTCGAGCCCCGCAGTCTCTGCGGTACAATCCCTGACGGGGATAACCTCAGCGTACCTGGTGAAAGCATCAATGAACACGAGCAGGTATCTATTCCTGTTCCTAGACAAGGTAAGAGGACCCACGAAGTCTACGCATAACCTTTCGAAAGGGTAGTTAGCGGGTTGAATGGGCATATTAGGAGCCTTTTTAAGCCTACCATTGTTCTCGGCACACAGTGGGCATGTCTTCACGTACCTACGTACATCAGACATGGCCCCCTTCCAATATTAATGGCTTAAGACCGCGTAAAATGTTTTCTTTATTGATAGGTGCCCTCCTATGGGACTGTATTGGCACCTTTCCAGAATGGTATCGCGGAGAACTGGAGGTATTACGATTTGCTTCACCATTCTTCCCTTACGAGGGTCTACTGTCTGGACTGACCTTGACAAGATATCGGGTGGACATGCTTATAAAATACGTGCCATCACTCTCTTCTACCTCACTGTCAGTGCTCAGAACCCTCTTGTAGATGTTTTTCCATACAGGGCAGTTCAGCATGGACTTCTCATAGTTGGGAATGGCAGTCACCCCTCCATAGACATCGACTACAGCAACCTCAGTATTATAGGTGTCGCGGGACAGCCAGTCAGCCATCGCATTTATCTTCCCTTTTACATGGAAAAATGTTAATTCTCTGTCCTGTAGCATCAGGGCCCATTTCATGAGTCTACGATTTTTATTCTCTAGTGACTTGAGGTATTGCAATGGTTTGTGATCACAGTATATTCCACCTACTGACCATAGATGTAATAGTCAAACTGTTCAATTGCCATAATAATAGTCAAGCATTCCTTTTCTATGGTGCTGTAGTTTAACTCGGCACCTCTGAACCTATGGCTGTAGAAACTAATAGGCTGTGGAGTGCCGTTTTTCAACTGTGATAACATCCCGCCACATCCTATGTCGCTAGCATCAGTGAATATTATGAACTTTCCCTATAGTCAGGATGAATTAGGATGGATGCAGAACTAAGACAAGACTTTAGCTTGTCATAGGCACGCTGCGCTGTCTCGTTCCATTCATACCTGGTGCCCTTCTTAGTCAACTCATATAAAGGGGCCGCTATATCAGAGAAACCAGCAATGAATTTTCTATAGAAACCAACAGCTCCAAGAAAGCGTCTGACATCTGATACAGTTTTAGGAGGACTCATGTCTTCAATTTTTTCGATGTTGTTCTCCTTAGGATGAATGCCATCCTTATCCACTCTGTGTCCCAAGAAGGTTACTTCTTCCTGAAAGAGCTTGCATTTCCTAGGCCTCACTTGAAGCCCATATTTTCTAAGCCTGTCCAACACCTCAGTTAAGTCAGCCAGATGCTGCTCCAACGACTCCGAGTATATCAGAACGTCGTCAATAAAACATTGGCAATTCATCCCTAATAGGCCGCTTAGGATACGATGCGTTTCTCTCTGAAATACATTTGAAGATATCTTACAGCCCTGAGGAAGTCTCGACATCTCAAATTTTCCGAAAGGGGTTTGGAAAGCGAAGCATCTCGTGACATTACTATCTAGCTATAACTGATAATGCCCACTGGCTATATCTAAGGTACTAAAATATTTAGCACCTCCCACAGCTGCCATGGCGGTGTCTATCCGGATCATTGGATAATCTTGATTTCTTAATTTATGGTTGACCTATCTAAGGTCCAGCAAGGAACCGTCAGGCTTCTTGACAAGATTTACTGGACTGTTCCAATCAGATCTGGATCTTTTAATGATACCGCTCTCTAAGAACTTGTCTAAAAGTACCTTGTACGGCTCTAACAAACTATAGGGAATAGGATACTGCCGCCTAAAAGTAACGTCATTTATGTCAACGTCGATTTTTATTGGCGGCACCTTATCTGCTTTTAACGCTGCGACATTTTTCCCGAACAGATCTGATCTTTGTTTCAGTATGTCGCGGACCAGCTGCTTATGTTTGCCATTAACTTGGCCAATATCTACCAGTTGCCAGTCTTCAGTCGCCGCAGACATTACATTGCATTCCTCCCACACAGGGGGCAAAGTAATGTTTAATCTCCTTATCTCCTTTATCCCAAGAATACCGTCGTAGCCCTTATCTTCAAGTGACATTAACTAGAAGCTTATGTCTCCTAGTTCGACAACCTTATCTGTATTTACCCTACAGGTTTTTACCTTCGTCAATGTCTGCACGTGGCCTGTAACTGACACAATTTTAAGATTGTTAATTGCTTCGTTCCAGTCCTCATTCAGAACTTTACACCTTTCTGAATCTATTATGCTAACTTGGCTTCCTGTATCGTATAACAGGTGCCAAGTATTGCCGTTTATTGATACTCTAACAATAGGCAGAGTTCCAACAGGATCCCGGTTAGAACGAACATTAATGATCTTAGCAATTGGTCGAATACCAGTGGCTGACTTCTGCCAACTCGAGCAAGCACTGGCCGTTTTGCCCGAGTTTAGTAGTTTAAAGCTCTTTTCTCCTTGCAAAACCAGGCAATATGCCCCATCTTCCCACAGCGGAAACATGTTAATTTATGCCTACCGCCATTTTTAGAAGAACCCAGCTTACTCTCGCTAAGCAATTTAGTCAGCCTCCCTATTTCTTCCTTAAGGTCGTTAATGCACTTCTCTGACTCGTCTTTGTCTTGTCTACTACAGCATTGAGCGTATCTAACCTTCCCTTCAAACTGCCAACCTCCTTCATGTCCGCTGCACATGCCCGTTGCTTAAAGTGGCAGCGGTTCTCTACCCCATCCTCCATGGCCATAATTCTAACTGCCTCGTCGATACAGCTGACCCCACTACGGACAACAGGTTCCTTATACTTATCAAGAATATTGTCTACGAAAATATCGAACACTAAACTGCTGTCCAGATCGAAATCAATATCTCTCCTAGTAGCCATGAATCTTTCTCTAGACACATTAGGAGTTTCTCCTACACGTTGCTTAAGACCCTCTAATTCTTTTACCTTTGTTTATTCATTTTTCCCAATGAGCATCAATCTATTCTTAAATAGCTACCGCATTCTGTAAATGGTATATAAAATATATAAATATAGAGATTTTAAGCGTTTTTTTTAAATGTATTTTCAAGACCTTTCGACATAGAAACCTGAATATTCGGATTTCATCTTCCATAGATGCCATGAGCAATCGCTCTCAAAATCAAGTGCAAACTTCCAAGTGTTCCCGAGCTGAAACCGTACATCACACCCAGACATCGTATTTATATATAGTTAGAAATGACTTAGTTATTACTAACCCCCTATATTAGCATATATTACCTATTTAAAAATAATGAATGGCCAGAACTGAGCATTACGGGGGCGAGAATATCTAAGTTTTATAGAGTTCCATAAAGATTTACATAGAGGGTATAACACATTTCGAAACCTGATTTCTAAATTTTTTGAAATTTGAGAGAAAAAAAGAGGCTTCAAGGTCAACTGATCACTTAGAGAAACGGGAGAATTTTCCTCTTCTCATCACGCTATCTTGTATAAAAGAAAGTTAACGCATGCCTTTACACACCGAGACGTGTTGTCTTCAATTCAGGTAGGCACGCCAACAAGTAAGGATCTTCCTTTCTTCATTATACTTCTTTAGTTTCCTTGTACTTGAGATGGTCTGGCTCTAGCAGCGCCATGCTTATCCAACTACTAAGACATTTTCCATCATAGTGTCTCCATTCTAATAATTCTTCATGTAATGCAATATTTTATTCGAAAGTTGGCCGGCTTGTAATGTATTTTCATTCTTAAGTACATGTAGATAAATTTGATGATGTAATTTAGGAACTGTTCTTGTTCAAGGACTCCTAAAACAATTAGATATTTGTGCTAAAATATATTTTTTCAAGGTTTTAAAGAGTTACTCTTAGTTCCAAAGCATATTTTCTTCTCATAGATGAGAGAACTGCCATTTCAGAGAGATGGTTCCACTTGTCCCAGTGTTAAGTGGCAAAATCTGTCTTGTCATAGTATCGCTTTTGTCTTTACCTCTACCTAAATTTTCGATCGACTTCATTTATTTAGAGGGAAATTTATCATTATCTGCTGTTGCTATCTAACCGCTAATTATATTTGAAATTGATATAAAAGTTTGCAATATTTATCACAATTTTTATGACATATTTTCGACTGATGTATTAAATAGCAAATTTCATATTTGAAATATTTTAAGTTTGTGTTTTATTGAACTATATATATATATATATATATATATATATATATAAACACTACATTATTTGATATATATAATAAAATATCCTAAGACTATCCGAAAAACGTGGATATTTCTGGCTTCCTGGCTGTAGTCATTTTATTAAATAAAATATAATAATACCTTTTTTTATTTTATTTGCAAATATGGTCATTAGCACAGGTAGTGACTCATATGTTCATGGGAGGTTTTACCATATTGGTGTTATATATTATTATATACTTTTTATGCTCTCTCCTACATTTGATGCTATGGAATTTTATGAATCTATGTAAATACGATATCCATGTGTAGGATACATGATTTCCTCTCAGAATCTGCTGGGAGTTAAGACATGATTTTTTCAGCGATTGTTTAAAATCCAATAACTCAAGTTCTTATCGTCAACGATCATTGATTACAAGAAAAAATAAATGTTGATATTCAACAAAATATGTATTATTTAATCTGTATTTTTTTCTTTTATTTACTTCACATGATTTTTATAGAGGGATATATATTTAAAATGTTCTCTAAAATTAACATTTTTATGATGTGCTCTAATTATATATACCTATTTAATTGTATAAGCCTTCTCTAAAATGACCGAAAAGTATTGAAAATAAATGCAATTTATTCAAAATCTGAAATGAAAGAACTGATATAATGCGATAGTTTTATTGATACATTTATTTTATGTGTAAATTGAAAAGGGGGAGAAGTTGGTGTTGATGTTGTCGTGTCCAAAGAAGAGTCTCAGATGTCTCCATGCATCTCCATCACAGCTGCAGCAATATCCACTATCTTGGGTGTGTAAAGCTGTGTAAAGGGGGAGAAGTATCAGACAGTAGTCAATATATATTGAGTGATAAGGTAAAAATATGTGTGATTAATAATAACTTGGTAATTAGTTTTGCGTGTTTAGATATTTCAAAAATCATGAGAGGACAATTGTTTTCACATTTCTTCATAAGTTAGCTTTGGAACTGACGATAGTTCTCTATCTATTCAATTAATTTTATGTATATAATATTTCACCCTTTAATCGCTTTTACCCGAGATTGCATTTTTAAACCTTTATTCTTTAGAATATTTGTGAATATTTAAAATAATGAATAGAAATTGAAAAGAATAAAATAATAATTTACAATTTCTCTGAAGAGACAATTATTTTTATTTTTTAAATATTAAAGGTGATTCCGTTTGTTTTAAATCTAATATTTTTGTTTATTTTCATAAATAGTAATAGTTTAGGTTTTTGTTGTTGTTGGTAGTGGTGATGCACGATTTCAATTCGAATTAAATTTGGAGTAGACAATTTACATTTTGGAATGTTTGTTTAGGCATTCAAAGTGTATACCAATGAGAATATACAGATTTTTAATCATACACCTTCTTATGAATTTGAGCTGAACACAATCATAAAATAACGACTATAATATTCTTCTTGGTAATATTTAGACGAAAAGACGAAATAAAAGAAGAAGAGTTTCTTTTAAAAGAAACCTTTCTTATTTTATTTCGTCTTTTCGTCTAAATACAATCATAAAATGTTCAAAATATCTCTATAATTATATTTTCTTATATCCTTTTTTTAAAGTTTAAAATAAAACCTTTTAATAAGGCTTATAACATTAACTGTCGTTATAGAACCGTTCGTAGAATGGTGCGTTTAGACTTTCATAAATACTTTCAAAAAATGAATTCGCATAATATCACATTTCACGAGTTGAAACTTGACCATAAGGTTTTGAAAACACTTCCAAATGTTATCGAGGAAATGAGACAAAGGGTGTTTTTAATGAAATTTCACCAAGGCAAATATTATATAGTTATCTGATAAACCAAGGATTATCTTGGAGCCAACAGATGTAAAACTTGAAACAGGTTTGAAAGTACCGGCCTTGTATTGACCTTGAATATGAATAGAACAGGAAGCAAACAGTATAGAATAACAATGACTAAAAGGATGTGACGGTCAGAAAGCGTACACAAAACATAGCACAACAACCGACAATTCATTAATTACAGATATAAACATGGAAGTTCTTATTCTTCTACTTTACATATGGGTTTTGAATCATCCACAGAGTAGACTAGGGATGATTAAATTTCTAGGCATAGGCTGAAGATAGCATCTGTGCCTTCAATTAGTAATTTATATAAATATATACACAACAATATTGCCACATGGAAAATTAGGGAAGACAAAAACTTCAGGATGGTGCAGCAATTTACGAATAATGAGGGAAGTTTACAGAGTAGCAAAATATAAACATAAAATGATACTCTGTTAATACTAGTGTAAAATAATAAATGCTTGTAAAATAATAAATACTTCGTTACAATATTTTAAACGTAAAAATACACTCTGCTCAAAATGCAATACGAATTTTATAAAATCCTTTTGATCTTGTTTGAAACCGAGTAATAAGATCCATTATGTTAATTGAATAAACAGAGAATGAATATTACAAATTAGTTTTAAACTTGGTAAATATTCATTTGATGCCTATAAAATGATTTTAAAAGTGTGTGGTAAGAATGGTCTAACTCATTAAAATGGGTTTAAATGGTATTCATAATTTAAGGAGAACATGCCAAAGATGCCCTTTGTCCAGGCTGACTTATGAGAGACATCGCTTCAGAACGAAAAAATCGAACTTTTGATAACCCAAGATAGACGTTTGACAGTAATGATTATGACACATGATCAAATAAATGACTTACCGCAAGGTTTTTTATATTTTGATATTTTAATATTTATAAATATATTTTTAAAAACTTGCGGTAAGTCATTTATTTAATGTTGTGTCAATATAGTATATCCCGCAATTGCTAAAATTTTAATTATTAATTTTATCTGAAAATATAAACTATAAAATATCACAATATATTTTATCTTAATTTCTGCTACTCATATGAACCGCTAACCAAAAAAAAGGCATAAAGCATGAAATGTAGGGGCTCTGCTTTATTTGCGGAGAAATAATCGAACCCTTCCAAATTAAAATTTATTGCTGGTGAATATATTTTATTAAGAACCTGATTCATTAAGAAATATTACACTGAAGGGCAACCTTTATTCAACAATATAAGAATATACAAATATAGATAAAGAATTCTTCCCCTGGATTGAAATTAGACGAAAAACATGGTGAAGGAAGACGAGTTTCTTTTATTGACGAATAGGTGCAAGCTTTCGGGTGAAAACCCTTCGACAGGCGAGCGCGACTTATAAGAACTATGATACAAATGGTAGGAAGGAATATATATATACAAAAAGGAAAGTTTTTAAACTATATGTAAATCTTAATTAAATATGTTAAATTTATATCTATTATAAACTATTTATATATGTTAACCTTAGTTAAATATATTAAACTTAGTTAAATAAAGGACAAGAGAGGATGATAAGCTTCTGGAAGCTCTAATTTTCTATTGATGCTGTTCAGTTTGTGGGATACTATAGATTCAAGGATAAGTCTTTGGTGTAAGATATGAATGTGCCTGTAATGTATGGTGGGGTTTTTGATGTTGAAAGTGTGGCCTGTGCTCTGCATGTGTTGATAAATGAAGGATTTGGTATCTTGCCTGGAAATATTACGGGAATGTTCAGTCATCCTGATGGCCACAGAACTACCCGTCTCACCAACGTAAGTGGCAGGACACTGTTCACATGAGACGGAGTAGACTGCGCCCACAGAACGAAGGGGGTCAGGAGGAGCTGAGGACTTAGGATGAGGATGACGGAGGGATGAAAGAAGATTGGGCGAATTTTTATATATGGTAGGGATGCCATAAGATCTAAGTTTTCTGGCTGTATCAACTGAGGAGAGGGAGTAAGGGAGAAAGCACAATGATCTGTAAGTCATGGAAGGATTGGAAGTTGTAGGTGTATAAGTATATTTATTAATGAACGAGAGCGGAAAAGAAGCTGCGGAGAGCTGGGTTATGATACGATTTCTTTCTATTATTTTAAATATGTCTATGGAACAATGGGTGTATATTCTTTTTGTAAGGGTTCTGACAATATTGATTTTATGGGAGATAGGACAGTGAGAATTTTAGTGAGTGTAACATGGGGGGGGGGCATAGTCTTTTTTATGATAAACTGTAGTGTGAAAAGAGAATGGGGTGCGATTAATTAAAATATCTAGGAATGGGATAACAAGCTTAGTTTCTGTTTCTAGAGCAAAGGAAATATCCTGATTGTAATTATTAAGGGTTAGTAGTATGAAGCTGTCTTGACCTTTTTGAATCAGGATAGTTATATTTCAAAAATGCTTTCGCCTGCACTACTTGAGCTGATTGTTGAGCTTACTAATGAATATTGGCCTTATTTGGATCATCTACCACTTGTCCCAAAATTGAATGGTCTAAACAATATAAAGGCAAAAGATAATACAAAGTTTCGTTCTATTGACAAATATTCCTGAACAGCTGACAAGGCTACATCTTACAAGGGCAGCTCTGAGGGATTCAACTAATTTAAAAGTGGAAGACTCCACAATTGATTCACAGGTCGAAATGCTTACAAGTGAAGTCCAACCGGCAATGCCAAGGGCGGGGAAGATTACTAGGAAAAGTTCTACATAGCTAAGAAGTTTCAGAGCTGCTACCAAATAACTCCACAAGACCTAACACGAGAATCCGTGGTAAATCCATGTATAGCAACTTTCTTTGCCTCCAATTTGCCCAGATTAATCTACTAGCTTGATTGTCTTTATATAATTTTCTCTGTATATACATTTTATGTTACCATTAAGTGTTCTATCATTGTTTTCCCTGCATGTATCCTATGTTTTTGCTTGGAGAATCTGTGTAAGACTAAGGGGTCTTAATAAAGCTTTTGTTGTTGTTGTTGTATTTCAAAAATGCATAATTTACTTAGCGATGACACCACTTTCTCACCCATCACAGACCAAATCAGCCTCTCTGTTGTCAAGGATTTCAAAACCTCACTTCTCCGACTCAAGAAAATTAAAAACATCTCACCGGAAGATTATATCTCATTTAGCTCTAACCTGCATAGTCCAGCCTATATATACGGCCTCCCTAAGGTACATTGCCCAGCAGTACCTCTCCGTCCCATCATAGCCTATCACTTATCGCCCGCTTATCCTTTAGCTAAATATCTTTCCAGCTTCCTTTCCCCTTTATTAACCAATTACAATAATACCCTTTCAATTAACAACACCCCTCACTTTATTAATGAATTAACAGCTCTTAAACCTGATACTGCCTTTACTATGTGTTCCCTCGACGTCACCTCCCTCTACCTCTGTCTTCCCCATGAACTGATCATAGATAGCTTGATTCATTTCCTTCAATCACAAAATGTCAATAACCACACTTCTACAACCATAGTTCAACTCACCAAAATATGCTTAAGCATGAACACATTCACATTCCTACAGCACCATTATAGACAGTTCAGGGGCTCCCCAATGGGCAGCCCTCTATCTACCATTATTGCTGAAATAGTTATGACTAGAATAGATGATTGGATCACCCATACCCTCTCTACAGAAATTCAGTTCTGGCGCAGATACATAGATGATATATTCTGTATATGTAAAAAAGGTCAAGAGAGCTTCAGGGTGCCTTTCAGGCGTGGCAAACGCGTCTCCGCAAGTGTATTGACACAGGAGGAATGTATTTTGAAGAATATTGAACATTTGCACAAATTACGATGACTAAATGTATTTTGCCAGTAAATGCTCATTTCTTTCATAATGGGCCCTGTATATATTCCTTCCTACCATTTGTACCATAGTTCTTATAAGTCGCGCTCGCCTGTCGAAGGGTTTTTTACCCGAAAGCTTGCACCTATTCGTCAACAAAAGAAACTCGTCTTCCTTCACCATGTTTTTCGTCTAATATAAGAATATATTATTGTTATTTTGTTATTAAATTCGCCGATTGTGGCCCAATTTGTGGGAGGCAAGAATAAGAAATAATTCTAAGCCACACAAATCTTTTATAACATCACATCATTTGGACAAACACTCCATCACAAAGGTTTCCCATGCACCTTATTCGCCTGATATATCCCCCTGTTTGGCTTGCTTATATTTCATAAATTGAAAATAATTCTAAAAAAAAATGAAATTATTTAAGATATTATAGGTATCCATAAAATTTGACAACAGAACTTTACAAAATCTAAGAAAGTGTTTTTTTTTTACTTTAGAAAAGATTGAGTAGATTATTTTGAGTAAAGATGGAGATTATTTTGAAGAATAATTTTTAAATATATAATTGTTTAGTGATTTTTATGGACACACTTTGTTTTTGAAAGACCTTTCAAACCTTAAAGCTTATTTATTCTCTATTTATTTAGATGTTATCGTTTTTTGCGATTCATCCATTTTATCTTATATGTTTCACAGTATTTACACGTATATTGATAAGATCATACCATATTGAAAAAACATGTATTATATAATATAATAGCTTTTTTAAAATGCATTATACAAAAAAAAAAGTTATTCTATCTCAATTTTATACTTAAAAACAATGCTTAGCATCAAAAGTGGCAATGGTTAAATTTATAAAAGACAATAGGTTGATATTTTGCCAAATTTAGATGATTCTAAAAAAGGATTATTTGTTCAGAAAAAGTTCTAAAAATTCTATGATTATCAACAATTTTAATGTTTGAGCTTTCCTTTGTTTTCTAAATGACCAAAAAACTCTAAGGAATAAATGACATTGAAGAAAACACGCAAAACTCAGTTGAAAAGTTACTTTATAAAAACGTTCTCTTTTTCTAACCACCTAGGTTACTTTTTCATCAAGTTTCTCTCTTCAAGGTCAGGAAATCAGATACTGTAATTACCAAAGTGGGAATATCCGCGGTTACAGCTAGACACATTTCGAAATTGAAATTTTCTAACTCTCTCTCTCTAATCCTCACTGTATTTGGGATTCTGTTGGTAATAACGTAAGTTTTCACTTTTCTTGGCTTGTCTTAAATTATGATGATTTCTTAGAAGATAATAGTTAAGTATCTGGTTTATATATTTGGCTATTTATTATGGCAATTGTTGACTTTGCTCAGAATTTTTAATGAAATTTATTACAAGAATTATAAAATCAAACATTATATTTATTGATTTACAAGAGAGAGAACAAAATATAAATGGGAAACTAATATTAAACAAAGAAACCTTTTTTCCTTTCCGGTTAGTACCTATTAACTTGTGATCTTACACAAATACTCTGTGGGAATAATTAATCAATTAAAATATATATACAACACTAACTCTATATGTTAGATGAAATTCTTCAATATTGGACCAATGAACATAATGTAATATTAGGATAATAATTTTATTATAAACCTATTTTATATATGTGTTTTATAATAATTTCATCATCAAAATAAAAACCCTTTATACCTCAAAAATGCTTAATTAAAGAAAACATATTAAGTTTCTGTTATTTTTAAATGTATGCCTACTACTCTCACTAAAATACTATAAAGTCATTATTGAAATTCCACCGGGTCTTCATCACAACTACAATCACAAACGCATATATAAATATCAATCCCCTCACTCAGAGTAAAGCTATTTTCAGCATTGTTCTGTATATACAAATATTCCATTCCACTAACCAACTAATCATAACAACGACACTCTAAAAAAGAAAAACTCTCGATTTCAAACACAAACTGAGAATATCTCACCCTCACTTCTACCTCCATTCCCTTCACCTTTACCTATATCTCTCTCCATCACCATAACTAACTCCACAACCATAGGACCGCCATAGAACCGCGCTCACGAACAGAACTCTCAATATGGAATTCAACACCAGCCATCTTCAACCAACTATAATCTTCTTCAACAAACATAGCCTATTTAAACAAACAACCTATTGAAAGAAAATAGCCATATTAAAAAACATTTTAAATAAATCAAAGCCATCTCAACAAACCACGGCCATTTCAAACAACCATAGTCATACTCAACCAGCTATTCCACCATAATACACCACTGTATCATTCAAAATAGGAATCTTGAACGGGCCTACCACCCTCACCATGCAACAATTATAATAATCATCACTATTCCCCCCTTCACATCTTATGTATCATGTAATTTCAATAAGGTCTCAAATATTTCCACTTACAAATTAAAAAATATTCGAAAAACCCATCAACCTATTATACTGTTCAATCAACTACCCGCAGACTTGCTTCCGAAAACCCAATTAACTGGCATATTCCTCCCAGATCTAGTGAGCCGTTTTTACATTTAACACTGGATATTTTTAACGATTGGCCATCCGGTCACTTGATACTAGAAAGCCCTACGTCATAACGGAATCAGCCTGAAGGTGTTATTTTCTCAATTTTATTATTTCGACACCGCCCCACACTCTGATTTGTGATTTTACATAGCCAATCTCTCCCTCATATTTACCATAAAACATCGTACCAAGGCCCATTCAATCATTTATTTTCCATCGTGAGCACCACTGTAAGGGCATGTAATCATATCTAACCATACCAAACTAAACCAACCTTCACAATTCACGTCGATTTTTAGATAACTATTGACACTTCAAAAACTCAAGTACCACCATCACAACCACCAACTTACATCACTTCAAACATTAACACTTACTTTATAAAACTAATCTTTTTCACTATCTATAGCTGCTATGCATATGCCGTCATAATACTATATCGCCTTTTTTTCTTTCTTGCCAACCATCAACGGGCGCATTCACCTCCACCTGCAGCCATCTTCAAGGTTAAATATATCCATTTCCCAACGATGAGTAAAAAAGCGCAGTTATAATATCCTGTCCAACTTTAGCAACATTACATAAGGACAACTTAACACGTCGTGCACCAATGCAGACACCTCTACGTCGATGGCAATCTATGTTCACTGCCAAGACTGTCTAGTTTGAGCATCGACTGTTCCATTTTCCTAGGTTAGTATATTTTTTATTATTTTGACTTTTTAACCATTTATTCACCCTTTTTAAGCATGCTATTATCTCGAGTTTTTTCTTTCTTTTTTTTATGTTTGAACCTTTGTGTTTTTTTATATATACACAATCATGATAATAACTATTATTTTAATCTTAAAAATACACAAGATTTAAAATAATTTTCACTTGTTTATACAATATTGCATCTTTCATTAATTTTCAATGTTGACCTTTTTTTTTCAACCTCAATTATCCAATCTACCTTTTAGATTTTTTAATTTAATTTTTGAGAATGTGTGTATGTGCATCGACACCCCAACCCTCCAAATTCTCACTGCATCACAGACATACCTCCCCTGAGAGATCGTTACTATCCGTTAAAATTCTTTAATTTTATCTCAAATACGTACACTTCTTCGTTGTAACCTTCCCAACAGTCGAACTTGAGCAGCTAGTTAGATTATTTGTTTCATTTACTGCCCAGTTCGAACATTAACGCCCACACACACATTATCTTTTTTTATATTCTCACATTCAGGCACTTCACTTTTTCAATTTTTTCATTACTTTCAACACTATCCATCGCGGCCCAATAATTCACTTTTTCAGGCGACAGAACGACTCTCTCTTTCTCTCACTATCTTTCTCGAACAAAGTTCCCACCTCCCATTTCCAATATCAATCTATTAGGATAACCCATATAGAATATGATGCATTAGCGCGCCATCTGTAATCAAAATTCGAAACTATTTTAAAGGCGTAAGATTGGTTTGAAATAATGGTTATAACTAATAAAATGTGGGGTTTTAAAATAATAATATTGGGTATGATTTTTTTAAACTCATAATAATGATGAATAATAAAAATAATGTGTATTGACAAATTATAATTGATAATAACATTAAGTCCAATGTAAAAAAATAAATGAAAATGATGTAAAATAAAAAAAGTGAGATATAAAGATGAAGTTGAATGAATAAAAGCAGCATTGACTTATGAGGTGAGCTAATTGGAAGACTAGATGAGTGGACACAGGATAAACTGTTTCAGTTACTGCGATGCAATGCGATATTATTTCAATATTTCAAAAATATTTCAATAATATTTCAAAAAGAATCTTGCGCCTTTAAAATAGTTTCGATTTTTTTTCATATAGAATATCTTCAGCGTGCTGTAGATGAATTAATGCATACGTTCACATAATATCGCATTGCATCGCAGTATCTGAAACAGTCTATCCTGTGTCCACTCATCTAGTCTTCCAATTAGCTCACCTCATAAGTCAATGCTGCTTATATTCATTCAACTTCATCTTTATATCTCACTTTTTTTATTTTAAACCATTTTCATTTATTTTTTTTACATTGGACTTAATGTTATTATCAATTATAATTTGTCAATACACATTATTTTTATTATTCATCATTATTATGAGTTATAAAAATATCATACCCAATATTATTATTTTAAAACCCCACATTTTATTAGTTATAACCATTATTTCAAACCAATTCGTACCAGAATTATTTCCTCAATTATATAAAATTACTTTATGCTTTCATCTTCACTCGCCATAAGCTAATTTTCATCACCCGGGGCATGATTTGTAGTAATATATGTGAATACACACTAGATTTTCATATATATCATGATTATAAATAGTGTAGCAGTTCCAAAATGTAGATTCAATTCGACGCGCCATCTTGACCATCATATATTCACAAAGAAAGAATTAAAGTTTTTTTTTGAGCGTCCACCGCACCCAAGACAGAACGAGATCCGAATTCAGAAGTCGTGAGTTAGTTTTACCTCTGCCCCCACCGACAAAGGGCCGGACATCAACAGATCATCTCTCCTTCTCGTATAAATCACACCCTCCTGGACCTTGTTGCGTCTTCGGCGCTGGCCTCTATGAGGTGACATACAACCTGCTTCATCCTTTGTTTTAATCATTGACGCCTTACCACAAGACCCCATGACTGCTTGTGATTGTGGTATAACATATATGTTCGGTACATTTCTCCTTCAATAGTTGTAAAAAAAAATCCTTTTCACTTAAACGGATCCTGAATAGGAAATCATGGATGGTTGAAATTTCAGCCTAGATATTTTTCAAAGTATAATTTTGAATAATTCATTTCACAACTGCGTGGATTATTCACATGTCATTCATAGGATTATTCCTAGCTTTCACGGAAGTGCTGTCAACTTTGCCCAAGAAAGAAAGCCTTCGATATACATTTCCTTTGAGTTTATACAGCTTCTAATTGTAGCAAATAAAAACATTAAGACGCGAATGTTTTTTCACACATGAATCAAATTTCTACTGTCTTTACTGCAATGAAAATATATTGGGAGAGCTTGGCTCATCAGTGGTGAAAATTGTGTGATTTTTGTGTGAAAATACATTCGCGACTTAAGGTTTTTATTTGCTATATATAGATGGCGCGTTATTGATTTATACACTGGTGTCCAAAAAACAAGAAACCTTTGTTTTTTATTGATATGTTTTGAAATATAGAACGCTAAAAGCTAAAAAGTAATTTAATTAGGTATTTCAATTCGTAGAATTTATTTATCGCAACCATTCGATTTGGTAAAATTGAAAATATGCAAATTTTTGCTTGTCTTGATAAGTGTGCTATTTGGCGTGTCGTTTACCCCATCTAAGAATTGTCCAATTATAATTTTATTTAATCCTTAGTTAATTATGAGTTTACGAAAAATTTTAGCAGGTGATTTAAAATGGAGAGCTGTTGAAAGAATGGAGGCAGGGCAATCACAAGTTGAAGTAGCAAAATGGCTAAATGTGAATAAATCTGTGGTCAGCAAAATATGGAAACAGTTCATTGAGACAGGAACCATCAAGAGAAAAGAAGGTTCTGGTAGAAAAAGAAAAACAGCTACCTCTGAAGACCATTATCTGGTCGTAACTGCCAAGCGCCATAGGGAGATGACAGCTATTCAACTCTCTAATGAACTCTCAAGTGCTACTGAAACGAGAATTTCAAGACAAACTGTTTACCGAAGGCTTCACGGAGGTGCTCTTTATGAAAGACGACCAATGGTCTGTATCCCTTTAACCTCTGCTCACAGGAGAGCCCGCTTTAATTGGTGCTTGGAACATCACGCCTGGACTCATGATCAGTGGGCCAATGTTCTCTTCAGTGACGAGTCAAGATTTAGTTTAAACACAGATTCTCGACGAGTTTTCATCTGGAGGGAGCCTGGAACCCGCTATCATCCCAGTAACATCAGGGAAATAGACAGTTTTAGAGGGGGCAGTCTCTTAGTCTGGGCTGGCATCAGTTCTAGCAGACGCACACCCATCCACATTTTTTCTGGGAGCACTTTAACTGCCAAAAGGTACAGGGACGAGATCCTTGAGCCCTATCTATGACCTTATAGAGATCAAATTGGTCACAATTTAATTTTTATGGACAATAATGCTCGTTCGCATAGGGCTAGGCTAATCAATGAATATCTCCAGAGTGAGAATATTCGAAGGCTGGATTGGCCAGCCAGATCTCCGGACCTGAATCCAATAGAGCATGTGTGGGATGCTCTAGGGAGGCGTATTGGAGCTCGTCACCCCTCTCCCAGAACCCTCGTTGAGCTAAGAACTGCTCTATTGGAGGAGTGGGGTTTACTACCTCAGGACCTCCTCCAAAGCCTGATAAACAGTATGAGGGCTCGCTGTGAGACCTTGATAGCTGTTAGAGGTGATCATACTCCCTATTGATATCTTATTTCTTTAAGATCTGGAACATTAGATTTGGGTATGTTGGTAATAATTTGCATATTTCATAATTTCAAATATTTTTTTTATTTTGATATAGCTAGTCAAATTCTCCATAGTTTAAACTATTTGTATACTAAATTTTATATTTGTTAATAAATTAACTTTTGAGAAATTTCAATATTGGTTAAGTTTCTTATTTTTTGGACACCATTGTATTAACCTTCTACCTGCTATACCATTTCCAATAGTTGACTTATATTTAAGGGTGTTCCCAATCAATTTATCGGAAAATGGAATTTTTTTCTGGCTTATCGACAATCTCATGTGCAAAAAGTGGCAATCCTATTATTAGGTTTGTATTATCCTCGTAAATAATTTAGGTGCTCAGGGGGTAATTATTTTGATTATAACTGTTTAATGTTGATCCTGATTGATCTTAACTCGAAAAAAGTGCTGAATATTTTTATTCAATATTTTTTCTGTACACATATAAATAAAATATTTGTGAATAAAATGATATTATTCAAAATATTCTCCAACGGAGTCTATACCTTTTCTTCAGCGTTGGACCGACGCTGTAAAACCGATTTGAAAATATGTTGGAGGTTGTTTACTCAACCATGTCTTTAAGGCCCGTTTTACTTCCTATAGGTCTTCAAGTCTTTGTCCCTTCAGACTTTTTTCTCATTGGACAAAATAAATAGAAGGTTACAAGGTGCCAAATCTGGGCTGTATGGGGGTTGTGGAACCAGTGACCAGCCCATTTGTCCAATAGTCTCTGTAGTCTGGAAGGAAGTGTGCTGCCGCGCATTGTTATGGTGTAACTTGACTGATTTAAGAGGAATATCTGGTCTTTTTTTCTAATAGTTCCACTAAGCTTTCTTAACGTTAAAGCATAGCGAGATCACTGTTAAAAGAGTGCTACCTTTTAAATATATTCAATCAGATTTACACCTCGCAGTCCTAAAATAGTTGCCATTACATTTTTGAATGACCTCTAATTTGAATTTTTATTTATGAGGTGAGCTGGGATGATGCCATTATAATGACTCTGCCTTAGTTTCTGGGCCATGAAGGTATGCCCAGGTTCCATCTCCAGTCACTATATTTGAAAAAAGAGATCCAGTAGCTCTTGGCATCTTTGATCACGCTGATCAGGGGTTAGTTTCCTTGGAACCCATTTTAAATAGTTTTTTATATAACATACTAGCGAACCCGGCCACGCGTTACTGTGGCTAAGTTGTAATATGTTAAATTAATATTATACTAAACTATTCAGTACAGTAAAGTTAATATTCACTTATAAAGATAAAAATGTTTTAGCCGATCTAAAGCCCTACGGGATTGAGAATGGAACGTTACATTAAAATTTGAAAGTGATTTTTATATATATAGATAATATAGCCCTTTATAATCACTGCATTAATAAATGTCAGTGAACTTGTTTATATGTATTGTTTTTGTTTTTGAGATATTCTAATAGAACGTTCTCACAATTTTTGTAAAATATTTATATATGCACAAACACAGAATTTAAAAATATGTCTTAAAATTTGCTATAATTATTGTTATAAATATTATTATAAAATAATTCGCCAGAAATCGTCCCGGTAGTATACTAAACAACTTCCCAAAGTTTCATTGTAATCATCTAAAATAAAATAATACTTTTAATACTTTGCTACAATATTAAAAAGAGGGGTGCTTAGGTGTTTAAAATGTAAAATGTGCTCTAAATAGTATTACATAGAGCCTTCATAACAAACATATTTAAAATAAACCAATTAAAATATAATAATGCTGTAAAAAAAGACTTTGCTACAATAATATAAAAGAAATGAAAATAAAAAAGACACCCACGTGAGCCTCGAACCTAGGTTTGTTATAAATATTATTTAAAATTGTTTATGTTAATTTTTATTTTAAAAAGCCTAGATTTTAAATAAAATAATATTTTTAATAATTTGCTACAATAATATAAAAGAAATGAAAAAAAAAAAACACCCACGCTGAGCCTCGAACCTAGGTTGTGGGGGTACGAAGCTGCGTACCTAACCTATAGGCTAAGCTTGACGTTACAAATACGCTCATGCGAGGCTATTTCAGGCCATACTCCTGCCGCGAGGGGGCGCTGATTGCGAGTGAATTTACGTTTTATTGTAAATAAAAATGCAACGAAAGGTTATTTCTAATGAGTAATTAGCCAGAAACCATCCCGGTAGTATACTAAACAACTTCCCAAAGTTTCATCACGATCGGTTGAGCGATGTAGACGATTATCACTTACGGACGGACAAACAAACATTCATTTATATATATATAGATATGTTCAATAATTATTTCTATTTTGCATTAGATCCAACATTCAGTATATTACACAACTCTCTGATAGTCTTCGATCATGACGGGTAAGGTCATTTACCTTGTCTTCGTTTTCAGGGTTGGTTGCTGTTGATGGCCTCCCACTACCTGGTTTGACTTCCAAAGAAGTCTCACCAATTTGCAATTTTTTCATCCGTCTTCTCACATTGCTTACCACAATTGTGATTTCTTGGTATACATTTTCGGTCTGTGGTGAATCTCTGAAGCTGAACACCCCTCCATTTAAAAATATTGATTAACAGCTCTTTGTCTCTCTGTTATGACTCCATACTTTTACTTTAGGTGTTTAAATACAAAATGGATAACTATAATATAGGCGTTACTTATTTAGATATTAGAATTTGAATAGAATAAGTCAAATATTATTAGAGAGTTATGACCAAACAGGCATTACTTTTGGAACGCCCCTAGTATTTATATTTAAATAATAAATAAATCAGACATACACATTATACACACATTTGTATAAAACTTTTGAAATTAAAAATATATTTCTCCAAATCAGACAGCATATTGTATCAATGCTACTAATAAAAACCACAAAGTTTTCAGGCCGGCAGAACGTGCCATGTGTTAGACTTATCTAGTTGAAATCGAAACAGCTCTCATATATACATAATCGGTTTTTTCTCATAAACAAGTTAGATTTCGTAAATATTCCAGTATTCATCAAGTGATTGCAGGGACGAGGTCGACATGCTGCTTGGCTAGAATCTGTTTCGTAGAGTGTCTATGATTCTAGCGCGTTCTTCGCTTTCCGCTTTTCTTCCAAATCGTGTTCTGATTCACGGGTCTTTTCACTCTAAACACCAGCTGTCATTTCAGAATATTACCTCCAAATATGCAATTTATTATTATCTGACAATAGACACTTGTGAAATAAATATTTTCATATAAATTTTTCTAATACGTGGATGATTTCAGGGGATGTGCCAAAAGAAGCTTCTATGCCTTTCCGAGGGATTAACATTCTCCTTCCGGCGTTTGGGCTCTCTGGTAGCCCGGAGACCCTGGTGGTTCATCATCGCACCTGTTATTTTCACGGTGCTCACAAGCATTTGGTGCATAAATGTAGAGATTGATGGAGACACTGTCAAACTCTTTGGCCCATCAGGATCTTCCTACCATCGAGTTCGTAAACTGATCCTTCACAACTTCCCTCTCAGTAAACAAGAACACTATGATATCGGCCGGGAGACCAAGTTCATTAGCGGCTATGGCAGGTTGCTGGTTGAAACTTTAGATGGGGGCTCTCTATTTAGACCCCACATCGTTGACGAGATATTTAAAATTGACAAGATTGTCAGGTCAATGGAGATTACTGATCCGAAAGGTGAAAAGTGGGACTATGAAAGTCTTTGTGCGCGATACTATGGAACCTGTTTTGTCAATCCAACTATTCACCTTGCCGAACACCTTGGTGAGATTCTTAGTTGGGATTTCAAAATAGAATATCCATTGGAATTAAGTAAGGATCAACTTCAGTTCCATTATTATGGAGCTACATTAGGTGGAGTGACATTGGATTCTGAGGGATATGTGATCAACGCAACCAAAGCTCAGCTCGTCTACTTCCTCGACAACGTGGATCCAGAGAAAGAAGCTTTAATCACAACTTGGGAGCATTCCTATCTTGATTTGATTGACCAGATACCATTACAGTACTTACGGGTTTGCAAGATGGCCAGTAGCTCGTACCGTGATGAATTTGTAAAGGTTGGAACCAGATTTCTGCCACTTTTCCTAATGACAGGGTTCGTCATGATTACTTTCTGCACGGTGGCTTGTCTTTCTACAGATCCTCTGGTCACTAAGCCCTGGCTGGGAGTCTTCGGGTGTATCTCATCTCTGATGGGAGTAATGGCTGGCTGTGGCATCTGTCTTCTAGCAGGACTCACCTTTCCACCCATCAACTTTGGAGTACCATTTCTTCTTCTTTGTAAGCATTCGCTTTATCTAGTTTTGATTTGCATTCTTAAAAGATGTAAAATGTTATACCTTATAAATTACAATCTAAATATAAATTACAAGTTTGATGTTTCGAGGTCCTCAAAGTATCCATTTAAATCGTCGATAATCTCTTCATTTGATGAAATCTCCTCTCTTCCAGCCATATCTTTAGATTTGAGAAGAGGAAGAAGTCACAGGGGCTAAAGATGGATAAGGGAAAAATTGGAAATATATTTCGAACAATTCGTTCAATTTGCAGCTTCAGAGGTCGAATCTAATATATATATATAGTGACTTCTCTCAAACATAACTCTCTTTCTTGTTAAAATTATGTCTAACTCAACTACTGAATTATATATGTTTAACTCTTTCCTGTATTGTGATAACTCAGGCGGAACAAATAAACATAACTTTTAAATGCTTTCATGTGTATGCCTAAAAATATTTAAATTAATTTTTAACATACTTCCAGTACACCTACAAATTTAAAAAAATCCTGAATCTTCAAATAAAAAAATATAAGACTTTGAAATTTCATACTTTAACTCATCGGGAAATATGGGTGGGTATTTTCAGTGATTAGGTGAAAATATTTTGTCAGGTTTGTTGGGGTTTCGTCCCAATCAGGAATTCAGTCTGTAGGAATATCGACCTAGTCAGGATTTTTTGTCTATCTGGATTTTGATTTTTCGGGATTTTTTTTCTTTCAAGATTTTAGTTGTCAGGATTTTGGGTATCAGTAATATGTCTGGAATCTCGTATTAGTACCTATAACTCGTCCTGCCTTTATTCGTTTTATGTAACGACCTATGGTATTTTATTTCAAAGTTTGCATTTGAAAAATTCAACAATAATCTTCATATATTAATTGTAAACGTTTATCAAAAATATTATATTGACAATTATGTTCAGATTTATACGCTCTGTTTTTTTTTTTTTTTTTTTTAAGTAGGGAGGGATTGCATGCTATTGAAAAATTGTTAATAAGTTTCAAAATTATAAAAAAAAAATACATATCAATATAAGAATTATTATGGTCATTACATAAACGGAATAAGATATAGTAAAATCTAATATTCGCTTATATATAGTTACAATGAGAGAGGCTTTGAAAGTTGAATAATTTGAAGAAAATATTGAGTTATAAATTTAATATTATTTTAAAATATTAGGTTTAAATTGATTTATTCAAGAAGTTCGTCAGAGTTCTCAATGAAATGAAAATTTGAATATATTTATTTTGTATTTTTCTGCTAAAGATTAAAGAGATTCGAATAATTACAGTGTTATATAAAATTGAAATGAACATAGACTGATTTACAAGATATTAAAAAAATGTCTAAAACATATATTTTAAAAAATAATAAATCTCTGAACTCGAACCTCTTGGTGGATGAGCATAGTTTGAATTTCTCCAACCATATATTAGTATTATTTTCTACGTTAATAAATTAGAGAAGTAAAGAATAAAATGTTAAAAACAAAGAGTATATATATTTTAGAACAAATATGTAAAATTCAGTAGTTCCTATAATGATCTTACTATCCCTGTTGTCCAGCGATCGGAATTGACGACACCTTCATCTTCCTGGCAGCGTGGCGAACTACGGATCCAAAAGACAGCGTGGAGAAACGTTTGGCTCTATCGTACGAACGTTCTGCGGTGTCGGTGACTCTAACCTCGGTGACCAACTGTGCATCATTTCTGGCCTGTACTTCCATGCCCTACCTTGCTACCCGTATCTTTGGAATATCTGCTGTCGTGTCCTGCGTCTTAGTCTACATCTACCAGCTTACATTCATGGGTGGCATCATGGCTCTCACTGGACGTCTTGAGGCAGCTGGGTACCATGGCATTTTCCCATGGGTCCGTGTCAGAGAGGAGTCTGGTAAATTTTGAATATTCTACATTATTTTGGAGTTGTTATGTTCTGAATTTATAAAAATATTACTATCTATCCCAATAATATCATATACATTTAGACTAAAATTATATGAGGGCGAAATTATTGAAGCCTTAAATCGTTATTCTCTGAAGGAGTTTGATGGGTCTGTCAAAATTGCTCTAGTTATCTCTATGCGCTTTTGTTTAATTCCCCATTTAAGAGATCCTCTACATATAATAAATCATATATTTTGAGTCATATTATCGTATATTTCTTTTCTCATGGATATATAAATATTGCATATTAGGTAGAAGATAAATTAGTATATGTTAGTTTCAATAATGCGCTGAATTTTACAATATAATTACAAAATTCTACAATATGTTGCGATGTGTGAAACCACATTATAGGACCATATCTGGACTTAGATATACACTGATTTATATAACAAAACTATATATATATAAAGGGGGGAAGTCTTTTATGTCGCCGGTTATTCGTTTTTTATTATCAGAATCCCGATATGCATGCTATATAAAAGATACAACTTTAGTAGTGTATTTTATGGGATTCTTTCATTTCCAACTTCAACTCCATATATTTTAATATATAAAATAATTTATGATGACTGAAAAAACAATGCTTCATAAATGTTAAATTTATCTGAAATTATTTTGGAAAAGTCCGAATTTAAATGCCGAAGATTGGTTCATATATATGGAAAAGAGGAATATAAATTTATCTAATTGTTTATTCATATATTATTTTGTTATTTTGAAATCACTATGTGAAAAAAACATCGTGACAGATGCTTGTTATTGTATAAATATAATAATAAATGTTAAGAAAGACACTGTGAAATTTAAAACTAATTAAAATGTCGATATTTCATTTGAATATCTATATTAAGTCAGAATCTGAGTGAAAATCCATTAATATAAGACAAAGGATTCTAGCAAAGAAATGAGAGCTTATTAGGGTTAGATTATTATAACTATAACTTTTCAATACATATTGAATAATGTTCATATACTTACTAATATAAATTAATGTTTCAGAGAATCCTAGCTGGATTGGGAAAGTCCTTTGCATCTACAAAACGGAGAAAAAGAAGACTGCAAAAGAGGACAACTTACAGAATGCTGGAATGATCTTCTTCAGGGACTACTATGGAAAATTCCTGACCAACAAGGCAATTAAAGGGTTGATTCTTGGTCTCTTTATGATACACATAGGGATATCCATTTATGGTTTTACTCAGCTTAAAACAACGATGCACTTTTCAGATTTCTACTCTTATGATTCCTATGGAAAAAACTTTACTGAATTAGAACTCAAAGAATTCTATAAGTATAGCGCGAGACTTCAGTTCATCATTGAAGAACCTGTAGATTATTCAAAGAAAGAAGTTCAGAAGGAATTTTACGATTTAATAAAAGATATTCAAGAAAGCCCCTATGTGGCCAGTGAACCAATCCTAAATGAATTCTGGCTTACCTACTACCTCAAATTTCTTAACCACAGCCAAGGATCATTTATTATCCGTGGCTACAACGTGTCGACTAAAGCTGGCTTCATCAACTGCTTACGTTTTCAATTCTTCCGACTTAAGCAATCCCAGAGATTCAAGAACGACGTCTATTTTAATGCAAACTATACTGAAATTCTTTCTTCAAGATTTGTACTTCAGATGGTTAATACGACTACTCCTCTTTTCATAATTGATGGACATAAATGGATCGATAATCGTCTCGAACAATTCAAATACAAGGTTTCCTACTTCCATGCTTTTAAAATCTTGTTCGAAGCCCTTACAGGAATCTTTCAAACTCTTGTTACAACCATTAGCTTCACCATCCTGGCCATGTTGATTGTTACGTTTATATTTATGCCTGATTTTATGATTGGTGTATCTGTGACATTGTCTTTGATCGTTATTGAGCTTGGAATTATAGGATATATGGATTTCTGGGGATTAAACCTAAATGCCCTAACGCTTTTTGGCATCATTCTCTTCATTGGCTTATCCGTAGACAACACAGCACATATCTTGAATGCCTTTACGACTTCAAAAAGTATAAGCCTTGACGAAAAAATGTGTGATGCCCTTGGGAGAGTTGGCATGCCTATTCTACAAGGCTGTCTGTCCAGTATTGTAGGAATGATTGCTCTATCTTTTCTACCAGCCTATGCTTATCTTGTTCTATTCAAAAGTGGACTGATGCTTCTGATATTCTCATTGGTCAATAGCCTTGCAGTCATACCAGTATTACTGAGTCTTTTTTCTAGACGTCAAACAAATAAAATTGATTTTGTAGAAGAAGTAGAAGTCAAAGAACCATTGAATATATCTCTAAAAATAACGTAGTTGATCAAATCAACAATAGGAATAAACGCTATCTCAGAATACAAATATTGAGACGCATATAGCGTCTTCCAATTTTATACAGAGAGAGAAACAAAATGATTTCTCAATTGAATATATTATTGCCCTCATATACACTTAAATAATTATTTTCATTTAACTATGTGTATGTTGTTTGATTACTTTGATAATCCAAGGGATTTCAAGTTTGAATCCTCATTTAATTTTATTGCAAGCATTCCACCAAGTGAATAACTGTATTAAAAACGTGTTTTTAATATATACTAAATGTATCAAGATTACACCTATTCCTCGATTTACACGGTACTTTTTTTACACGTTTTCGCTTTTACACGGTTTTCCAAATAAGTTTTTTTTTGTTTTGTTTTTATCGCACTATACTAAATGCTACTGTGATTGAACACATGCGCTGTGTGCACATCTCACGAGGAATCCCGAGCTTATGTGCTGACTACATATTTTAACCTGTCAATGCATTTTATTTTTATTTCTGTGTACACCTATCCCCCGATTTACACGTTTTTCTCAGGAACGTATCTACCGTGTAAATCGGGGGATAGGTGTATTATATATATAGTTTTGTCACATTATTTTAAAAGCCTAAATTCATATATATTTATATGAAATTAACACTAGAGTGTGACAAAATTAGATTCTTCATACACTGCTAATCTAAAGTTTGACAAATTCTAACTATAAAGGACAACATATTATTGATCATCGAATGTGGTCATAACCTGGAGATTTGAGATGAAAATTGAGAAAGCTAAAAATTGAGATCATATATTCATCATTGGTATCGATAATAAATTGATATACGTAAATATTTCGAGAATATACATTTTAGCATTTGAAAATATATTTTACATTACTTGATTTTAATTGAAAAAGGTGTGTTCTTTTTATTATTTATAAATATTATAATATACAGTTATCAGCGTCATAATCAATTCTTTCTTAATCAATTTTGTCACCGTTTGCTTTGTGAATGGAATAGATACCCAAATATGGCAATTTCTCATAACCATGGGTGGTTCAGTGGTAGAATGCTCGCCTGCCACGCGGGCGGCCCGGGTTCGATTCCCGGCCGATGCATTTTTTTTTTTTACAATTTTAAAAACTCATTTATATATTATACAAGAATGACATCCACGGCGCCAATTTATAATTGTAACGAATAGTATTTGAATAAAAGCATTTAATTGAGTAAACTCCGGGCGTTGCCCGGGTCATTCGGCTAGTGTTTATATAATTGAAATATAAACCTACAATTTGAGAACCAATTTTATATATTCGATCTTAAAATTTGCAATATTAGACGGTTTCCAATATGGATCGTT
>CP092868.1:63213889-63272792 GCA_030710605.1 Cordylochernes scorpioides
AATTGGAAGTCCAGATGAGTGGACACAGGAGGATAGACCGCTTCTGTTACTGCGATGTAATGCGACGTTTTGTGATCATAGGCATTGATCCATCTACAACACGTTAGGGTATTCCATATGGGTTATCCTAGTAGACGGAATTTAGAAATAGGAGGTGGGAATTTCTTTCGAGAAATATAGTGAGAGAAAGATTGCGTGAGAAAGAGAGTCGTTCGGTCGCCTGAAAAGTGAATGATTGAGCCGCGATGCCCGAGTGTGAGAATATAAAAAAGTGTGTGTGTGGGCGTTGATGTTCTAACTGGGGCGTGAATAAAACAAATATCTAACTAGCTGCTCAAGTTCGACTGTTGGGAAGGTTACAACGAAAAAGTGTACGTATTTGAGATCAAATTAAAGAATTTTAGCGGATAGTAACTATCTCTCTAGGGAGGTGTGACTGTGATGCAGTGAGAATTTGGAGGGTTGGGGTGTCGATGCACATACACACATGTAAATTAAATTTAAAAATCTAAAAGGTAGATTGGATAATTGAGGTTGAAAAAAAAGGTCAACATTGAAAATTAATGAATGAGTCAATATTGATTCAACAAGTGGAAATGAGTATAAACCTTGTGTGTATTTTTAAAGATTAAAATAATAGTTATTATCATGATTGTTCTCATACAAAAATAAAAACACAAAAGTTGAAACAAATAAAAAACAAAAATTTCGAGATAATAGCATGCTTAAAATAGGTGAATAAATGGTTAAAATAGAAATAGATGATATTATTAAAAAAGTCAAAATAATAAAAAATATACTAACCTAGGAAAATGGAACAGTCGATGCTCAAACTAGACAGTCTTGGCAGTGAACATAGATTGCCATCGACGTAGAGGTGTCGGCATTGGTGCACGACGTGTTAAGTTGTTCTTATGTAATGTTGCTAAAGTTGGACAGGATTTTATAACTGCGCTTTTTTACTCGTCGTTGGGAAATGGATATATTTAACTTTGACGATGGCTGCAGGTGGAGGTGAATGCGTCCGTTGATGGTTGGCAAGAAAGAAAAAAAGGCGATATGGTATATGACGGCATATGCATAGCAGCTATAGATAGTGAAAAAGATTAGTTTTATAAAGTAAGTGTTAATGTTTAAAGTGATGTAAGTTGGTGGTTGTGATGGTGGTACTTGAGTTTTTGAAGTGTCAATAGTTATCTAAAATCGACGTGAATTGTGAAGGTTGGTTTAGTTTGGTATGGTTAGATGTGATTACATGCCCTTACAGTGGTGCTCACGATGGAAAATAAATGATTTAATGGGCCTTGGTACGATGTTTTATGGTAAATATGAGGGAGAGATTGGTTATGTAAAATCACAAATGAGAGTGTGGGGCGGTGTCGAAACAATAAAATTGAGAAAATAACACCTTCAGACTGATTCCGTTATGACGTAGGGCTTTCTAGTATCAAGTGACCGGATGGCCAATCGTTAAAAATATCCAGTGTTAAATGTAAAAACGGTTCACTAGATCTGGGAGGAATATGCCAGTTAATTGGGTTTTCGGAAGCAAGTCTGCGGGTAGTTGATTGAACAGTAATAGGTTGATGGGTTTTTCGAATATTTTTTAATTTGGAAGTGGATATATTTGAGACCTTATTGAGATTACATGATACATAAGATGTGAAGGGGGGGAATAGTGATGATCATTACAATTGTTGCATGGTGAGGGTGGTAGGCCCGTTCAAGATTCCTATTTTGAATGATACAGTGGTGTATTATGGTGGAATAGATGGTTGAATATGACTATGGTTGTTTGAAATGGCCGTGGTTTGTTGAGATGGCTTTGATTTATTTAAAATGTTTTTTAATATGGATATTTTTTTTATTCGGTTGTTTGTTTAAATAGGCTATGTTTGTTGAAGAAGATTATAGTTGGTTGAAGATGGCTGGTGTTGAATTCCATATTGAGAGTTCTGTTCGTGAGCGCGGTGCTATGGCGGTCCTATTGTTGTGGAGTTAGTTATGGTGATGGAGAAAGATATAGGTAAAGTTGAAGGGAATGGAGGTAGAAGTGAGGGTGAGATATTCTCAGTTTGTGTTTGAAATCGAGAGTTTTTCTTTTTTAGAGTGTCGTTGTTATAATTAGTTGGTATGTGGAATGGAATATTTGTATATACAGAACAATGCTGAAAATAGCTTTACTCTGAGTGAGGGGATTGATATTTATATATGCGTTTGTGATTGTAACTGTGATGAAGACCCGGTGGAATTTCAATAATGACTTTATAGTATTTTAGTGAGTAGTAGGCATACATTTAAAAATGTATATATATTTTAATAAAATATATATTTTTTAATTGATTAATTATTCCCACAGAGTATTTGTGTAAGATCACAAGTTAATAGGTACTAACCGGAAAGGAAAAAAGGTTTCTTTGTTTAATATTAGTTTCCCCTTTATATTTTGTTCTCTCTCTTGTAAATCAATAAATATAATGTTTGATTTTATAATTCTTGTAATAAATTTCATTAAAAATTCTGAGCAAAGTCAACAATTGCCATAATAAATAGCCAACTATATAAACCAGATACTTAACTATTTTCTTCTAAGAAATCATCATAATTTAAGACAAGCCAAGAAAAGTGAAAACTTACGTTATTACCAACAGAATCCCAAATACAGTGAGGATTAGAGAGAGAGAGTTAGAAAATTTCAATTTCGAAATGTGTCTAGCTGTAACCGCGGATATTCCCACTTTGGCAATTACAGTATCTGATTTCCTGACCTTGAAGAGAGAAACTTGAAAAAGTAACCTAGGTGGTTAGAAAAAGAGAACGTTTTTATAAAGTAACTTTTCAACAGAGTTTCGCGTGTTTTCTTCAATGTCATTTATTCCTTAGAGTTTTTTGGTCATTTAGAAAACAAAGGAAAGCTCAAACATTAAAATTGTTGATAATCATAGAATTTTTAGAACTTTTTCTGAACAAATAATCCTTTTTTAGAATCATCTAAATTTGGCAAAATATCAACCTATTGTTTTTTATAAATTTAACCATTGCCACTTTTGATGCTGAGCATTGTTTATAAGTACAAAATTGAGATAGAATAACTTTTTTTTGTATTTGTAAAAATGCTATTATATTATATGAAACATGTTTTTTTCAATATGGTATGATCTTATCAATATACGTATAAACACTGTGAAACATATAAGATAAAGATGAATGAATCGCAAAAAACGATAACATCTAAATAAATCGAGAATAAAGCCTTAAGGTTTGAAAGGTCTTTCAGAAACAAAGTGTGAACATAAAAATCACTAGTAAATTTTGTATTTAAAAAATATTCTTCGTCTTTACTAAAACATCTACTCAATCTTTTCTAAAGTAAAAAAAAAATACTTTCTTAGATTTTGTATAGTTATATTGTCATATTTTTATGGATGTCATTAATATCTTGAAATATTCCCTTTTGAGAATTATTCTAAATTTATGAAATATAAGCAAAAATCATACAGGAGGATATATCAGGCGAATAAGGTGCATGGGAAACCTCTGTGATGGAGTGTTTGTCCAAATGATGTGATGTTATAAAAGATTAGTGTGGCTTAGAATTATTTCCTATTCCTGCCTCCCACAAATTGGGCCTTTTTCGGCGAATTTAATAACAAAATTACAAGAATATATTCTTATATTGTTGAATAAAGGTTGTCCTTCAGTGTAATATTTCATAATGAATCAGGTTCACAATTAAAATATATTCACCAGCAATAAATTTTAATTTGGAAGGGTTGGGTTATTTCTTTGCAAATAAAGCAGGGCCCCTACATTTCAGGCTTTATGTCTTTTTTTTTTTTTGGTTAGCGGTTCATATTAGTAGCAAAAATTAAGATGAAATATATTGTGATATTTTATAGTCTATATTTTCAGATAAAATTAATAATTGAAATTTTAGCAATTGCGGGATATACTATATTGACACAAAATCAAATAAATGACTTACCGCAAGTTTTTAAAATATATTTATAAATATTAAAGTATCAAAATATAAAATAAAACCTTGCGGTAAGTCATTTTATTTTTATTTTGTGTCAGAATCATTACTGTCAAACGTCTATCTTGGTTTATCAAAAGTTCGATTTTTATTTTCTGTCTCTCAAAACTCAACCTGGACGAAGGACATCTTCGGCATGTTCTCCCTAAATCCTGAATACCATTTAAACCCATTTTAATGAGTTAGATCATTCTTACCACACACTTTTAAAATCATTCTATAGACCTCAAATGGAGATTTACCAAGTTTAAAACTAATTTGTAATATTCATTTTCAGCTTATTCAATTAACATAATTTATCTTATTACTCGGTTTCAAACAGGATCAAAAGGATTTTATAAAATTCGTATTGTATTTTGAGCTAAGTGTATTTTTACGTTTAAAATATTGTTGTGTAGTTATATAAATTATTAATTGAAGGCACAGATGCTATCTTCAGCCTATGCCTAGAAATTTAATAATCCCTAGTCTACTCTGTGGATGATTCAAAACCCATATGTAAAGTAGAAGAATAAGAACTTCCATGTTTATCTCTGTAATTAATGAATTGTCGGTTGTTGTGCTATGTTTTGTGTACGCTTTCTGACCGTCACATCCTTTTAGTCATTGTTATTCTATACTGTTTGCTTCCTGTACTATTCATATTCAAGGTCAACACAAGGCCGGTACATTCAAACCTGTTCCAAGTTTTAAATCTGTTGGCTCCAAGATAATCCTTGGTTTATCAGATAACTATATAATATTTTCCTTGGTGAAATTTCATTAAAAATACCCTTTGTCTCATTTCCTTGATAACATTTGGAAGCGTTTCCAAAATCTTATGGTCAAGTTTCAACTCGTGAAATGTGATATTATGCGAATTTATTTATTTTTGAAAGTATTTATGTAGGTCTTAAAGCCCTGTTCTACGAACGGTTGTAGTACGACAGTCAGTTCTAAGCCTTATTAAAAAGTTTTATCTTAAACTTAAAAAAAAAAAGGATATAAGAAAATATAGTTATAGAGATTTTTTGAACATTTTATGATTGCGATAAGCTTAAATTCTAAGGAAGGTTCATGATTAAAAACCTGTATATTCTCATTGGTATACACTTTGAATGCCTAAACAAACATTCCAAAATGTAAATTGTCTACTTCAAATTTAATTCGAATTGAAATCGTGCATCACCACTACCAACAACAACAAAAACCTAAACTATTACTATTTATGAAAATAAACAAAAATATTATATTTAAAACAAACGGAATCATCTTTAATATTTTAACAATAAAAATAATTGTCTCTTCAGAGAAATTGTAAATTATTATTTTATTTTTTTTCAATTTCTTATTCATTATTTTGAATATTCACAAATAATCCTAAAAATAAAGGTCTAAAAATGCAATCTCGGGCATAACTGATTAAAGGGTGAAATATTATATACATAGAATTTATTGAATAGATAGAGAACTATCGTCAGTTCCAAAGCTAACTTATGAAGAAATGTGAAAACAATTGTCCTATCATGATTTTTGAAATATCTAAACACGCAAAACTAATTATCAAGTTATTAATAATCACATATTATTTTACCTTATTACTCAATATATATTGACTACTGTCTGATACTTCTCCCCCTTTTTTATTTACACATAAAATAAATGTACAATAAAATTATTGCATTATATCAGTTTTTTCATTTCAGATTTTGAATAAATTGCATTTATTTTTAATACTTTTCGGTCATTTTAGAGAAGGCTTATACAATTAAATAGGTATATATAATTAGAGCACATCATAAAAATGTTAATCTTAGAGAACATTTTAAATATATATCCCTCTATAAAAATCATGTGAAGAAAAAAAAATTACAGATCAAATAATACATATTTTGTTGAATATCAACATTTATTTTTCCTTGTAATCAATGATCGTTGACGATAAGAACTTGAGTTATTGGATTTTAAACAATCGCTGAAAAATCATGTCTGAACTCCCAGCAGATTCTGAGAGGAAATCATGTATCCTACACATGGATATCGTATTTACATAGATTCATAAAAATCCATAGCATCAAATGTAGGAGAGACCATAAAAAGTATATAATAATATATAATACCAAAATGGTAAAACCTCCCATGAACAAATGAGTGACTACCCGTGTTAATGACCATATTTGAAAATTCAAAAAAAAAAAAAAAAAAAAAGGTGTTATTATATTAAATTTAATAATGACTACAGCCAGGAAGCCAGAAATATCCACGTTTTTCGGATAGTCTTAGGATATTTTATTATATATATCAAATAATGAAGTGTTTATTTCAATAACACACAAACTTATAATATTTCAAATATGCAATTTGCTATTTAATACATCAGTCGAAAATATGTCATAAAAATTGTGATAAATATTGAAAACTTTCTATATCAATTTCAAATATAATTAGCGGTTAGATAGCAACAGCAGATAATGATAAATTTCCCTCTAAATAAATGAAGTCGATTGAATATTTAGACAGAGGTAAAGACAAAATAGATACTATGACAAGAAGGATTTTGCCACTTAACACTGGGACAAGTGGAACCATCTCTCTGAAATGGCAGTTCTCTCATCTATGAGAAGAAAATATGCTTTGGAACTAAGAGTAACTCTTTAAAACCTTGAAAAATATATATTTTAGCACAAATATATAATTGTTTTAGGAGTCCTTGAACAAGATCAGTTCTTAAGTTACATCATCAAATTTATCTACATGTACTTAAGAATGAAAATACATTACAAGCCTTCGAATAAAATATTGCATTACATGATTAATTATTAGAATGGAGACACTATGATGGAAAATGTCTTATTAGTTGGATAAGCATGGCGCTGCTAGAGCCCAAGACCATCTCAAGTACAAGGAAACTAAAGAAATTATAATGAAGAAAGGAAGATCCTTACTTGTTGGCGTGCCTACCTGAATTGAAGACAACACGTCTCGGTGTGTAAAGGCATGCGTTAACTTTCTTTTATACAAGATAGCGTGATGAGAAGAGGAAAATTCTCCCGTTTCTCTAAGTGATCAGTTGACCTTGAAGCCTCTTTTTTTCTCTCAAATTTCAAAAAATTTAGAAATCAGGTTTCGAAATGTGTTATACCCTCTATGTAAATCTTTATGGAACTCTATAAAACTTAGATATTCTCGCCCCCGTAATTCTCAGTTCTGGCCATTCATTATTTTTAAATAGGTAATATATGCTAATATAGGGTTAGTAATAACTAAGTTATCTCTAACTATATATAAATACGATGTCTGGGTGTGATGCACAGTTTCAGCTCGGGAACACTTGGAAGTTTGCACTTGATTTTGAGAGCGATTGCTCATGGCATCTATGGAAGATGAAATCCGAATATTCAGGTTTCTATGTCGAAAGGTCTTGGAAATACATTAAAAAACGCTTAAAATTTATATATTTATCTATTTATACCATTTACAGAATGCGGTAGCTATTTAAGAATAGATTGATGCTCATTGGGAAAAATGAATAAACAAAGGTAAAAGAATTAGAGGGTCTTAAGCAACGTGTAGGAGAAACTCCTAATGTGTTTAGAGAAAGATTCATGGCTACTAGGAGAGATATTGATTTCGATCTGGACAGCAGTTTAGTGTTCGATATTTTCGTAGACAATATTCTTGATAAGTATAAGGAACCTGTTGTCCGTAGTGGGGTCAGCTGTATCGACGAGGCAGTTAGAATTATGGCCATGGAGGATGGGGTAGAGAACCGCTGCCACTTTAAGCAACGGGCATGTGCAGCGGACATGAAGGAGGTTAGCAGTCTGAAGGGAAGGTTAGATACGCTCAATGCTGTAGTAGACAAGACAAAGACGAGTCAGAGAAGTGCATTAACGACCTTAAGGAAGAAATAGGGAGGCTGACTAAATTGCTTAGCGAGAGTAATCTGGGTTCTTCTAAAAATGGCGGTAGACATAAATTAACATGTTTCCGCTATGGGAAGATGGGGCATATTGCCTGGTTTTGCAAGGAGAAAAGAGCTATAAACTACTAAACTCGGACAAAACGGCCAGTGCTTGCTCGAGTTGGCAGAAGTCAGCCAATGGTATTCGACCAACTGCTAAGATCGTTAATGTTCGTTCTAACCGGGATCCTGTTGGAACTCTGCCTATTGTTAGAGTATCAATAAACGGCAATACTTGGCACCTGTTATACGATACAGGAAGCCAAGTTAGCATAATAGATTCAGAAAGGTGTAAATTTCTGAATGAGGACTGGGACGAAGCTATTAACAATATTAAAATTGTGTCAGTCACAGGCCACGTCCAGACGTTGACGAAGGTAAAACCTGTAGGGTAAATACAGATAAGGGTGTCGAGCTAGGAGACATAAGCTTCTGGTTAATGTCACTTGAAGATAAGGGCTACGACGGTATTCTTGGGATAAAGGAGATAAGGAGATTAAACATTCCTTTGCCCCCTGTGTGGGAGGAATGCAATGTAATGTCTGCGGCGACTGAAGATTGGCAACTGGTAGATATTGGCCAAGTTAATGGCAAACATCAGCAGCTGGTCCGCGACATACTGAAACAAAGATCAGATCTGTTCGTGGAAAATGTCGCAGCGTTAAAAGCAGCTAAGGTGCCGCCAATAAAAATCGACGTTGACATAAATGGCGTTACTTTTAGGCGGCAGTATCCTATTCCCTATAGTTTGTTAGAGCCGTACAAGGTACTTTTAGACAAGTTCTTAGAGAGCGGTATCATTAAAAGATCCAGATCTGATTGGAACAGTCCAGTACATCTTGTCAAGAAGCCTGACGGTTCCTTGAGATTCTTGCTGGACCTTAGATAGGTCAACGATAAATTAAGAAATCAAGATTATCCAATGATCCGGATAGACACCGCCATGGCAGCTGTTGGAGGTGCTAAATATTTTAGTACCTTAGATATAGCCAGTGGGCATTATCAGTTGAAGCTGGATAGTAATGTCACGAGATGCTTCGCTTTCCAAACCCCTTTCGGAAAATTTGAGATGTCGAGACTTCCTCAGGGCTGTAAGATATCTTCAAATGTATTTCAGAGAGAAATGCATCGTATCCTAAGCGGCCTATTGGGGATGAATTGCCAATGTTTTATTGACGACGTTCTGATATACTGGGAGTCGTTGGAACAGCATCTGGCTGACTTAACTGAGGTGTTGGACAGGCTTAGAAAATATGGGCTTCAAGTAAGGCCTAGGAAATGCAAGCTCTTTCAGGAAGAAGTAACCTTCTTGGGACACAGAGTGGATAAGGATGGCATTCATCCTAAGGAGAACAATATCGAAAAAATTAAAGACATGAGTCCTCCTAAAACTGTATCAGATGTCAGACGCTTTCTTGGAGCTGTTGGTTTTTATAGAAAATTCATTGCTGGTTTCTCTGATATAGCGGCCCCTTTATATGAGTTGACTAAGAAGGGCACCAGGTATGAATGGAACGAGACAGCGCAGCGGGCGTATGACAAGCTAAAGTCTTGTCTTAGTTCTGCATCCATCCTAATTCATCCTGACTATAGGGAAAGTTCATAATATTCACTGATGCTAGCGACATAGGATGTGGCGGGATGTTATCACAGTTGAAGAACGGCACTCCACAGCCTATTAGTTTCTACAGCCATAGTTCAGAGGTGCCGAGTTAAACTACAGAACCATAGAAAAGGAATGCTTGACTATTATTATGGCAATTGAACAGTTTGACTATTACATCTATGGTCAGCAGGTGGAGATATACTGTGATCACAAACCATTGCAATATCTTAAGTCACTAGAGAATAAAAATCGTTAGACTCATGAAATGGGCCCTGATGCTACAGGACAGGGAATTAACATTTTTCAATGTAAAAAGGAAGATAAATACGATGGCTGACTGGCTGTCCCGCGACACCTATACTACTGAGTTTGCTGTAGTCGATGTCTATGAAGGGGTAACTGCCATTCCCAACTATGAGAAAATTCGTTATGAACTGCCCTGTATGGAAAAACATCTACAAGAGGGTTCTATGCACTGACAGTGAGGTAGAAGAGAGTGATGGCACTATTTTATAAGCATGTCCACCCGATATATTGTCAAGGTCAGTCCAGACAGTAGACCCTCGTAAGGGAAGGATGGTGAAGCAATTCGTAATACCTCCAGTTCTCCGCGATACCATTCTGGAAAGGTGCCAATACAGTCCCATAGGAGGGCACCTATCAATAAAGAAAACATTTTACGCGGTCTAAAGCCATTAATATTGGAAGGGGGCCATGTCTGATGTACGTAGGTACGTGAAGACATGCCCAGTGTGTGCCGAGACCAATGGTAGCTTAAAAAGGCTCCTAATATGCCCATTCAACCCGCTAACTACTCTTTCGAAAGGTTATGCGTAGACTTCGTGGGTCCTCTTACCTTGTCTAGGAACAGGAATAGATACCTGCTCGTGTTCATTGATGCTTTCACCAGGTACGCTGAGGTTATCCCTGTCAGGGATTGTACCGCAGAAACTGCGAGGCTCGAGTTTGTCAATAAAATAGTGAACAGATATGGGACTTGCAAAGAAATTTTATCTGACCGTGGAGCTGCATTCGAGTCAGACCTGTTCAGAGAGATATGTAAGTTATATAGTATTAAAAAGCTATCCACAACTTCTTATCGTCCTACCTGCAACTGATTGTTGAAAGAGTTAATGGCACCATTTGTTCCATTCTGCGTCACTATGCCAATAACAGGACTTGGGAAGACAACCTCGGTGCGGCGGTTGCTGCGTACAATAATGCCGTGCACTCAGCCTTAGGTGAGAGCCTCCACTACATGCTCTTTGGTTACGACGCAGTCAATCATGAGGTTAGCGATAAAGATGTGAGCGAATTCAGAAAGCCATCCTTGGCGGAAAGGCTGAAGGAAACGCAAGATGCCAGGGAAACAGTTAGGAAATTCTTGGCTGAAAACTACGATGAACGAGTCAAGAAGTTTAAAGCTCAGACTGTGAAAACCTTTGAGACGGGGAATTTGATATTGTTGGCTGTTCCTAAGGACAAGGGATTTTCTAAATTCTCCGCAAAATTCTATGGACCTTTCCGTGTGGTGGCTAAAGTGTCTGAAGTAAATTTCAGAGTGCGCGGAGTCAATTTGCACGATGAACAAGTTGTGCATATTGACAGGATGAAGGCATTCAGGGGCATGCGTCATAGAAAGCCCGCAGCTGCTAAACGCGAGTGATATCCTCGGAGAAGGATGATTGCATTGGCTCGGGAAGGTGAGAGTGCCTGTCGTATCTCTCCCCGCCGAGAGATGTCCTCACCACCGCTAGAGACCACGACTGTTCCCGACCAGGAGAATGGAGATTCTCATGACGAACCTACAGTGGTCGATGGGGCGTTCGACAGGGTAAATTTCAGCCCATATTTTCTAAGACCAAATCCTCGCCCTGCTGATCCCAGATGAAAGCTAATTGCCCCCTCCATGTTTATACAGAGATATGCGGTTTTAAGGTATTACTCAAGGTAATTCACTGTAGTTTGTGCAGGAGTTAGTTTTCCTCCTGCTGTTGTTCCATGGTCCAAGATGGTAGGCAAATTTTCGGAACGACACCGGAGGCCTATTTCTTCTCCTCTCTTTAGTTAATCCTTTTTTAATCTTATAATACCTTTTGTCAAATTATTTTGACAAACATTTGCATTATTTCTGATCAGTTTTCTAGCGGGAAGAATTTTGTTTTCGGTTGTTAGTGAACCAATCTCTCACGCCTTCTCATTGGACGAATGTGGCCATGTCTGTATATAAGAGGGGGACTAAGGGAATGCGAGGGGACAGAGAAAGCGTGGATAATTTGTGTGGAGACACTTAAAGTGTTTTTCTATGTGTTTTTCCGTGTCTGGCTGTTCTCTTCACATCCCTGTGTGACCCCAGTCCGATCCCTACCAACGCTACAATAAAGATAAGTACTTTTTTAAATTTTATTTTACAAATCGCTAGTTATTATTTAATTCTTTTTTTTTTGTTGTTGTTGGTGTTGTACTCTTGAGTGTACGCTTTTCGGTGTATTAAGGTACATTTACTTTAGGCCCTAGTTTATTCCATTTTTGGGTGTTAACCCGCAAAAGTAGTAACTTTTGTCTATTGAACACTGACAAGTTGAGCATATAGTTCACAAACATGATGGAGTACAAAAAGGATTAAAAAACCACTCAATCAAAGAAAAAAACACACGTAAAAAATTACAGGAATTTACACGTGCAAACACCAGTAATCCTGGCAGGGCTAGCCAATGACAAAAGTTACAATTACGGGTTATCACACAAAAATGGTATATACTAGGGCCTAAAGTAAATGTAACTTAATGCACAGAAAAGCGTACACTCAAGAGTAAAACACCAACAACAAGAAGGAGGTAAATGAAACTCGCGATTGGTAAAATAAAACAAAAAAGTACTTATCTTTATTGTAGCGTTGGTAGGGATCGGACTGGGGTCACACAGGGATGCGAAGACACGGAAAAAATCACGCAGAAAACACTTTAAGCGTCTCCACACCAATTCTCCACGCCCCCCCCCCCCCTCGCATTCCCTTTGTCCCCTTTTATATACAGACATGGCCACAATCGTCCAATGAGAAGGCGTGAGAGATTGGTTCACTAACAAACGAAGACAACATTCTTCCCGCTAAAAGCTGATCAGAAAGAAAAAAAACTGAAAATGTTTATCAATATAATTTGACACCTCATCAATGACAGCTTGGACACGGGTTATAAGGTCTGGCGTCCTGATATGTTATAACGTCGACCATGTCGTTTACTTTGGGAAAATCCCGTCACATCACCCTTTGCTGCACTTAATTATCTCGAACTTTGAAAACAAATGATCGAACGACTATCAAGAATGCAGCACCTTCTGAATCGGTGTGTCCGGCAGCCAAGGAGACAATAACTGCATGCCTTTTCATTTCTTGCGTAAGAGTATATTCTGCCATGTCTATCTATGCAACAGGAAAACCTATGTCACTATAACAGACAGGAAAGTGTAGCACCTATATTGTGTCTGTTCTTAAATATCAACCGTTCTCTGTATATATAAAATATATACATTTGACTAAATTCAAAACGACTTGTTAATATAATGTCTGTTTTTAAAGAAAAATAGACTGCGCAATTATCATTTTTATTAATATTGGTATATATTAAGTAGGTACATTAGCTGAGTTAACAATTAAAAAAGGTTAAAATAAAAATACAAAAAAGGAAAATGAAAATATAAAGTATATATATTGGAAATTTATTTTTTTGTATTTAAAAAACAATTAAGGGTTATAACAAGGTTCACGCAAAATGTATGCGGAACAGAATAATAAAATAAGAGGTGAAGAGGGTTAGAGTAGAAAATAACCGTGACAATATATGATCAATCATTTTTAGAATAAAGTATGTTCAGATGATATTTTTTTATAATATATTTTTTTTTGTGTTTCTATTTTTGAAATAATTTTTGATTATAAAACAATCTTAAAATGCAAAAGGTAGATAACATAACTTCATTGTTTTTAGAGATTTTATATTTATAATTTATATAATATATATATGTGTTAAAATATATGTCAATATACACTATATTTTCATATGTATCATAATTATTAATAGTATAACAGTCCTAAAATGTAGATACATTCATCGCGCGAGTTTGACCATCGTGTATACAAACAAAGCAAAAAGGTTGTATTGAGATAGCCGCGCCCAAGACAGGACGATGGTCTTAGGAGTCAAATTTCGGAAACTTCCAATAAGTTTTACGACCGCCACTGGACACCGACCTAAACGAGCGCGAATAACGTCAGATAATATTTCCCTCTCATGTAGAACACACCCTCTTGGTCCTTGTCCGCGTCTGACGCCTGAAACCACTCCGACCACGAACCCTATGACTGCAAGTGCTTGTGGTATCATATCTATCAGCCGAAAGGATAAATATCCATACCACATATATATTGATACATTTATCTTATACATTTATCTCTCTAATTATCTCTCTATAAAAAAAAATCAAAACTTGCCCGTTCCACCCCAAGCTTTTTATCGAAAACTCCTTATCTACCAAATCAATTCTGACCAATTTACACGTATTCTCTTATGACTTTTAAGATGCGTCATAGCCATTATTTTGTAAATATTTTAAGTAGCAATTTTTAATCAATTGGAAAGATAAAAGTAATTTATATTTTTTTCTCTGTGTCTATTTTATCTCTATTTTTTTAAATAGAAATTTTATATCATGTGAAACCTTTTAGAACTTGTTGGATAGTTTTAGACCCGTTTTTCGTAAGATTTAGTTTTCTTTACTATCACACACGTATTTGCAGATATTTAAGATAGAGAGAACACATTATTTTAAAAACACAAATCTTTATTAAAAAGCAGTTTTCCTTGCATCTCTCATTGAATTTATATTCATATTCTATATGCAGATAGTTTTTTAAAAATGTGATATAATGACAAAACATGATATAAAATGGAATTGTGTTTTTTTAATGTCATATAAGATATATATAACAATAAATTAAAAGTAAAATATTAAGAGGAGATGGTAACAAATAATTTAAACAAAATGATTTTTACACAATGATTTTAGGCGAATAAAAAAATATATATTTTAGTTTTATTGGAGATTTTTAAAAGTTTATTTTTCATTATCCTTCTTTATAAAATTAAATATTACCCATATATTCTAGATATTTGTATATGCATGAATAAGAGGCTACGAAAATTTATAAAAATGACAATATACTTGAGACATATACATATACAGTTAAACCTGTTTATAGCGCCCCCCCCCCCCCCCCCCTTGGGACTCACCAAAATAGGGTGCTATAGAGAGGGGGTGATATAGACAGGTCACTTTTAATGTAAAATGTTTACATTTTAATGTTTATATCGGACGCTATAGAGAGGAAGGCGCTATATAGAGGGTGCGCTATAGACAGGTTTAACTATATTTAAAAAAAAACTATTAATATTAATGATAATCATAAAACCCAGCAATGGATTTGATACCTCGCCCTTTCACTAAATTCCCATCTTTCCTTGAAGTGATTATGGGTAAAATTATATTTAAAAAAGGAAATTCGTTTAGGGAAGTTTCTTTTTATATACAACGGCAATACAAGCTTTCGGACGTAACAGCCCTTCGACATGTATAACTACGTTACTGTTTTGTTTATATATATCTCTATATAATATAATCTACAATGAAAAATTGGAAACTCTAAAATGGCATTGTACGATTTATTTGAAAATACAAATACAAAGACGTGAAAAGTGGCTCTCGATCGCATTGGATCCTAATCGTTTATGTATATAACCCAGGTTCCTGGATAGCAATCGAATAACTCAAACACCTATATTGAGCTTTCTCAATTACTTTAGCTGAGATTGCTATCGAAAACCATCAAAGAAACTTTATGCATCACCTTCCGTATTATATCATAGAAGCAAATATACGTACAAATAGTCCGAACCACGTCTGAGGTCATGACATTAAGAACAGGAATAGAGAAAAGACAGAGGGGAAAACTGGAAAACATTGGGCACTGAAATTTAATTATCTAAAACTAAATCGAAACGATAAACCCAATAAAATAGCCAAGCTGTCAAAAGCTACCTTGACCCAAGAAGAATTAAATTTCTTATCAAAAGGCATAAAATTCAGGAATATGCAAAACCCGAATCCTATCAGTGGAGTCGAGGCAGCCACATGTTAAGGCTTAACCACCAGGAAAAGAATATCATTAGACACCATGTAACCAACCTTTTAAGCGAACCTGTAGCCTTTCCCCCATGCAACCCTCAAGGAAACCGACTGGTTAAATACTTAATAAACAAAAAAAAAGAAATAATCATCATACAATCAGATAAAGGAGGACAAATAGTGATTCTGGACAAGACTGATTGCCATAGGAAAATGTTAAGCATCCTTGAAAATCAAATCACCTTCATACACATTTCCAAAGAATGTAAAACCCGAGCATACTCTTCACACGCAAAAAAGAACCCAGAAAAATGCATAAGGAACATAAAATTTCGAACGAAGAATTAAAGCACTTCTTGTTTATTATGCAAACTGATGACTATATATATGGCATCCCTAGAGTTCATAAACCAGGTGTCCCCTTAAGACCCATAGTGGCCTTCTACCATTCCCCAACAGCGTCTCTTTCTAAGTTCATCTCGGCCTTTCTTAAGCCCATATTAAAGCATCAGAGCTTCCTATACTCCATTTCCAACACCAACTTATTTATAGAAGAATCACTCAAGTGCCAAGCCTCACCAGACAACATCATGGTCTCATTCGACGTAGAATCCCTTTACCCCAGTCTCCCACACCAGCTGATACTGAACAGCACTGAAGAGTTCTTGAAAGAAAATCAGATTGATCAGATCACTGTTAAATAAATAACTAAACGTATAACTCTATGCCTCGAAACAAATTTCCATATATACGATCCCATGAACAGATAAAATATTCTCCCATGGGAAGCTCTCTTTCAATCTCAGTCGCCGAAATTGTCAAGCGACGCATAGACAGTTGGATAACCTCCCTATTCCCGTAAGATATAGCTTCATGGCGTCGATATATTGATAAAATATTTTGTATCTGTCCCGAAAATCAAACTAAGAACAATTTTTCACATCACACGGAAAATTCCAGAAATACTAACATAAAAGAGGTCTATCGGAAACCCCAAATTATTCCTGCGTAGAAATTGAAAATATCTCATCATCTTATCTGTGACTGTCCAAACTATGCATAAGTGAGACATCGATTGTTCTCAGATCTAAATGATTTAACTCTCTTACATCAACCACCTTTTGTTTATATACATTTTATGAACTCTGTCGCTTTATACATGTAAATCTATAAATATTCAATCCAAGTTTCAGTTTTTTGTTTATCTTTTTGCTTCGATACCTCTGTAATAGGACAAGATACTTCAATATCGCGTTTTATTGGATAATATATAAATAGTGATGTTTAATAGTAATAATATAGCTCTTGATACTTTTCTTTCTCTTTATAAAAGTTTTCCCATCTTTGACGTTCCAGCTATCTGTCTGAAAACATTACAGCGCCAAGTAACAGTCCATATAATCCGCATGTTTTCACAATATTAGTTCATTTGTAGATGGAATATATTAAGATAATTAAGAAATAAACGAAAAGATAAAATGATCAAAATTACAAAGTCAATCCTATCTACATCTTATTGTTAGAATATGGCAGTTAATAACGAAATATTGATATCTTTTGGGTCAATAAATCCTAGATGTTTGAGATAAGAGGGTTAAATTGAAGTGTGTGTGTGTTTCTCAACTTACCGCGAGGGTATCACTAAACAACCTAAATACCAAGTCTTAACTCTCACTGTGGACTCCGAGTTAAAGTCGGTTAAACTAAGAAATATGTATTACACACATTTATTAATCATGGAATTTTCTATATTAAAATAAGATTATATTTTTATATGGATTTATTTATTCTATTGATATATTACATATCTAATTAAAAAGGGTATATTGGATCCAAATATAATTTATTCACCAATATTTCTGTTGGCTGAACGCCAACCTTTTCTAAGGTATTATAACATACTAATGTGTGTATCAACAACATATTAACACACATTAATATGTTATAATACCTTTTGAAAAAGGCTGGCGTTCAGTCAACTGAAATATTGGTATGTTTATAACTGTTTCTGTTTAAAAAATGTAAATCGACGCAATAATCCCTAGCCGGAATATCGCGTTTTGTGTGTTGATATAAAAGAAGAAATATTTGTAAATAAATTATATTTGTATCCAATATATGCCTTTTAATTAAAGATCTATTTATGGATTGTTCTATTTTAAATATTTATATATAGACAAAATTGGTTAGAAATAAGCTTTATTTATTTTATAATATAGACAATCTTATTTCTATCCATATTTAGTCGCCAATTTTTGGAAGGACAAAGATATTATATTTTTTTATGGCTTTTCATTTTCATTAGGGAAAAAATTAACATTTGATTATATCTAAATGCTAATTTTATCTTTAAAATATAGAGTTTAAGAGTTGAGAGTTTTTTGAAACGTAAAGATATATTCTACATAGTTCTTACTGCGCTGCGAATATATTGGGAGAGCTTGGCTAATTAATGCTTAGTCTTTCCAGAAATTCGGCGAGATTAATCTACCAGTCCTTTCTTTTCATGTATTTCACTATTTGGGTCATTTTATGAGGAGGTTTTAGAGAATTATACAGTAATTATTTCGTTAATCAATGGAAATATAAACTTCTCTGTAGTGAGAAAAATTTACACCAAAATATCAGGTGAAATCAATGAGAACAAATAATAAACCGCAAATAGTAGCCTGATGAAGGACGTCATAGTCTGAAAGCTTGCCAAGAATATACCTCACAAATAAAGAAAGAAGTCGCCGTTAGCTGCTATTCCTTCTTCCGAATATAAATTAAGCCTATATAAGGCCACAATCTATATATTTCTTAGAATTTAGCGGAGTGCTCCAATTTAAATAAATTTCCGCGAGGTCTCATTACAGACTTTGTGAATTAAAATGGCTATTGAATAGGACTTTATCTGTAGGTGTACCTCAAACATTTATAAATTTCAAATACGCGCTTTCGAACACCAAAATCAGAGACAAATGTTTTACTTAAAAAGCTCGAAAGTTTAATGAACTAAAACGGTGATAATTTCACGCGAAGTTGATTTCGCATAAGTTCGATATATCTGGTGATAACTTTGAATGTTTCATAGATAACGACGGGCTAATGTTCTTGCTGGAATGTAACTGATTATTTCCTTTCAATCCCTCAAATGAAAGACCCATTATCTCTATTTTGGTATTTTCCTCGTATGTGTAAATCAACGAAGATTTGTCAATGAAGCAAGTTAATGTTCAAGATTGGCCAAGTGAGGTTCCACAGGAAAATTTACATCCAAACGTTTCCCCTCAATAAAAAAATTGACACATAGCAGATTGATATAGAAACAAAGAAAATCTAATTATCAGCGACTGGCAATAAAAGAAGAAATTAACATATCTACTTTGCACATTGTTTTTAAAACGAGGAAATCGCTTACAAAGACTTATACTGTTAATTCTCCAGACCACTTTACTATTGTGTGTGAATTGGGTTGTTAGCTTATATAACAGGAAGTTGTTTTGAAATTATTTTATACAACTGACACTAAACCACTTGTAATACTACTCATATATACCACAAACACACACACACAAAAGCCTTTATTAGGGACTTGCCCCATACAGATTCTTCCAATTGGGTAAGGTAATAATAATATTGTGGTATTTACATAGGTAGTGAAATAGAAATTGAACTGGCTTTACTCTTCGTCTCAAAGTCATTCAATTGTTGACTGGTCCTTACATAATGATGATCTAAAAAATTATAGTAAGCTATTGCCTTAGATTTGTTTGCTGACATTTTTGAAATAAATACGTAGGGTGAAATGTTGGTACATTTAATTTGTGGATATAGGGCCTTCCTCTCTGCATCAAGGATTACTCATATATACCGTGATAATATACTCTTTATCACGCTATATCTCGATTTAAAATCTATATTAATAACATGCAAATTTCATAAGAGTACATCACTATAAACTTTCGTTACAATGCATCAATATCAACCAAATTTTCAACATTTATGTAAAACGAGATGGAGCAGGTTTTGCTTAACATCAAAATATTTTTCCTAACTTTAAAATACATAACTTTGCTGTTATCGATAAAATACAAAAAAATTCAACAGAGTAAAAGTATTTATACTTTCAAAAGTGTTTACTTTCCGCTTCTTGCTAACTGCTCTAATTTGAAATATTTGGTAGGTTTTATTTATTTATATATTTTCATTTTTAGATATAACTGATCTAATTCGTCGTTTAAAATAACTTCTCTTGAAATATTTGGTATGTTTTATTTATTTATATATATTTTCATTTTTAGATATAACTGATCTAATTCGCCGTTTAAAATAACTGCTCTAATTCGAAATATTTGGTATGTTTTATTTGTGTTCACTCTATTTCTATTTATTTGAAGTATTATAATTTCCATGTTTCAAAAACCTATTTCAAAAAGGTTGTTAGAAATATGTAAGGCCTGAAATAGCTTTACATGCGAACATTTATGATGCCAAGCGTAGCTTAATAACTGCTCTTGAAATATTTTGTATGTTTTATTTATTTATATATATTTTCATTTTTAGATATAACTGATCTAATTCGCCGTTTAAAATAACTGCTCTAATTCGAAATATTTGGTATTTATTTATTGAAGTCCTTTTTTAAATTTTCTTATGGAGTTTTTTAATTATTGCTTTTATCTTTTAAATACAGTTTATTTATTATATTTTCTACATATATGGGTTGTATCTAAAAAATAGGTTATTTATATTTTTAAATAAGCGAGGGATTTCTTTAACAGATTCATTTATTTGTCTTTTTGAGGTCCTTTTTCAAAATTTTATTTAAGATATTTTAATTTATTTGATTAAGTATTTTATATTTAGATTATTTATAGTTTTTTTTTTAACATATAGGGGTTGTATTTTGTATTTTAGAAAATTATTTCTATTTTTTTCCTCAAAAAAAGCATGCTTTTTCATTGCCGTGTCCTGCGGTTGGTCTATTTTTGAGGATTTTTAATGATAACTGGTTTTGTACATTAATAATTTTAGTAAATAGTTTTTTATAATCTTTTTAACATATCTGGAAGGTTATTTTGAAGAAAAAATTTAGGAATTTTGATTTTTACCTCAAAAAGACAGGTATTTTTTATGCTTTGTTTATAGATTGCTGGTTTTTAAGCTTTTGTTATTAATCTCAATATTTTTTTTCAGAATATGCCTCGCCGCAGCCGACCTTTAATTGGTAGGAATACGGCTGCTTCCAGGAGATATAGGAATGCTATAGCTATTGAGACACCACTTCAAAGTGAGACGCGTCGTGCGCTTCGCCGTCTTAGGTATTCTGAAGCCCGCGTCGCAGCTGCACAAACTATGCAAGTTCCTGTTCAGCGTATTCAGCTTTGGACTCATAAGCCGTTTTCAGGTTTGCAGTATAATACCCATATTGATTATAAAGCTGATTCATCTGTCGATATAGGCCAAATGTCTCGGGTATGCCAGTTTTGCTCTGCTTTGAGATTTAGAGATGAACCCTTTGGCCTCTGTTGTAAACAAGGTAGAGTTTCTCTACCTGCTATTGAGTCCCCTCCAGAACCTATTTTCTCTTTGCTCTCTGGCCTACATCCTCTATCGAAGTCCTTCTTGCTGCATATCCGTAGATATAACTCTATATTCCAAATGACATCTTTTGGTGCTAGACAAGTTGTAACTGTAAATATGCATATTTTGTGTGGTATTACAAAAGTTTCAATAAATATATTTTTTAAATATTTTCTCTTCAAGCCCATCATACACCACACATGCTACATTTTTCACATGTTTCAATGTGTAGGGTTTTAAACCTTCATGGTAAGGTATTCTTACTTAAGAAGTATACTGTGTTAGAAAAATTTATGGTTTTTAATTATTGGTTATTTTATTGTGTTTATTTTACATACATGTGTTTATATTACATAGTATGTGTTATTTTTGATAATTTGATTGGAAATATTAGTTTTAGCACAACTTGCTTCATACCGTAATGTTATATCTGTGTTGGCTTGCTGAACAATACTGGCCCAACATGAATTTACCTATGTTTACCCAAATTACCATTTTAGCATAAGTATACATCTTGCACCTAATAAGAGACCTAAACAATGTGTAAGGTTGAACAAAGAGTGGTCTAACATACACATTGTTTCGGTTTCAGTGAACAAAGAGGTCAGTAAATTTTATTAGAAAAAAAAAAACTATTCCATGTAATGTAATAGAAACAAAATACGACCACTACGACCCGGGTTCGATCCCCGCATTGGACACTTTTTTCTGTTAAAAAAAAAAATGCTCCAATGGCCCCCCGATTCTTACCTATGTTTACCCAAATTACCATTTTAGCATAAGTATACATCTTGCACCTAATAAGAGACCTAAACAATGTGTAAGGTTGAACAAAGAGTGGTCTAACATACACATTGTTTCGGTTTCAGTGAACAAAGAGGTCAGTAAATTTTATTAGAAAAAAAAAAACTATTCCATGTAATGTAATAGAAACAAAATACGACCACTACGACCCGGGTTCGATCCCCGCATTGGACACTTTTTTCTGTTTAAAAAAAAATGCTCCAATGGCCCCCCGATTCTTGCAAAAGTCCAACCCCACCAGCGAGTGCAAGTAACCAAACGGGGCTCTGGCACATTTGTAAGTGCAAAGTCGAACTGCTTTCACATGTGTAGACATGTGGTGCGCTTACAGTAAAAAGCAGTCGCTAACTACCCACCATGCTTATCATGGCCTGCACCACGTGTACTAGGGATAAGCAAAAAAAAAAAATAATAATAATGAGGATTAAAGATTTTGATTTGTGTTGAAAATTTTGCATGCATTTCTCTATTTCTGTTCTTATCTTGCAAAGCTAATGGATTGTTTAGGTTGCTTATTTTTGACTCGCCAATTTGTTTAGTGATAAAGTGGTATAGCGTTCTTTTTCAGAGCATCACCCTACAAAAAAAATACCTGACCTTTCCTAATATTCAGATAGATTGATTATATCAACGTACTAGACTACAAACATTCCCTTGAGTAAAAACAATTATTTAAACAAAAATCTTATCTAAATATATATCACTCGGGTAGATATGCACACGGGTCAATCCCGGGGCGAAGCCCGGGTCGGCGTCTAGTTATATATATATATATAAAATTTATAAATATTTTATCCCCTACGCCCATCAAAGCTGCTAATTCTATTATTAAGAGATTTCAAATTTCGATGGCTGAAAAAGGTGTTCACCATAAAAGCTATATACAAACACCAATAATATAAATATGATGCGTTAGCGCGCCATCTGTTATAAGAAATTAAAACTATTTTGACGCTTATGTTTCTTTTTAAATAAAATAATTTTTATTGCCCTTACTGCAATGATAAAATAATGGGAAGGCCTGGTTCATCAGTGATAAATCCTACCATTTATTCAAAATACCTGTAATCGCGTGGTCTACCTAGATCAAATGCTATGAGCTGGGGTATAGCGATGATCCACTTGAATGAGTTCTGTAAACTTGAATAAGGGAACTCTACGTAATTGAACAAGGAATTTCGATTTAATGAATTCTAGAATAAAAGATACATAAATTAATTTTATTAGCCTAACATGACTTGATGACACGATTTAACTAGACTAATGAGTAAACTAAACAAAACACAAAATATATAGACAACACACTGTTGCCGAATCAATGAAAATATATACAGATTAAAATAAAACAATAAAGAATCAATTATGTAAAACAATGAATTATATAAATTAACAATAAAGAATAGAATAACATTAATGAATAATATTTAACAACAATTTCTACAATAATTAACAATTAATAACAAATAAGAATAAAACATATATTTTTAACCAAACAATACCTTTTCCAAAGGTTTAGCTTCAGTATCGGTATAAAAATAAAACAGTCCAATGAAATATTACAGCGGAATGGTACAATAAACTGACGAAATCTCTTGGGAGTTCAGTAATGATGATCCAGGGCTCCCATGATTTTATTATTGCAGTAAGGGCAGTAAAAAATAGTTTATTTTAAAAATAAACATATATGCGTCAAAAATATTTTCAATAATAATAATTCACGTAGTAATTTGATAAAAATGGAAAACATTTCTTACACACTCTATACTCAGTACCTATAATTTCGGACGAATATAAAATTGAATTAGTTAATATTTCAGCACGTTATATTTTAAATATATATATTTTTAAAGTATAAAAAATCTCTATTTAATTTTATAAATTATGTTTTATAAAGCAAGTTTGTTATGATTGGTTAATGAGTAAATAGCCAAGTATAACTGACTTTTGAGGAAGTTTTACATTCATTCTGTATCAATCTTCAGACACCCAAAGCAGAAATGTTATTTAAGAATATTATGATAAAGATCAAAGCATTTTAAATTTCATATATAGTTTTGAAATATGAATAAGAGAAACCTTAACTGGCATTAGTTAATCTACAGGTTGTATACCTATGGATGTCTACCTGTATAAGAGGAATAGTGGCCTTCTTTCCAATCTGGGTAGAATATGTGCCTGAGGTTGATTGAAAATATCTCTCTCATTCTGTATTTATTCCCAAATATATATTTAAATCGGAAATAATAATTACAAAAAATGGAATTTTGGATATCATTTTTGAATTTCCTGTGTGCATCACCCTTGTGTACATTCTTCTGTGTGTATATATAGCAAACTGTAATTTAAACCTTTCAAATTATATATTCGTAATTTTTTCAAAATTCTACTTGTATATTTTTCAATATTATAATTAAATATTGTTGACTTTGCTTAGAATTATTAATGAAACTGATTCCAATGATTATTAATTAAACACTATATTTATTGATTTACAAGAGAGAGAACAAAATATTAAAGGGAAACTAATATTAAACAAAGGAACTTTTTTTCTGTTTCGGTTAGCGCCCATTTACCTGTGAGCTTACAGACACTCTGTGGTAACAATTAATTAATATATATACAACAAATATTTTCAATATTTGTATTCCTGTCTTATATGAAATTTAACTGTTTTACCAAATTTCTATCAGTGAAATTATCTGTGAAGAAGTAGAGATATGAGAGAGTTATTTCACTTATTCCATCTATATCTATATGAAATCTGCCAGTATTTTAGATCTTCTTTCAATATATATTAGGTAGAAACTTATAAAGCTAAAATATATTATAATAAATAGAGATTTTATACTTTTATAGATTAATATTAATGTAAAAATAATGAGGACATATCTCTCCTGACCAGAAGCACATGTGTTTTTCTATTGTTTTTTTTCATATTAATGTTAAGAAATAAACATGTTGCCCCTGGTCCTTTAATCGACAACGTCGCTTCCTTGGCCCTAGATAACCAACAGTAGTTCTTGGATCCCTAACACGTTCTATAACTTCTAATTTTCAAAACAACGACAGTTGTTCGAACGCAGACGTCGCATGACTAGTGCTCCGTTCGACCCAAGGGAATAATCGGCTAAAGTCTTGAAGTGCGCCATCTGTTAATGTAGGTTGTAACTGTTTTATTTTATAAGCTTTACCTGTAACATTTTGTATATTTATGTGTTGTTTCTAAAACATATTCATAAATCATAAATAAAATGAGTGAAAATGCTTTAACTGAAGCAAATTATTTTGAAAACTAAGAAAATGTTTGCACCCTTTTGTTATTCATCAAATAGCATGTTTTCTTTAGACTTATTGAAGAATAACAAGTACTGAATACAGGGGTCGAATTTACCAACATTAAAAAAAAGTCAAAATATAATTTTTTCCACACATTAAAATCTTCACATAAGCGATTACTATCAAAATTGATTATCAGAATTGGCACAGTGGAACTTCATATGAGAAACAACCCAATAATTGGAAACTCCGGGAAGTAATCTCTCTTTGATGGTGAAGCCAAATTATGGAGATTTTTCTTTTACAAAAATAGTTTTTTTGTAATTTTTCAAAAGGATAATTATGATCAATTGTTTCGTGCTTTCACAAAATTATTCGCCTGCCAAAAGCTTTTATAAAATATGATTTTCTACCAGGTGACCAGGAAGTAGAAAGGTCTAAATCGATATAAAATTATTTTTTAAAGGCGTAGAAATTGTTTAATTTCAAAAATAATCTTACACGTTTAAAATAGTTTCGAATTTTGATAACAGATGGCGCGCTAGTGCATCATAAGAATTCTTTGGATCCCCTTTTATTTGTTATTTATCTCTGTCTTTAAATTTTCCTCTAAAGAAATGTATATAAAACTAGCGGATGTACCCGGCTTCGCCCGGGTTTTACCCGAGTAAAGGTTTGTCTAAAGAACTTTTGTTAAAACACTTCTCTATAAACTTATTAAAAAAATAATATATTTTGATAATTTGAAACTCGTAAATTTGAATCTCTCGATAAAGTGAACATTTTCCCAGTCCCTTGAAAAATACTCGATAAGTTGAATGAAATCAATATTAATTGGTTCCCTCGGTAATTGGAAGTTAAAGAAATAGTATCTTGCCTTGGAATTGTATCATTATTCTTGTCTCAAATAAATTGCCGTGTCATCCGGAATTTTGTCTTTCCTAATTTTCTACATTACAAAATCATCATTTTATCTATTCTCCCAATACTTAGTCTAGCCATAAATATTGTTACAAAACCAAATCAGTGATAAAAAATTAATTTGACCGCGTTATGTATTCAAAATACAGTTGTTGTTATTTGAATATCTCGTGCACACGTGCTCAGAAAAAAATGCGAAATATATTTGTTTTTTGATAATGGGTTTGGGTATTAAAGAAAACCCTATAGTTGTAATAGCCTTACACAAGGTAGGCCAAAATCTTTCACCCTTTTTAAACTTTTACAAAATTTGAATATTACGCGTCAATTTGTTTATCGAATCATTGAAAGGTTCAACAAGGCTGGCTCTATTGATGACCTTGAAATATCTGGTCGACCTCGCATGCAACGAACGCAAGCAGCTATAAAAGCCATTCGCGAAAGAATTCGTCGAAATCCACACTGCAAACAAAAGATCTTAGCAAAGCAGATAAATTTAGCTCCAAGATAGTTTCAAGGATAATCAACGAAGACCTTGGACTGAGAGCTTTCAAACGACGCACAGGTCATTTGATAACCCCTGCTCTTAGAGATATTAAAAGGGTTAGATCAAAAATGTTGTTGGCGCAGCATGATGGTCGGTGGCATGAGAGAATCCTTTTCACAGACGAGAAATTTTTCACTGTCGAGGAAAAGATTAATCGTCAGAATGATAGGATATATGCTCGTAGCTCTTTAGAAGCTTCTTTGAAAGTCAGAAGACTTGAAAAAGTCACCATCCTTCTTCTGTCATGGTTTGGTGGGGAGTTAGCTACCAAGGTGTAACAGATCTCCACTTCTGTGCCAAAGGGGTAAAAAATACAGCTAAAAACTATAAATAAGACATTTTGTAACAAATAGTAAAGCCTCTGAATACAAAAATGTTTAATGGAGAACATTGGATATTTCAACAAGATTCAGCTCCTGCTCACAAAGCTAAGTCAACTCAACAATGGTTGGAGACGAATGTTCCGGAGTTCATAAAGGCCAATGAATGGCCCTCTGGAAGCCCTGATTTAAACCCCCTTGATTACAGTTTGTGGGCATATTTAGAGGAGAAGGTGTGCTATAAAAGATATCATAATTTTGATAAATTGAAATCAGCATTGGTGAGAGCAATGAAAGAAATACCCTTAGAAAAGGTGCGTGCCACCATAGATCAGTGGCCCAAACGTTTGAGATCCCGTGTCAAAAATAAGGGAGAACATTTTGAATGCTTGTATATATTTAAAATCTATGTCCTATTGGCTAATAAAATATGTATTTATATATTCCATTAGTTTTTGTTCTTAATCATTTAATTTATAAAATTGTTTGTAACAGAATTTATGGCTAGACTGTGTATATATGTTATAGATAAATGATAAAACTTACTTTGACTTGTGCGCAATTAATAGGTAGAAAATATTACTTTGATAAATAATCTTTAAGATAATAAACTTAGTGATAATAAAACTTATAGACAAAAAAAAACTTGTTACCATCGTCGCAATGGGGGCGCTGCTTGCGAGTTAAATCTACAAATCTGCAAATAACTCTAAGGATATTCAAGATATTCAAGAAATTATTTACAAAACCCTTCCCGAGGATATACCTGATAATATCCCAAAATATCACGGCGATTGGATATATGGTTTTTGAATCTATAGAGTACAAACATACAGACAGACATTCAATTATATATATATATATATATATATATATATATATATATATATTTAATACCTTTTGTAGATATATTTTAAGAAAATGCTAATTTATTATATTAATTGTAGATATATTGTCAGACATTCCTTTCTTTTGTACAAAGTTCTCTGTTCTCGTTTGTTTTTTCTCTCTTTCTCCTTGATAATATCATATGACTATTCTTTACGGCCTAATAATTTTGTAAGTATATATGTATGGGCAATTGTAAAGGCATACATGTATGACAGCGCAAGTGTCTCTAGGGGGACATAGGGCTTTAAATTGATATAAATATAATTTTTAAAGTAATTTAAAAGTAATATTATTTTGATCTTTTTGAAAAGGAATAAATCCAACAGCTTTTGTCATCATATTGTAACAAGTATTTATTAATTTTATTTATGTAACATAGTATTTCTTAATTTTTTTTTTCAACAGAGTGGTCATTTTTATGTTTTATGTCTTGCGACTCTGTAAATTTCCCTCGTGGCTTATCTTTTGTTTTACCTTTGATAGTTTGTCCTTCCCTGAAATAAATTTTGTTTCCTCCTGAAGTTTTTGTCTTCCCTAATTTTCACGTGGCAATATTTATAAATAATAGGCAAGACGGCTTCCAAGGGTAAGTTTCTTGTTTTATGTTATATTATTCTCAAGCTTCGGGTATCACACAAACCTTCTACACAGGGGTATATGCTGAAATAAATATACTGCTGTAGAAAGGTTTTTTATATGTTGGATCGTTTTTGAAGACAACTCTCAGATTTATAAAATTAATTTATTAAACTTTAGACATTTTTAGATATAGAGAGAGAAACGAGTTAATTACCTCGTATTTAAGGCAACAAACGAATAATCTAATTTCCATACATTCTTGCCTATGATACCAGAAAGTTTCAGATGAATATAAAATAAAACAACAACAACAAAAAATAAATCATTTAGGGTCACTGACTCTATACAGGATTCACCAGAGGTATGCATAAGAACAAAGCAGTGAGACAAAGGAAACAACGATATAGACAGAAGAAAAAGAAAAAAAAAAGAGAAAAAAAAAACAAGAGAAAGAGGGAAGCAAGAAAAACAACACAAAAAGAGTAGCAGTAAGAAAGTGAGGAGTGAGTGTCACTTGGCCTTCTTCTGAGATATGGACTTGTGGAAACCATAAATATAAAATAAAACAAGAAACTTGGAAGAAACTTTTGTTTATTATTTAGATGCATTGCGTTTGATTTATATTTCTCGTTATATATACACATATCATTTCATTAAAAGAGAGGAAATTGCTATAAAGTATGAATGTAAAGGATAGCAATGCGTTTATTTATTCGTAAAGATCTTTGCAAGCTTTCGGATCTTTACAATCCTTCCACAGGCAAAGATCAGAAAGCTTGCAAAGTTCTTTACGAATAAAGAAACCCATTGCTATCGTTAACATTTTTTACACATATTATTTCATACTATATCACATTGAATATTTTCTTCTTCTCTACTTTTGAGTCCTTTTTAAATATGTAATAGCTTGTTTGAGCACTTACAGCCTTGATTTTTTTTTTTTGTGAATCAAAAAGATGAATATCCCCTGTGGGGCCTTTTTCGTACAACCTGGACCACTCTGATGAGTGTAAGCACCCCGGAACACGTACCTGGTTGGTGTTTTGTCTTTAATATTTCAATATTTCGATAACTCCGCCTTTGCCGGCCCCAAGCCCGGATGAAAAAGGAGGAGGGGAAGCAGTAACAAGCTCACTAAAAAACCTGGGCTCAGCTGGCCCGGCTAATAGTACCCTGTAAGGGCTCCTAATCCAGAGATACAGGATGAGCAGCCTTTGTACTCCATGTTAGGAGCAGCTGCACATGGCGTCTGTTCCTCATGTCAGAGGCGGCCATTTCTTTTGGAGCTAAGTCGGCCCTGCCACTAAGTAGTACTCCCAGTCTTAATGACAAAGGCAGACGCATTTTACTTCACCCAGTCATGATGGTTGTCAAGCTTCACAAGCTTGATACCTTAATATGATTAAGTGGAGATAAGAAAGAAGAGAAGAAACGGGTTTAGACCAACTAGGAGAAATAAAGAAATCAACGGGTAGTTGATATAATTTTAGATATATAACAGAAAGCCATCATATATTAAACCAATTACTTTCAATATAATGAATCACGTTCATGGTGCCTGGTTTAATATACACTGGTGTCCAAAAAATAAGAAACTTAACCATTATTGAAATTTCTCAAAAGCTAATTTATTAACAAATGTAAAATTTAGTATACAAAGAGTTTAAACTATGAAGAATTTTACTAGCTATATGAAAATTAAAAAAAAAAAATATTTGAAATTATGAAATATGCAAATTATTACCTGTTAGGAACCAATTATTTCCTAGTCTACAATCGAGCAGAGTAAACACTAACACCTCTAAGAAAATTAATACCTTTAATTTCCTTTCATAACTAATTTACATCATTTAAAACCAATTATATACATGTAAAGTCGTCCGGTCATCTGGTCAAAATATAAATATATAAATCTATGAAAAACAACTTATAAAAATCCTAACAATGCCCCCCATTTTAAAGTTGTTTTCATACCCTCATCGGAGGCCTAGAGTGGTCAAGATCCTGGTTAGGTCTTCGTTTAACACCATTTGGCAAGTCAACATCCCATACTCTGTGTTCCCGAAGTGATGCCATTTCACATTCTATAGATTTCAGCCGATTTTGTGCTTTGGGCATATTAAGCGCCTCCTCGTATGATGATGGTATTTCATCTTGATGGCTCTTATGTTCAACTATCCCACGGTGGAAGGCTGATCTACAATACTCCTTCTGCCTAGCCGCAATTCTAGAAGATCTTCTTGGGATTATAGGTTCATTCTGGCCTTCGTCTTCCCTACTCAGTGCTTCGTCTTCATAGGCCTGCTCTCCATCCACTCTTCGTTCTAAGTTATTCAGATTTTTCTCTACCAATATTGTTTCATCAGTCCCTGAATATCCCCTCGGGATTGCAGAATCATTTTGGCCTTCTTCGTCTTCCTTCTTTAGTTCGTCTCTCTGGTTCTTTTCTACAAATTTCGTCTCTTCATTTACAGATTCATAGTCTTCTTCAAAATTATTATTTAAAACCTGAAAAAATCAGTTTCATGTGAAATTTGTTTATCGACTTTCTTAGTTGGGAAAACATCTCTAAATCTGACATTTCTGGTCACGAAGACCTTATTGTTTCTGATATCCCAAACCTTGTATCCCTCTTGACTCCTTCCGGATATCCAATTAAAACACATTCTCGGCTTCTTGAATCAAATTTGGATCGACGCTGGTCGTTGTATGCCCAGGTCTGACAACCGAAAACTCGGATATGCTCAATCTTCACTGGCCGTTCGGTCCACATTTCTTCTGGTATTTTGTTACCTATTGCCTTGCTAGAACATTTGTTTCTTAAGTAACAAGCTGTATTTATGGCATCTGCCCAGAACGACTTGGGAATCCCTGATTCAAGTAAAATGCATCTGGCTGTGTTTAGCAATGTCTGATTAATTCTTTCCGCAGTTCCATTTTGCTGAGGTGTTCTTGGAACTGTAAGCTGTCGCTTGATGCCACCTTCATTAAGAAATTTATTAAATTCGCCATTAACATATTCCGTACCATTATCACTTCTTAAGACTTTGATTTTTCTACTGTGGTAATTCTCAACACTGTTCTTATATTCTTTAAATCTTTCAAGGACCTCTGATTTAGATCTCATAAAATATACTGTAGTGTAATGAGTGAAATCATCTATGAACGTCACAAAATAATTGTTCCCTCCCTTCGACATTGGGCTAATGGGACCTACTACATCCGAATGGATGAGCTCCAAGGGTGATAAAGTCCTCTTACTTTCGACAGGTTTAGAAGGAAATGGGAGTCTTCTCATTTTACCTTCAAGGCATACCTCGCACTCAGCTGTGTCACTCACATTTTGGAGATCCCTTTTGTAAATGTGTCCTAGCCTTCTGTGCCAGATATCTGCAACTAGGTGACTTCACCCTAGCCATCTTCAGTTCTTCCACTGTATAGATTCTTCCTCTTCTATTAGATTTCAAAATTAATTCGCCATCACTTCCAAAAACAGAGGCCTTGCCATTCTGGAATAATACCTTGTTTCCTCTTTCCTCAATCCTTCCAACAGACAAAATATTTCCGTCTAATTCAGGAACGTATAAAACGTTTTCCAGAACAAGGTTTCACCTCCATATTCGTGACCGAGTTTGATGGTAACATCACCCATCTCTGATACTTTTATTTTCTCATTGTTAGCCATTTCAACAGAAGTTGAAATACTTTTTGTATTCGTCATTTTCAGTCTGTTCGACGTCATATGTTCAGTAGCTCCACTGTCCAGAAACCAGATATTCTGCGAGTTATTGTTTTCAAAGTTATTTGCAAATAGAACTCTATGAGTAAGGTCTAACGTACTTTGTTTCAGCATACCTTCGCTAATTCTCCTTGATGAGTTGGCAAATCTGCAATTCCTAGCTATGTGTCCTAATTTGCCACAACTGAAACATCTTATCCGCCTGGAATAATTATAATTTTATTTTTTCCCTTCCGTCCACGTATTATGATAATTCCTTGGTTGGTCATATTCAAATTTATTTCGCTCTTGACATGGTGATTTGAATGCATCTTCTTCTCTTCTTACCGCAAAAGCGCAATTAGGATCTTCTTGAGGAATTTGACGCTGTTTCTGTCGTTTTTCTTCTAAAGGTAATTTAGATTTAACCATACTAGTAGATAGCTTCTCCTCATGCTGTTCCAAACTGAGAATCAGCGGCTCGTAACTTTTTGGTAATCCCAATAACATAATCAACGCCAATTCTCCATCCCCAAATCCATGGTGGCACTTTGCTAATTTTCTAGGGCATTCCATTATTCTCGCGAAATATTCTTTCATATCTTCGTCATTTCTTTTGACAATGCTGAAAACCTCTCTCAGTAGTTGTAATATATGCAGCAAACCATACTTTGTGTGGATGTCCTCCAGTATCTGCCATGCATCGATCGCTCGTTTACAATCACCGATGTCATCTAGGAATGAATCCTCAACTGCTAATAATATGACCAACCAGACAAGAGATAATGCCAAACCATCTTTCCGCTTCTGTTTTTCTGAAGTTTCACAAGGAAATCCAGGCTCAATCGCATCCCATATGTCCTTCTGGATCAATATTGATTTGGTTCTTATAGCCCACGAAAAATAATTATTAGCATCTAGTTTAGGTATTCTCAATTCAGCAGCCATTGATATTTTTCTAGCTATGCAAATTTCACAAAAAATATAACTTAAATATTTTCTTCTTCTTCTTCTTTAAACTTTCTACTTATTCTTATTCAAACTTCACCTTCACTTCTTCAAACACTACTTCTTCAAACTTTACCTTCTTTATACTTTAGCCCGACTTCTTTAGACCTTAGCTTCAGCTACACTTCTTTAGACTTTAGCTTCTGCTACACTTCTTTACTTTCTTCAGCTTTGACCTCTAATTTCTTTCTACGGCGCAGTGGAAGCGTGCTGGGCCCATAACCTGTTAGGAACCAATTCTTTCCTAGTCTACAATCGAGCAGAGTAAACACTAACACCTCTAAGAAAATTATTACCTTTAATTTCCTTTCATAACTAATTTACATCATTTAAAGCCAATTATATACATGTAAAGTCGTCCGGTCATCTGGTCAAAATATAAATATATAAATCTATGAAAAACAACTTATAAAAATCCTAACATTACCAACATACCCAAAGCTAAGGTTCCAGATCTTAAAGAAATAAGATATCAATAGGGAGTATGATCACCTCTAACAGCTATCAAGGTCTTACAGCGAGCCCTCATACTGTTTACCAGGCTTTGGAGGAGGTCCAGGGGTAGTAAACCCAATCCTCCAATAGAGCAGTTCTTAGCTCAACGAGGGTTCTGGGAGAGGGGTGACGAGCTCCAATACGCCTCCCTAGAGCATCCCACACATGCTCTATTGGATTCAGGTCCGGAGATCCGGCTGGCCAATCCATCCTTCGAATATTCTCACTCTGGAGATATTCATTGACTAGCCTAGCCCTATGCGGACGAGCATTATCGTCCATAAAAATAAATAAAAAAAAAATAAAAAATAATAATAAAAATAAAAATTAAATTGTGACCAATTTGATCTCTATAAGGTCTTAGATAGGGCTCAAGGATCTCGTCCCTCTACCTTTGGGCAGTTAAAGTGTCCCCAGAAAAAATGTGGAGGGGTGTGCGTCTGCTAGAACTGATGCCAGCCGAGACTAAGAGACTACCCCTCTAAAACTGTCTATTTCCCTGATGTTACTGGGATGATAGCGGGTTTCAGGCTCCCTCCAGATGAAAACTCGTCGAGAATCTTGTGTTTAAACTAAATCTTGACTCGTCACTGAAGAGAACATTGGCCCACTGATCATGAGTCCAGGCGTGATGTTCCAAGCACCAATTCAAGCGGGCTCTCCTGTGAGCAGAGGTTAAAGGGATACAGACCATTGGTCGTCTTGCATAAAGAGCACCTTCGTGAAGCCTTGGTAAACAGTTTGTCTTGAAATTCTCGTTCCAGTAGCACTTGAGAGTTCATTAGAGAGTTGAATAGCTGTCATCTCCCTATGGCGCTTGGCAGTTACGACCAGATAACGGTCTTCAGAGGTAGCTGTTTTTCTTTTTTCTACCAGAACCTTCTTTTCTTTTGATGGTTCCTGTCTCAATGAACTGTTTCCATATTTTGCTGACCACAGATTTATTCACATTTAGGCATTTTGCTAATTCAACTTGTGATTGCCCTGCCTCCATTCTTCCAACAGCTCTCCATTTTAAATCATCTGCTGATATTTTTCGTAAACTCATAATTAACTAAGGATAAAATAAAATTATAATTGGACAATTATTAGATGGGATAAACGATACGCCAAATAGCACACTTATAAAGACAAGCAAAAATTTGCATATTTTCAATTTTACCGAACCGAATGGTTGCGATAAATAAATTCTACGACTTAAAATACCTACTTAAATTACTTTTTAGCTTTTAGCGTTGTATATTTTAAAACATATCATTAAAAAACAAAGGTTTCTTATTTTTTGAACACCAGTGTATTTTCTTTATGGCCATTCTTTTTTGACCCAATGTTGAGGTTTATTAAGACTGTCTCACTAACAGATGAAACAGGGGAACTTTGTATAACCGCCTTTTTGAAAAAGAAACATGGAGATCTAAAAAATAAATGAGTCAAACCTGTAAATAGCGCCCCCTTTAAATAGCGCTCTCCTCCCCATAGCGTCCGATTTTAAATACGTAGTACGATGCGATTTACAATAAAAGTGACCTGTCTATAGCACCCCCTCTCTATAGCACCCTATTTTGGTGAGTTCCAAGAGGGGGCGCTATAGACAGGTTTAACTGTGTTTTATAATAAGATATTGCTTTAAAATAAAATGCCGTAATTATAAGGCTCTCTCTCTCTTCCTCGTATTTGAAGCAAGGAGAGGAGATATTAAAAGGAAAGAAAAATTAAGGTTCGTCAAAATTCAAGTAAATTTGAATTTTAAAGTGAACTTTACGTGATAGATAATTTTCATTGTTTTTTTAATAAGCGCTAAATAATACCTAAAGTTGAGCCATCAATTCATTTTTATATTTTCATTGCAGGATTGTGTTATAAAAAATTAACATATTGTTCTATATCATTATCTTTTTCTGGCCTAAAATACACGAATCGGTTCGTTTTTATGTCTAAATCGAATTTTCTGGGCTCGAAACTATGATAAGTGTTTCTTCTAGATATAGTCCTATAACCTGTGAACATTTTATTCAGAATGGTCACCTATTGTAGAGTGTATAAGGAACAAACACACACAAACAGACCCATATTTTATTTATATAGATCGATTTTATGATAATTCCTGATGTGATGAAATAAAATAGAAGTCATTTTCGAAATCAACACACCAAATAATATACAATTCAGTTAAGTTTTCTCTTGAATTTTTCTCATCACAGACTTGTGTTTTTAATTTTTAAAAATATCAGAAGGAGCACAACACTATGGTAAAGACAATATAAAACAAAACTTCATTTTTAAAAAAGTATTCTAAGATACAGTAGGTAATATATATGAAAAAGGAATAAAGTAAATCGGATTTTATCTTTAATAATTAAGATGTACAGATGTGTTGCTTTGATACAAACTGGATGAATATATTTTTCAGCTGTTATAAAACAGGGGTAAACTGTTACGCAAACTTTGACTTTAATCATCATAGATGCTGACGTCACTTCCAACTTCTACCTTCAACCTTTCTGTTATGTTTTATCGCTAGCTTGTTTTAACAATATATGTAATGGAACAAGTCGTTCCTTAAATAAATATATATTTGTTTTTATCTAAAGGGATGTCCTCGTAACTACAACATACGTGAGTACAAAAACAACTAGAAGTCCTTAAAAAGAAATATCGTATTTTTGCTAAGCCTATATCATAAACAGAACTCTAAATAAAAATAGATATTATTAAAGAAACTCATAAAAGTTAATTTCAATATAATTCATAATATATTAGCAATATAATCCATACATTACATATACGTATGGATAGTGCTACTAAAGTTAGCCTTAAGAGAATGTTTACATTTAACTTATAAATATTTTGTTACTATTATATTAAAATATATTATGATGAGCATTGCTATTGAGTACAATAAAATGAGATAATTATTTTAGCACCTTTCTCTCTATATGATAATTATTAATAATAATGAACATTTACTTGTTTTCTATTCATTTCTATCTTCTTTCTATTTATATAAATCAAAATTAGTCTATCATTTTTGTGAAAAACTCTTCAATTTTCACTCAACATCTTTTTAAATTTAAATTTCAGAACTAATTTATTGTCTCAATTTTATTTTTCAATTTCTAGTAAAATTATAGAACTATTAGAGAGATTGAGATTTAAACTGATTTGTTACAATGTTCATATAAGATTATATATGGTTATAAACAGAATTGAATAAATATGAATAAATAATATTGAATAAGGATAAATATATGAATGAATAGATAAAAATATATAAAATAATTGATAAATATACATATATATTTCTTTATTTCGACTTAGAGCGCTATGTCCCCCTAGGGACACTTGCACTTTAAAATTAAACAAAATCTTTAAAGAAGAGAAAGAAAGATATTTTAAATATGTACAGAATTAGTATGCAAGTTAGTTAGAAGAAAAGCTAAAAATATATATGTATCAACACAATTGATATATTAACACAAAGCAATAACGCGCCATCTATACATATAAAATAAAATGACTTAAAACCGCGAATGTTTCTTTTATACATAAAACGAACTTCTACTGTCCTTACTGCGATGAAAAAATATATTGGGAGGGCTTGGCTCATCAGTGGTGAACCCTCCCAGCTGTTTCGCCAATTTAATCCACCAGACCGCTTCTCGGAGCTCTAAAACTGTATTTGATCATTCTGCTTTTATATGCTACACTGAAGGATGGAATCTTAGAAATGGTTTTCAAATAAATGGTTTTCTACTGTCCTATAAGCTTATGTCCATAGTTTACTTGAAAACCATTACATTTTGTTGAATACATCTCACATTTTCAATCATATAGGATATTAATCTATTCAAGATTGAGCTTCAAATTGTATTTGATACATCATTTCCCTCGTATATTTGTGAATATTGTCTCCATTGGATAATTCTGTCTATTTGTGATTTGTAAATCGGGCATTCACTTGAATTTTATTTATGGTTTGTAGAAAGGTTTTTAAATTTAGGGTGCTTAGAGCAATTGTGACAATTTGGTGCTTCAGTACAGTTGTGGCTACCCTGTACACCGCATATCTTACATATTTTAGTGTTTTGGCAGTCTTTTGTTTTGTGGTTCGGATTAAATTCAAAACAATTTTGGCATTGTCTTACAAATATTCTGTCTTGTGTAGAATATCGCTCAAAATCGGTGTATATCTCCTTACCCATTTTTCTTAAAATTTGGTAAACTTTAGGAGTTAATCTTAATACTATATTGTGATATGGAGAGTTAGATCTCATTGTAAATAGAACTTCTTTTTCATTTTCCAAATTTTCTAGATCAGAATTCATTCTGCATATGGATTGAACGAAGTTTGCCGTATCTGTAATTTTAGATAGGTTTTTGACTACTATAGTTGGATCTCTTAGTATCGGTATGTAAATTTTACTAATCAATTTCAAATCTTCCGATTTGTTTAATTCATCCAGTAGTATTTTATTATCAGTTTGGTTTGGAACCTTTATAATTACATACTTTTTAGCGTTTATAATTCTATTAATATTAATGTTTTTACCGTTTTCTCTGACATTTTAAATATTATTAGAAATTTTTTGAAGTGCATCAGAATTAGGTACACCATCATTTAAAGCCACAATTAAAGTAGATTCATATTTGAATGACTGCTGTTTTATTTTAATTAGTTCTGCTTCCTGTCGCACAACTTGAGCATAGGAAGGTGTCTGTTTCGGAATCTCTTTAAGAACTTTATCTAGTTTATTATCTATAGCCTTTTCTATTGTGTGTCAGTCAAACTATCTATATATTGTTTATTTAACTCAGATATAGATTCAATTCCATTTTTTGCTTGGTTAATCATTGAATATAAGTAGGTTATATCATTTTTTGTTATATATATATTTTTATTTATTTTTTTTTTTTAGTTTTAAATTTGTTATCAAAATATATTAATATTTGATGAGAGAAGCGTGGACGCAGGCACCGCTTGGCGGCGCTGCATGAAGATAACTGACCAATGGGAACGGCCCTCCCCTTCTGCCGTGCGTCATCTTGTATATAGTTTTAAGCCTGCCTTTGTTTTTACTGCTGTGTCATCATATATATCCTCATATATCCTTATATTAAATAATAATCCTATATTCATAAATCATTTTCCTTTGGCTGTTCTTTTTGCATCACCGACCCACAACATGGTAGCAGAGCGTGGTTAGCTGCATTAAAAAGAACGAAGAGTAAGTGAAACCAAGATGGCGTCGTCTTCCCAAGCGCTTGCCCTGAACGTCGAGAAGCTCACCGGCAGCAATTATCGATCATGGAAATTTAACATGAAGATGCTCCTGATCGAAAGAGGATTATGGGAATGTGTAATTAACGAAGAAGCGATCGACGCTGATGAGGATCAAAGAAAATATGAAAAGACAAAAATTAAACAAGAAAAGGCACTGGCAACGATTGCTCTATCGATTTCTACAGAGCAACAAATACACGTTATCGACTGTAAGATTGCAAGTGAAGCCTGGACGACCCGGGAACAAATATTTGAACCGAAATCAAGGGCGCGAATTCTTCAACTCAAGAAACAATTCGTGAACATCAAGTTCATCGAAGAAGAAAATATGATAAATTACCTATCAAGATTCAAGACCTGCAGTGATCATCTCAGAGAAGCGGGATGTGAAGTAAAGGATGAAGATCTGGCATACTCTATGCTAGCTGGACTACCAGACTCCTATGATGGGATTATAATGAACTTTAGCAACATGACGGATGATGAGTTCACGTCATCCAAGGTGAGGCAGGTCCTGCTAACGGAACACGAGAGAAGAACAACCAGAAAGGAGGATTCATCCAAGGAGGTGCTACAGGTGAACAAGCTTCAAAATAACAACAGTACCGACAGTCGAAGAAAATGCTACCGATGCGGGAAGATCGGCCACATCGCCACCAACTGCCGAGGAATGAAGCAAACAACTAGAAACCGCGATAATCAGCATTATCAGAGGAAGGTAAACAAATCAGATAACTTCCTGGCTGCACTCAACCTAACGAGCGACGAGGATTCGTGGCTGCTGGATAGCGGAGCAACCAACCATGTATGCAGAAACAAGGACTGGTTCGTTGACCTTCGGGAGGTGTCTTCTGATCCTATTATGACTGCGAGTGGGACAACTGAGGCCAAAGGATATGGACACATATTTATCCATAATGAAAGCATCGAAATCAAGCTAAACAATGTGCTATACGTCCCAAATGTGCGAAGGAATCTGCTGTCAGTCTCCAAGATAGAAGAAAACGGCAACCGTGTGACCTTCCGTAATATGGTAGCTCGCGTTTTCAACCCAGAAAACAGGATTATAGCGGAAGCGACAAATGTAAATGGCCTCTACATTGTGAAAGGTAAGACCTTAAACTCCAGTAAAACAGCATTTAATAGTGAAAGGGACCATTTTCAGAACAATTTTCAGAACGTGGCATCAAAGGTTATGCCATATTGACAGTAACGCCATTGAAAAGATGGCGCGGGAGGAGCTCGTAATAGGCTTAGAAATTTCCTCTAGAGACAAAGGCCTAAGCGACGATTGTTGTATCGCTAAATCCACTAAAGCGTCACATAAAAACCTAGGCAATATTAGATCTAAACAGACCCCTTGGAGCTTATCCACACAGATATTTGCGGTCCAATGCCGGTAAAATCAACCGGAGGCAAAAGATACTTTCTATCTTTTGTTGATGATTTCTCAAGAAGGAGTACTGTGTATCTTCTGAAAAACAAAGATGAGGTATTAAAACATATCGATATCTATAGAGCCACTGTAGAGAGACAAACTGGTAATAAAATTAAAGTGTTACGATCGGATAATGGACTTGAGTTTTGCAATAGAGAATTCCAAGACAAATTACAAAAACTAGGGATAAAGCATGAACGCACAAACGTGTATTCTCCGCAAATGAACGGTGTGGCAGAACGTGTAAATCGAACACTTTTAGATATGGCCCGCGCTTGTTTACATAGCGCTAATCTCCCCCAAATATTTTGGGCAGAGGCGGTAAATACAGCTGCTTACATTAAAAACAAATGTTATAATAGTGCTCTAAAAGACAAAGTACCTGATGGACTTTGGTTAGAAAGAAATCCTAGTGTAAGACACCTAAAAACATTTGGATGTTTGGCATATAGCCATATACCAAGAGAAAGAAGGCGAAAATTAGACCATCGGGCATGTAGATGTATTCTGGTAGGATACTCAACTCAAACACGTGGATATCGTCTCTGGTGCCCAGAATTACAAAAGGTGATTGAAACAAAATATGTTAGTTTCGATGAGTCTAAAATTGGACTTGAGTGGACCAAAATAGTCGAAGAGACAGAACCGGAGAGGTACAACCACGTTTGGCTAGAACCTGAAACTAATCATGATAACGACCTAGAGAATGAATTACCGAGTAATTTGGATTCAGTGGGGGTAGAGGACACTCTACCAACAACCCTCCACCTCCAAAAACATTGTTCGAAATCCATATGGGAGAAAAGGTAAACCAAGAGTAGAGTTAAATTTTTTAGATGTTACCGAGCCGCAAAGTTTTGAAGAGGCAGTCCAATCTCCGGAAGCCATGTATTGGAGAAAAGCAATGGAAGATGAGCTTAGAGTGCTTCAGGAACGAGGCACTTGGGAGTTATCAACATTACCGCTGGGAAAGAAACCGATTAGCAGCAGATGGGTGTATAAAGTGAAGACAAATGAGAGCGGAAATGTAGAGCGTTTCAAAGCACGTTTAGTAGCTAGAGGTTTCTCACAGAACAAGGAATCGATTTTCAGGAAACTTATGCACCTGTTATTAACTTAGCTGTAATCAGAGTTTTGATAACGTTAAGTTTGAACATGAAATGGTACAATAGACATCTCGACGTAGATAACGCTTATCTATATGGCGACTTAGAATGGCGACTTTATCTTGCGAATTGTACTAGGCCAGACTTAATGTTTTCCGTTACGAGATTAGCTCAATTCTCTAGCAACCCTGGACGTCGACATTGGCAAGCTGCCAAACACGTCTTAAGATATTTACACGGGAGCATAAATCTATCTCTCGTTTATCGCCGGACTGATTCCAATGATGTTTGTGCATACAGTGATGCAGATTGGGCTAGCGACATCGATGACAGACGGTCCAATAGTGGGACCGCCATCACTATAGGACATTCCTTAGTCATATGGAAGACTTGCAAACAGAAGTGTGTCTCACTTTCCACAATGGAGGCAGAATATTTAGCGCTATCTCAGACCACTAAGGAAGCAGTTTGGATCGCTACCATCTTGAAAGAATTAAAGTTCTTATCGAATTTTGCTTTTCCCTTGATAATTCATTGCGATAATAGATCCGCTATAGACTTTTCAAAAAATAATGTGGAGAACAACAGATCCAAACACATTGACAAAAGATACCATCACGTCAGAGAAAGAATAATTAGCGGAGAGATCAAGATTGTCTACATCCCTACAAAGGAGAACCTGGCCGATGTCTTCACCAAGACCCTGAGCAAAGTGGCTCACAAGAACGCCTGTGACTTCATGAACTGTTCTCCTGTCCAGCGCTTCAGTGGGGGAATGATGAGAGAAGCGTGGACGCAGGCACCGCTTGGTGGCGCTGCATGAAGATAACTGACCAATGGGAACGGCCCTCCCCTTCTGCCGTGCGTCATCTTGTATATAGTCTTAAGCCTGCCTTTGTTTTTACTGCTGTGTCATCATATATATCCGCATATATCCTTATATTAAATAATAATCCTATATTCATAAATCATTTTCCTTTGGCTGTTCTTTTTGCATCACCGACCCACAACAATATTCCATCGAGTTTAACATCTATTGATTTTAAAATACAATCCATGTCTTCTGTCCAAAATGAAAAAAAAAAGTAAAATCTTATTGAAGTGATATTAATACTATACTTATGATATAAATAATTTAGAACAGAAAGACATATAAGGTAATATTAAATTTAAAAAAGGAAAGAAAAAGGTACTTAGCTTAACGAGACGAAAGAAGCCAAACACGTCCGCACAGTTGGCTTCAGAAGCCATATCCATATATAAAATATATACAAGTCGTCATTGGTGGCGCCCACCGCGGGGAAGACTCCGCCACCGATGGACTGCGAGAGTTATTTTCCACAGAGTGGGCAGGTCGATGAAGTAGCTGGCGTTTCCAACCAAAAGACCCAAGAGAGAGAGAGAGAGTATATAAAAAGATTTTTAATATTATCTTCCTCTATAAATTTATTCATATATCTACACTTACATGTGTGACCCTTCTACACCTTGAGTTGGTTTTGGACTATTTTTTAGAATCCTTTTCTCAAAATTTCATCATAAACGTGCAGTGTATCTTTCATCTTCATTTAAAATTATAGCAATTAATAAACTAAAAAGGTTTAATAACCTAACCCTTGTGTCAAAGACAATATAAAATCATCACTTCCTTAATGATTTCTTAAAAGGTAAGCTACACAAATAAAATAAAAACATTTAAAACTGAATAGATAGAATGAAAAAGATTGGCATTAGCAAAAACATGTCAAAAATGAATCAGAAAATAGACTTTTGCTAAAGAAAGTTAACAAGTTTTGAGCACACACATCACGAAATATAATATCTAAAATAGTATATATGTAATAGGTTTGACAATACCTTTTCATAAAATATTAATATCACCATGAAATATTTTTCAAACATGTAAGCATGGTATCACGAGAATTTCAACAATAAAAAAAAGTATAGATTTGAGAGAAAAAAAGGTTTTGATAATTTTTCTTTAAAGCAATAAAATATAATAATAAAAAAAACAGTGATATAACACCGTGATAAAATTATTATATATCAATGCATGTTTTTTTCCTATTTTTTATATTGTACATAGTGTGATCAATAATTTCCAGAAATGTTAAATATTTAAAGAAATACAAAAGTATAAAAAGGTTTTATTTAAAATTATTCAAAATAATCACCGTCACTATCTTTACACTTGTTCCATCTTTTTTTCCAGATATCAAAACACCTCTGAAAATCCTCATCTTTCAGGCTTTTCAAAATATTCTTCGTATTCTCCTTTATTTCAGGTATTGAGTCAAATCGACGTCTTTTTAGATTTTTTTTTTATTTTAGGGTAAAGGTAAAAGTCGTTGGGAGCAAGGTCAGGAGAATAGGGTGGCTTGGGTAGTAAAGCAATTCCGTGTTTAGCCAAATATAGTTGTACAGTGACGGCCGAATGTAGCTGTGCGTTGTCATGATGCAAGAGCCAATTTTTCTGATGCCATTTTTCGGGTTGTTTCTGACGCACAGCCTCCCTTAAACGTCGCAATACATCAAGATAGTAATGTTGATTAATGGTCTAACTCTCGGGCACGAATTCATAGTGTACCAATCCCTTTACATCAAAGAAAGTGATAAGAAGACACTTAATCTTCGATTTGATCAGCCTTGCTTTCTCTCGCTTGTTCGACCATCTTTAAATCGTGAGAACCATTCAAATGTCCTCGATTGTGATAGAGCATCTTCTTTAAAAGCCTGTTTCAACATTTGCAATGATTCGGAAGCTGTTTTCCCTAATTTAAAGCAAAACTCTATGCAGACTCGCTGTTTTTCAATACAGTCTATACTGAAGTTAGAAAATGTTCTGATATACTCGAGCTTATAAATTCGATAAAACGTGAGCGCGTGCGTCTGTGTGATCAATATTTTTCTATGTGTTTATAAATGTTTTATCTACAAGGTCCTTATGAAATTATTCCATTATTTTGAATATTTTACGTGATCCAGTCTTATTCCTGGAAATTATTGATCACACGTTGTATATTATATCATATTCTATTATTTTTATATTCAATATTTTGCACTGAAAAAAAAAAATATCGAACACAAAGAATATATTGTGTGTGAATATTTAAAATATAAATTCGAGGGTAACCCCAAAAACAACCGGAATATCTCTATAAAAGTAGATGTTTTAATTTTGTCAAATATAACTTCAGTATTTTTCAAATTAGGCTCCATTAAAACTATGTCCGATCGGTTATATCATTTTTGAAGCATGTTTCTAATTCGTACTATTTGAGATATCAGCTAGCGCTGCAGTTACATGGTTTTTACGTCTTCGACGTCAGCGAAACGCTTTCCGTCCAAGTACAAATTGCATTACTTGTCTGTAATTCTTCCCTGATAATTAGGTGATGTGAGTGAGGAGCAAGATGAAAGATTTCACCAGGACATCAAAACTATGGAAGATCAGTACCAGGGAAGATGGGACACCCATATGATGGCAGATTACTGCTGGAACCTGCAAAGAGACTGTGAGGAAATGTTTCATGCTCGGAAATCCTATAAGCGAAGCTTCCAAGGCTTCGATTAACCCGACTTTCAACAATCCTTTTATTTATGTAAATACCTACTCATATATAAAGTATCCTTGATATTTAAAATTAGTTTTAACTTTCCCTACAATAAACCTATACAAATACCTCGGTTTTAAAATCACGATGATCATATCATCATTTGCTCCATATTAAATCACATAAAGTTCAAATTTCATTTAATTCGTGCCCCGTTTTTTGTCAATATTCAACAGTGATAGCTGAAATAAAACTATTCTCTCATTTGATAGTGTATTTTATATATATATGCATTTTTTTTAATTTTGAAAATTATTATCGTAAAAGATAACCACTCATTTTATAAGGCTCATTAATGTTAAGAAGAGTATGTATCTCAACAAGAACTGATAGAGCAAAACGGACGTTTCTGGATTCAGCACATCAAGATCACAAAGAAATAATATCAAATTTTCGGTAACAAAAAATATGTGTTGGCCAGTATTATTAATTAAATTTAGGGGAATATTCCATATTCCCCTGAGGATAGGGACAGCGTGTCACTGAAACGTCGGGAACAGAATAAAAAAAATTAGTTGAGATGTAGCCATATATTTTTCAAACAAACATCTAACCAATAAATTATCTTCAAAAAATTCTCTTAATTACCGAACATTAATTTCTTTGCTTTACCATATACACCACTTACGTCTTGGTATCAGACAAAACCCAAGAAGATCCAACTCTTAGAAAACTATATAAATTAACCAAGTATGATAAGTATGATATTGACTCAGATGTAGATATAAAACCTTAGAATAAAAAACGAGATAACAATAGTAAGAAATTGCCTATTTTTCGGAAATAGAATGATAATCCCCCATCCTTAAGAGATTATGTTTTGAATATCATTCATGAAAATCATATTGGAATAAATAAAATGAAGACTCTGGCCAGAAGTTCTGTCTATTGGCCAGGAATGGATGAGCAAATTGAAAAATTGTCTACCATATACACCACTGAATAATATATGTTATGAAACTTTTTACTTTCAATTATTATCTTCATTTGTGAAACTACATTTAAAAATCAACCATGTTGTCGAAGCTTGTAAGATTTTAAAAAGTCAAGTTTATTATGATTCTTATTTTATTCTTATTTTTAAATGGTAAAAATTAAGTACTTATAAATAAAAGATAAAGAAGGCAGTCTCGCCGTGACATCTTTTTTAGATCTTCCAGCATCTCTTGCCCGCTTCTGCTTGATCCCAGAGAGCCGCTGTCTTGCCTCTATTGAGAAGGTATATATATTGTATATTAAAAATAAAAAGTCATATTCTGACCAGGAACACATGTGCTTTTTAGATGGAAGAGCGCCATCTAGTGGAACAGAAATTAACTAAACATTGATTTAGCCTGTTCCCTGATATTTGGCCAACCCAATTTATTGATAAATCAAGAAAAGCCATCCACGAAAAAAAACAAAAAAAAAAAACACATTTGCTCTTGGTCAGGATATGCCTTTTTTATTTTTGAAATCAACACCTGACCTTTTTATTTTTTATATTATTTTTTCATATATTGTATATATAAAACATCACTTTACAATCCATATATCTTATATTAATATAGTTTTGTTTCATCTTATCGGTAATTATGTTTTGAGAATGATTAGGCACAGACACAAAAACAATATAATATATTGCATAATGTGAAAGAATAGTACAAATGTAACATTGTACTGGGATAAGGTGCATAAATTAAGAAAAAGGCATCTCCTTATCGTGCAACTAATAGTTGCTGATGGCTTGCGCCATCTATCGGAATAAATATCAGCTATTCTCGTTGATTTTTAATTATTCCAGAATTGGCCAAATACCATCGAGAATAGTTGATATTTATTCCGATAGATGGCGCAAGCCATCAGCAACTTTCAGTTGCACGATAGAAAGATGCCTTTTTCTTAATATTGTATAATATCATATGATATATATTTTAAAGTAGTATTATATAAATTTATGGATATATATATATATATTTTAAAAAATGGAATTGAGAATCAAAGAAAGTTAAAGGGTAAGTAGATAAGGATTATATTATAAGGTTTTCAAAGTTTCTTTTCCTTCTATATAACAATTTAAGGCTATAACAAGTTCACGCTGAATATTCGGCAGTTACGCGTCATACAAGCGGAACATAGTAGAGGTAAAAAAGGAAGAGAATTGAATATTGTATAAGAAAAAATAATAATAAAATGATATAATATCTTATAAAATTATTGAAAGAAAACGACAAAGATATTTTAATTTTTTAATACATTTTTTGAAATTGAAATTCCTAGGGAAGATTGTTGTTAAAGGTTTTTGTTGATAGAAACCGAGCTTGCTATATTTAGACTATATTTTCAACTAAATATTTATTTATTTTATAATCATTTTTAATCAGTATATAATCTGATATATTTAGATGAAAACCTTTATCCGAGAGAAAATTTACTTTTAAAAATAAACGTCGCTCTCCCGTCATAATAAACGCTAAAAAACTAAGAGAGGGGACATTTATTTTTAAATATCGTACACAACATAATTTTAATAAAATCAAGGATCAATGCAGTTTTTCACTTACTGAAATATTTATTAAATTAAATAAAAATTCAAGATTTGATTCACTATAATGATAAAGGCAATCTCACAAGTTATAAAAATGTAATTTTATGAAAAAATATACAATAAATATTTGAACGACTTTATGAACAAAGGTTCAATTATATTCATGTTTGCTTATAATTGGATGGCATGATAAGTTGTTAATATAATTATTTTTCTGAAAGTTCACTTTTCAATGAATGAATTGCAACTATATTTTGAGATTGATTTAATGGTTCTTTAATATCTACTTCTTCAATAGAAACATTTTTATCTGTAGAACGTGTAGCAAATAGACTTAGTAGAACAGGTATGACTGCAAGGCTATTGACCAATGAGAACAATAGAAGCATTATTCCAGTTTTAAATAGAATAAGATAGGCATAAGCTGGAAGGAAATATAGAGCACACATCCCGACAATACTTGATAAGCAGCCTTGTACAATTGGCATACCAACTCTTCCGAGGGCATCTCGCATCTTATCGTCAAGGCTTGACTTTTTGGAGGACGTGAAGGCATGTAGAATATGCGCTGTGCTGTCTACAGATAATCCAATGAAGAGAATGATGCCGAAGAGTGTTGTAGGGTTTAGGTTTAACCCCCAGAAATCCATATATCCTATAATTCCAAGTTCAATAACAATTAAAGACAACGTCACAGATACACCAATCATAAAGTCAGGCATAAAGATAAATGTAACAATCAACATGGCCAGAATGGTAAAACTAATGGTAGTAACAAGAGTATAGAAAATTCCTGTAAGGGCTTCGAGGAAGACTAGAAAAGGATGAAAGAAAGAAACCTTGTATTTGAATTGTTCGAGATGACTAGTAATCCATTTGTAACCATTAATCATGAAAACAGGATTTGAATTATTAATCATCTGAACCACAAATCTTGAAGAAAGAATTTCGGTATAGTTTGCATTGAAATAGACGTCGTTTTTAAATCTCTGGGATTGCTTAAGTCGGAAGAATTGAAAACGTAAGCAGTTAATGAAGCCAGCTTTAGTCGACACATTGTAGCCACGGATAATAAATGATCCTTGGCTGTGGTTAAGAAATTTGAGATAGTAGGTAAGCCAGAATTCATTTAGGATTGGTTCACTGGCCACATAGGGGCTCTCTTGAATATCTTTTATTAGATCATAAAATTCTTTTTGAACTTCTTTCTTTGAATAATCGACAGGATCTTCAATGATGAACTGAAGTCTTGCACTGTAAAGTGAAAATTCTTTAAGTTCAAAATCAGTGAAGTTTTTTCCATAAGAGTCGTGGGAGAAGAAATCTGAAAATTTCATCGCTGTTTCAAGCCGGGTGAAACCATAGATAGATATGCCAATATGTATCACAAAGAGACCCAGAATCAACCCTTTGATTGGTTTCTTGGTCAGGAATTTTCCATAGTAGTCTCTGAAGAATATCATTCCCGCATTCTGTAAGTCGTCCTCTTGAGAAGTCTTCTTTTTCTCCGTTTTGTAGATACAAAGGAGTCTCCCAAGCCAGCTAGGCTTCTCTGAAACATATATTATTTTTAATTGAGAATTATTCAGCATACAAAGAAATAATTTAAGGTTAATATATATTAGAAGTTTGTATTGTGTATAAAAGCAATATTCGTGCTTTTAAATCCTTTATTTTATAGATAAATATATATTCAACAGAGGTTACATATATGAAATTCACAATTAATGAATCACTTAGAGAATATAATAATATTATTTAGTTTTTTAGATGTGTTAATAAAGTATTATATTTTTTCTCCAGAATACACAACAACACACAACACAACACACAGAATATATATATGTGATAATCTGTATATAGCAATATGTAACCCCACCACAATCTATGCAATGTATCGTCAAAAGATTTAATAAAAGTTAGGCTTCGCGAAAAGGGAAATAACAATTAACAGGATTGCATCATCCAGGAAGTAAAGGTCACTGCCCTGGACCCCCATAAAACTTAAGTTCAAAGGCCTTCTTCTTCCTGAAGGATTGCAATCATGGCGACAATGGAGATACTAAGCCAATCACAGTTAAGCATGACAAATCAACATTGAATCACCTTTAAGCATGACCAACTGATAGTGAATCATCAGATAGCACGTGCAAGGATCTCCACCAATGAGAAGCCGAGAGAGTTAATGACGATGATCTCAGATAAGAAGTTAAAAAGAAGGTAGGTGACCGTGCCAGAAGCAAGGTGTGCTCAACATAGGCTCCAACCAAGGTAGTGTCCGCTCCATCATGTAAAAGGCGAAAAACCTCCTCCAGTTTCATCACTCTCCCGTTCGAAAGGTCTTATTTCTACCCTATCCAGGTGTGCTCGTTATTCCCCTGTGGAAACCCATCATTCAACCAAGACTGCGCCATCAATCACTAATCAAATCAAATCCACTCAACCACACAATTCACCAGGACTCAACAGGATCCGACACAATTCAACAGCAATCCAACAGAAACCCAACACTATTCCTACATAGAGCCGACAGTATTGCTACATATAGTTGACAGGATTGCAACAGAGAGTCGACAGGATCAAACAGGATATGAGGGAAAACGAGCGAGAACAATACGAGGGGAGAACGCGAAAAGGGAGAACAGAGAGGCAGCTTCTGTGCCCGAAATAGAACCGACACGCACCCTGGCGGAGGTTCTACTGCAGCTGACCGCCATCCTGGGAGAGCTGCGTCCGACCCAACACGCGGAAGTGGACATCCCTCCCTTCGATGGAACCTACGCCGCCCACTAATTCTTCCAGGCCTACGACCGGAAGATGGACGGAGCCCTCGTGACCACCCCCGAAAAGTTGCTCAGGTTGCCTCGCTGCCTGACGGGCCAACCCCTGGAGCTCTTCAGGAAACTCAGGTTGGCCACCCAGACCTACTTCCAGGTGAGACAAACTTTCCTGGACCTCTACCCGGAATCCAACGAGGCGTCCTTCGCCAAGTACATCGCCCTGAAGCTTGCTGGGCAAGCAAGCCTGGAGGAGTACTACCGAGGGAAGACAGCGCTGGGCATGCAACTGGGTCTCCCACAGGAGGTAATCCTCGAGACGCTGACGGAGGGATTGCCGCTCTCCGACCAGCGCCTTGTCCGCGTGGTACCTCCTTAGATCCTGGGAGAGTGGTACCAACTGGTGCAACGGATCCGCGGAACCAGCGCACCAACTCTGCGTCACCACGAGGAACAACCGCCCAACATGTCGGGCCCATATACCGGCACACCAAAGTAAACAGGTGCGTGGACTGCACCTTCACCGCCGTCGCACTGCAAATTCTGGGGCGCCCATCACTGGCACTCTGAATGCCGCCACCAACCAGCTCCACACGCAAGCGCGCGGGCAGTGAGCCCCGCCTAACATCCACAGCAAGCCCAAGCCGGACAAGCCGCCCGAGACACCCCAGCCTTTCGTCAGCCAGGTAGGAAGGCCCCGAATTTTCGTCAGCCAGCTGACGATCAAACTGTCCCTCACCCATGAACTCTCACCCTCTTTCCTAGTTGATACAGGTGCGAGTATGAACATAGTGCCCCATAACCTCTATAAAAAGTTTAAAAATAACCTCCCTCAACTAAACCTTAAAAAACAGCCCATAGACCTTCAGGCCATAAACGGCCCTGTACCGACCTTAGGTCGAATAACCCTTCCCTCACAATAGGTAAAATAACTAAAAACGAGAATTTACATGTGGTGGAAGCACCTCTACCAATTAGAATTCTCGGTATAAATACCCTCCGAAACTTTAAAATTACAATAGACTTTAACCAAGGCACTATGTTCCAACTCGCCGCCCCATTGCACCCTACCACCTACCATTTTACTCATATACCAAATGAATGCGCCTATTGGGAATGCCAAGCGGAGTCACAAAGGGCTCACATGGCACACAAGCCTTCCGCACACGGCACCCAATACGCGCATCCATTGGTCAAAAACCATTTGCCACAATGCCAATCTAGATCACGTCACGCGGACGCACACAACTTTTTCACCAGGGCCAATTTCCCTTATTATACGTCCTCTATGCACAAGGCCACTATGGCCCAAAATAACGACCTAAATGTTCAAACATTGCCAGTCCAACTGGACAACCGTCACGTTAGGTACACACGTGACCACACACCACTACAACCCCGTCACACGCGTAAACATCACAACAAGCGCGACATTCACACAAGAAAGCAACAGAAACACCGCTCAGACGCATGCATAATCACTGCCGGTACCACCACACCACTCACACAAAACATAGACATTATTCACGCCATCCAACCACCACACAACCTCAAAACATTGCGATTCTTCTTAGGCGCGGTGAACGCTCATAACAAATTCATCCCGGACTACGCCCGCTTGCGGACGCCACTTAACAACCTTCTCAAAAAGGATGTCACGTCGGTTTGGGATGACAAATGCCAGAAAGCGTTCACTAGCCTGAAGGAAAGCCTAACCACACACCCCAATCTACACCTTTATCAGGAAGGTCTGCCGTGCCAGGTGTACTGTGACACCTCAACATTCGGCATAGCAGGCGTCCTCAAACAGGTCCACCCTGATGGGAAGACCTACCCAGTCCAATACTTCAGCCGCGCCCTACGTTCACACGAACGGAACTACTCCATATCTGAATTAGAATGCCTAGCAATCGTTGAGAGGGTGGACAAATTCCGCGTCTATTTGATGGACAGAAAATTTACCATATTTTCTGACCATCATGCATTGCAATGGCTGAAGACGATCAAAAACCTGTCAGGCAGATTATTCTGATGGAGCCTACGGCTGTCGAGCTACGAATATGAGGTTTGTTACATTAAGGGAGCACAACAATATGAAGCGGACCTCCTATCTCGTAACCCGTTCTTGGCTTCTTAGACGCCCCCCTCATTAAGAGCCATCAGCCTTCCCCATCTGGAGATTCTAAACTGACCATTGATCACAACGGACTTCATACCATTTCCCGCAAAGGTGTAACCAAAATAATAATCCTGAAAACACTCACAAACGAACTACTTCAATCAGTACACACACAATACAACCACCCAGGCATCTCACAGATGACGAGACTCATCTCCGCTCAGTATTATTGGCAGGGCATGTCAAAAGACATTGCACAAAATGTTAAAACCTGTCCAACCTGCCAATTGACAAATCGTATCGATAGACCCAACCAACCTCTCCAAAGAGACACCGATACAGTCCACGTAAACAAACCTAAATTAAACACAGAAAACATCCAATACATATCACCACCCACAACAAAAACACACTATCTACGACACAAGAACAATTAAACGTTTCCATTCAAACATTTTACACCCGACATTTTTCCAACAGAACCACTGACATTCAAACCGACAAACAGCCACCCTTTCATTCATTTAGATCCCACTATTTTCACTATAACCTGATTTACACAGTTAAATCCAATTATATCTAACCCTCCATCCAGTCTGCCACAACAAATCGTATTGCAACACAACCCACAGAGAACTCCACTCAAGGAGAACATACTGGAAAACATGTGCAGATTCCCCATATTCCATTTAATACTTTTTATCTGTCTTCTGACTATGCCATACTCCCTCGCCCCATTAACCATAGTAATCTACCTTGGACTATATGTCCAACAGCCCCAAAGGCTTTACCAATTACAGATAGGTAGTGCCTTCCATACTGAAGCGATGCAGCAGAGAAATAGAAGAGAAGACGTGGGGAAGCCAAGAGAGAAGGTATGCCGGGGCTCCTTCATGGAAGTGTGGATTGACAAATTCCAGGGGAGGGGGTGGCAGACAGTCGGGCAGTCCAGCTGGCGCCGCGGTGGGGAAGGGATCAGCCGAGTCAGCTGGCCGGCCTGCCGGGGATTGGTGTGTGCCGAGAAAACATGGCAGTCTGGGGGAAGAAGTCTGTCTGGTGACAACGGGACCTGCAGCGAGGAGAACGGCGGTGGTGACAACAGACGCGGCAAGTTGGCTAGAGGAGGTGGGCTCCGGGACTGTGAGGATTAACAAGTGGAGGACGAGGTGGAACCTACCTGGGGCGGCATTGAAGGCAAGTCCATCTACTGTATAGTTACTTATCTACTCTTTAAAGCTCTTATAATAAATATACCGCACTAAGCTGTATCCAAAACGAACTCACATTGTTCTCTTAGAACCTTGAACGCAAACATCGACGGCTGAGAAGCGTCGTAACAATACGTTTCTAATTTTCGTCCTGGACACCCTGGGAGAAAACTCTCAGCGGACATTTAGATCGCCCCAAATCAGTCAAGGGAGGAAGTCGGGATCAATTTAGAAAGTTTTCCCGCACAGGACCCTCCATTCCCCCCTCTTCTTTTGGTCAGCCAGTATAACGACTCCAGGTCACGACCTCTTTGCCTCCCGACTTACAAAACGTTCGCCATCTTGGCTGTCACCGAATGTCGTCCATACCATCCCCACAGCTTGGGAATCCTGAACAATTTCACAATGAATTCATACCTCGATTCTTACAAATCCACTCACAAATTCAAAATTTAATTCTCAAAACACCGCCATCCTAATGAATTATAAAAAATCGATTATTTTCCAACACTCATGACCAACTTACTACATTTACCCACATAAGACACGTATCCAACACTCACGCCCAACACATCAGATCTTAAGATCTTTGACGACACTACACCTCCAAAAACATTACAACAATAATACAATATACAACCTTATGGTTAATTAGATTCCCGTGTCTCCTGTACACATAATATAAACACGATTTTGGGAAGGATCATGTTTCCACCCACAAAATTCGCACAAGAGACAAAAATCTAAAATAAAATCAAACTTTGACAACCAAAGGACATTTCTCAATCAGAGGACAGGCTCTCACCCCTCATGATAAAAATAGCCCGGAAGTGCCTCCGCGTGACCTAGATTTTGTTCACCATTAAGATGTATTTTTATGTATCTCTCTACATACATTTTCTTTTCTTTTCTCTCACCATTTATTTACATTTTTTATTTTTGAATTTATCAATGCTCAATCAAAACATCTACCATTTATACAACAACTTTCTTTTTTTATTTTTCAACCCTTTTTATTTTTTCAACCACTCAACAATTTTTTTAACGAAAACTCACTTTTATTTCTTTTAAATATTTTTTATTTTTTATTATTACTTTGATTTCCCAAAGCCCTAACAGAAAATTCCCTTGATGTAGTTCTACATACATCTAGTTTGTATAATTGTATAGGTACCATTTTTCTAACCACTCAACAATGCCACCAACGCGAATTCACTTTGATTTCTTTTAATTATTTTTATATATTTTTATTATTACTTTGATTTCCCAAAGTTCTAATAGAAAATTCCCTTGATGTAGTTTACCATACACCAAGTTTGAATAATTGTATAGGCACCATTTTATTTTTACTTTTTTTTCTTACTCAACAATTATTTCACCAGGACAATTCGCTTTTACCCTTTTTATTTCACCTTTGATACTTGTATATAGCCTCACAGTGCTCCCTAATTAACTTTTCCACACAAAATTACTTTTTCTCCCACAGAATTCAATTCAGGCTACACCTTTTTGAATTCTTCACATGTAGGGAACCATCTGTGATAATCTGTATATAGCAATATGTAACCCCACCACAATCTATGCAATGTATCGTCAAAATATTTAATAAAAGTTGGCTTCACGAAAAGGGAAAATAACAATTAACAGGATTGCATCATCCAGGAAGTAAAGGTCACTGCCCTGGACCCATAAACCTAATTTCAAAGGTCTTCTTCTTCCTGGAGGATTGCAATCATGGCGACAATGGAGGTAATAAGCCAATCACAGTTAAGCATGACAAATCAACAACCAATCATCTTTAAGCATGACCAACTGATAGCGAATCATCAGAGAGCACGTGGAAGGATCTCCACCAATGAGAAGCCGAAAGAGTTAATGACGATGATCTCGGACAAGAAGTTAAAAGAAGGTAGGTGACCGTGCTAGAAGCAAGGTGTGCTCAACATAGGCTCCAACCAAGGTAGTGTCCGCTTCATCATGTGAAAGGCCAAATACCTCCTTCAGTCTCATCACTATCCCTTTCGCAAGGTCTTATTTCTACCCCATCCAGGTGTGCTCGTTATTCCCCTGTGGAAAACCACCATTCGACCAAGACTGCGCCATCAATCACCAATCCAATTAAATCCACCCAACCACACAATTCACCAGGACTCAACAGGATCCGACACAATTCAACAGCAATCCGACAGAGAGTCAGCACGATTCCTACATAGAGTCGACAGGATTACTACATAAAGTCGACAGGATTGCTACATATATATATTATCAAGAGAATAATTATTTGGATAGTAAAATATAAACATATCTATAAATATATTCGTTATTTAATTTAATCTGCTACAATGTGGAACATCTTGCTTATTAATGGTCATGATTTTAAATAATTTTAACAGTTATTTTGAAACTTTTTAAATCAATAAATTCTTGAATCTTTATTTAATTTGAATGACTCCTCGTCGTTCTAACTACCATAATTTTATTATTGAAATCCCGTTAGAATTTACAAACAACAGGGCATTTTTGAAACTTAGCATTTACTTGTTTACCTCTTTTTATGTGGATATGCATTTAGTAGAAAAATACGTATTATTTGATCAAATATGATATTCATATTTTGCTACTTTGTAACCTCATTGCCTCTCTGGTATTTGATAAATGTTATTGTATCCTTGTATTTAATAAATTGCTGTGTCATCTTGAAGTTTGTCCGTTCAAATTTTCTATTTTTACAATTTTCTGCGACTGGCTTCAAGATTCCACGGCAGTATCAAAGCCAAATATTCCCTCAAAGAAGACGATTTCCCTATAGACGATAAGACGACAAACTTTTCTTTACGTCTCAAGAAAAATTATCGTTAAATACTAGGGACAAACTTCACGAATGCAAGGTGTAATTCACAGCTCCCTTAGGGAAGGAGCCAATTTACAAAATATTTATTAGTCACAGATTGTTAATTTTGTTATTTATATTTTGCTACTCTACTATTTTATATGTCTTGAATAAACCAATTTATATATATATATTTTTTTTTTTTCGATTAAAACATTCCTAAATGTATAATTAAATAATAGAGCATAAAGTTTAAATAAAAGGCCTTTCATTTCTAATCTGAATAAATCCATTTGGGACCTTATAATAACACCCTCTCACATATATTTTCCCTAAATTATATGATAGAGAATGGGATGATAATATTTTAAAATTTATTCTTAGAGCTAATATCAAAGTAATTTTAAAGAAAAAATTATAAATTTACCAGGTTCCTTTTTGACCTGAACCCATGGGAAAAACCCATGGTATCCAGCTGCTTCACGACGTCCAGTGAGAGCGATGATGCCACCTATGAAGGTAAGTTGGTAGATGTAGACTAAGACACAGGAGATGACAGCGTTAATGCCAAAGATACGGGTGGCCATATAAGGCATGGTAGTACAGGCCAGAAATGATTGCACAGTTGGTCATCGACGTCAAAGTCACCGACACCGCAGAATGCTCGTATGACTCAGGCCAAGCGTTTCTCCACGCTGTCCTTTGGATCCGTAGTTCGCCACGCTGCCAGGAAGATGAAGGTGTCGTCGATCCCGATAGCTGGACATCAGGATAGTGTGAGCAAATGTAGGCATATTGTATAGACATTGTTGAATCTGAATTATCAAACTGAATACATTATAGTTATTATCAGTACATAATTGCATTCATATTATAAAGAAAAGCAAAGATTAGCTAAATATATAATTAATATAAAAATATTCATTTATTTCTAAGGATAATTATGAAATTATATAATTACAACCAATTTCCTATAAATAAGGTTTGATATAATGGACTAGATTTGAGAATTCGTGATGTATCTTCGATGCCATTTGATGGGAAACAAAGATCGTGACAGTATTTTGGGCGTTACTGTATATACTTTCATTAAGCATTTTGTAAAATAAAAATAACAAAATTTAGTTCATAAAACTATTAAATTAGGCATACTATACAAGATATAAGTAAGCTATTAGTATATTTAGGTATTTTCAACATAAATATTTGAAATCATCTCTCAATTTGACAGCCATGGGAAAGGTAACTGGAAATTAAATATCTACTCGCATGTCTTTAAAAAGGTTTTGACGTTCTGATATTTCTTTAATATGTCACACTTAAATATTTTAAACCAGTCTGTGTTCATTCTAATTTAAGCAATGCATTTTATTTATATATCATTAAAATGATTTACAGCTTTAAAAAACTGTAAGTAGCAATATATATTCATATAATAAATATATTCAATTTTCTCTCATTTTATTAAACCTCTCATTTTTGTTAAACCTAATATTACCAAAATATAATTTTTTTGTGGCATTATTTTTTTCTAAAATTACACAACTTTGACAAACTCTTCTTATTAATAATAATTTCTCAATAAAAGTGTGGGTTTAAGTTTTCTTATTCTATTATTGTAGCGAAAATACACTCTATAATGAAAATAAATGATGCACCAAGGAGTTGTCCGATTGGGACAAAAATTGGTGCATGTGAATAACCTGTATAGGGTAAAAAGGATTAATGTTTCAGAACAATTAGTGTTTATACACCAGAGGCTGATAGTCACAAATTCGAAACGTCAATTTGTCGTTGAACCCCAACTGGCCTGGATGCAGGCTGCCACACGGCGTGTCATGAACTGACAAAGATTCCGGATGGTGTGCTGATGGCTTTATTGCCAAATTTTCTCCAACTATCGAGCTGATTCGCTAATATACCGGGATGGTTGTATTCGCCTTCCCATCATGTGCTAGGTCTCCTCTATAAGTGAGAAATCTGGCGACCTTGCTGGCTACGGAAGTTTTTGGCAAGATTGAAAACAATCCTAAGTAACACGTTTTGTATGTGGTTGGGAATTATCTTGTTGAAATGTTAGCCTGGAGTGATGTGAAAAAAGGAAACAAAAT
>CP092868.1:63272892-63326102 GCA_030710605.1 Cordylochernes scorpioides
TAAATAAAAAAATAAAAATTAAAATGCTTATTTAAATGTTGAACCTATATATAGATTTATAAACATATATAAATATTTGTTGTTTTTTGTGGGTGTTTTAAATGGGAAGATAGGGATCGCGTCAATTATATAATCACTAGACGAATGACCCGGGCAACGCCCGGGTTTACCCGATTAAATGTTTTATTCAAACACTATTCGTTACAATTATAAATTGGCGCCGTGGATGTCACTCTTGTGAAACGTCCCGCTCCAAACTTTACAGTCAGATTAGTTACGATATAAATCTTCAAATCGAGCGAACGTCTATAAATATTTCGATTTAGATCAAGTATTCTAATTAGTAAGCGAACTATTATTAATAAAATTTTGAAAAAATTTAGATTTTAAAACGTATTTATAACCTTGATAGAGGGCGCTGTTCGTGAGCTAAGTAGAATAATTTGAATATATAGTTTTAATATTTAATTTATATATATTTAAAATAACCTATCGTTGTCCTAGGTAGCCTAGTGGTCATGGCATCTGCCCGGTAAGCGGAAGGTCGTGGGTTCGATTCCCATCCCTTGACACTTTTTTTATTTTATCCATTCTGACCAAAATCTATCCGTGAACTTCACACAGTGAACTTCACACAGACAGAATAAGGCAATTATATATAAAAATAAATAATTATCATTAGATAATGATAATGATCATAATGATGATGCGCGCGTTGATGACCAAAATCTATCCGTTAACTTCACACAGACAGAATAAGGCAATTATATAAGTAGATTAAAATATTTATTAACATATAAAATTAAAAGAAAGGATATATAAGAGCCACGTGAAGTATCTGTTCTTTCCTGTTCTTTTTTCCTTTTTTGCCGTTGTTTATCTTCTTTCATAGAATATTATTTATAATTGTAAATTTTAATCATACTTAAAATTTAAAAACAATAAGGAATATTTTTAAATATTAAATAAAAATGTCACACAAAATTATAGGCAACATATTTGCAACAATATTGTTATATACGTTTGAATATATTTTTGAAAACATTTATTAAATTTTTACTAAGATGTTTTCTTATGATATATTCAAAGCTGATATTTTAAACAATAATACACAATGTATTTATTTACAAAAAGGAGAAATATTTCTAACATAAATTAAACTTTAAATTTTAGCATTCAACCCGTAAGCTCGTGGGTAAGGACTGGGTAAGGTTGTTCAAAGACAGCAACGTTTGAACGGGTACAGCAAGGTGGAGCAGATAATCAAACATAATCTTGCCAAGTATAGATTCAGTAGGGATTGGATGTTTGCTAGAATTGTTTTAACAAATGTTCGTTAGACAAACCTTTACTCAGGTAAAAACCGGGCGAAGCCGGGTACATTCGCTAGTTAAAATATGAAACTTACTCAAGTTTTGTCCACAATTGTATATTCGATTCAAAAATAAAAACTAAAAATCCATTAATACCTGATATTTCGTTGTCATATCTATTGAATTGGCCATTCTAACATGCGATGAAAATGGGATCATATCTCAAATAAAATAGTAAAATTGTTTGTTATATTTATTCAACTTTTTCAAATATCGTTGAACAAATTCTCACTTTTCATTTAAATAAACCTTCAATACATTTGAGAGAGAAAATATATTTTCCTTTATAAACGCAATTTATAAAATATCTAATTAGGTTTTTGAATGGTCAATTAGTGCTTTACATTTTTAATTGAGGTAAAAATGTTATATATTTATAGAAATATTTATACAACAAATGTAATTAAAAGCGCTTCAATTTTATATATTAAAAACAAATAGTATTACACTTTTTAATCATGGTAACACACAAGGAACACAGATAGTGATTTCATGCACTCTAGCGCCATCTGTTATCGGAAATTTGAACTATTTATAATGCGTACGTTTCTTTGATATTAAAACAATTACCTTACTGCAATGAATAAAATATTGGGAGGGTCTAGTTCATCAGTGTCGAACCCCTGGGTTCATAAATAATTCAAAATTACTCATTTCATCAATTTACTCCGAAACAAAAAACCGACGCTCTGTTTATAGTTAAACTTGGCACACACAAAATTCGAAAATCAAAATACTCTATTCATAAATAGGTTAGCTTTAAAAACGATTGAAATGGGAAAGGTTCATGGCGCATTGAAGCTCTGATGCATCTTATAAATGATTGTTTTGATAGTTTTAATTTTAAAATTACAAAGTATTTTCTCCCAATGAGTTTCTTTCTATTACAAAACGCTAGCTTTCAAGCGATAATCTCTCTTCAACGGGCTTAATAAAACATCGACTATATCCTACAAGAAATATTTACAAAAACATACGCGCGCAGCGTGGATATTTAAAACTGAAAATTTAAAATTGATATGTAATTTTTTCATTTTTTTATCATGAATAATTTTTGATGTGTAAGGAGATTCGAGATAGAAAACTGAAATTTAGGATATATCTCCTTTGAAGTCATGAATAATCGCTCAAAAAAAAAAGTCTCAACTCTCAACCTTTCCTAGTTGAAACTGTCAAAATTTCCAACATTTAAATGGTTTGATTTGTATATTGTAGAAATTTGAACGGAAATAAACTGGGACACCACAAGAAAAAGCTTTGCAAAGTTTTTTTTTTTCAGCGAATAAGATATTCATTTTGTTGAATCTAAAAATAATTCAATTATAATGGAGAGCATATGGTTTTATGAATGTTTTTTATCATCTATTGAAAGTTGAAACAAAAATAGTATTTATATTTCTGTTCTGAAATCTATATAGTCTGTGAGAGTACAGCGGTATTTGCAAATATAGGGACACAATTGAATGAGGTAGGTTTGTATGTACGATTTGACCATAAAATGATGTTATATTGCGTTGAATTTAATTTTGTTTACAACGTTTATTTTATACCAAACCTCTGAACCATATATAAGTACAGGCCTGATTACATTTTTATACAATGTTATTCATCAGAGCATATTTAATCCTGACCTTATAACACTAAGCGATAAAAGTACTTTTTCATTCGTTCTGTCTTGAGAAGGATATCATTGATAATATATGAGAGATCAAAAAATTAAATTTATTTTTTTCATCATTGGTTTCAAAATTAGTTTTCCAAATTTTTAACCTGAGCCATTCACATTTTGATATTATTATCTTTTGTTTATCATGAAAGTAATAGTTTTTTTTCGGCCTTAACGTTAATTTTTCTCGGTTATAGCATTGTGAAACATATTCTGTGAACTTAGAAGTAATTATAATTGAAGTTGGTAGGCATGCTTTTTCACCCTGTCGCGCTTCATCAGGCCAATGACGTCGCAAAGGCGTGCAACATATATCCAATAGATATTTACACACCTTTCAAAAAACCAAATAAAAAAACAAGCACAAATAGTTTTCAGCTGTAGAGGGTTAGAGGGGAAATTTCTATGGGGTTGAGCATTATCTGCGTTGGAAATGCTAGAACTGTTGGGGTAGATCAATTTTTCTGTTTATGCTGTTATTGTCTTTGGAGATTAAAGATTCTAGAATGAGTCTATTGTATTTGGAGAATATTTTATGGACATATGACATCTTGTTGATTGAATTGATGACCTGTAGAATTTTGGTGCTGGAATATTAAGGATTTGTTATCTTGGTTTCTGATATTACAGTTATGTTCTTTAACTATTTTGTCTATTGGTCTGCTGGTCTCTCCTATGTAAGAGAAATTGATACAGGAGATGGAGTATTCTGCTTGTTTCTCGACTCTGTATTATTATTATTGGATTTAGTTTGGGGTTTCTCTGGCCTATGGTTCGGAAATTTCAAAAATAAGTATTTTATACATATTTTTCTCAATTCATAGGACACTCTTTAATTAGCAGGTGAATACTGTAAATAACTATTCGCACGATATACTGTCTGCCTTTTAGGGCGGGATGGATTGTAGAAATGTTTGTATATAAGATCTATTGGAAATCCATTATTTCGCAGCTTCTGGGTGATATTTCGTTTCTCAATTTTCTTATATAGTAGTAGGGAACAATGTGTCCACATATATTCGTTTAGTTAACGTTTTCACACTAGATATTTTGTGTCCTTTCGGGTTGTGTGATTTAATATTTAAATATAAAGATTCTATAACGGGTTTATAGTAGACTGTGGAGTGGAATTTATTTTATGTTTTTAAAATGAGGATTTCTAGTAAGGCAATACTGATTCGGTTTCGAATTCCATAGAAAATTTGAATTGGGAGTTATAACTTTTTAAAGTATTTAAAATCTGATGCTATTTTCCTTTTTGTAATTCGCAAGATACATCATTTATATATCTATACTATTTCCTTATACAAAATTCCTAAAACTGTTAATCCATCTAGCTAAACGGACATCTCCGCCGCAGTCAAAATTTAACTAATCCTTCATAAATTTCAAAAAACATTACTTTATTCCAATTATATGGCTATCAACATCTAACTTTAACTTCGAAGTCAAACTCTATATTAACACATATATGTGGCTCCCCTTTGAGAAGCCTACTCTCATTGGCTATTTATATCGTAGGTTAAGAAAAAGGCTTAAGTTCAAGCTGGGTGGGGGGAAGCAGTTAGTAGCGGGAATATATCAATTCCAAATTGAACAGTAATTAACACTTCACTTGAGAAATATATTAAGTGTGTAATTTTTATTTCTGAATTTAAACGGATATTAAAATGTGTGAAAATATACGAATTTTATGATTAAAATAAAAGTATTTCTATTAAAGCTAAAAGTGCTGAAGTAAAATTGTTAATATTTCAAATATATAAATTTTAAAATATCGATCGGAATTGAAAATGTTATTAAATTTCAAAGTCCCGTTGTTAAAATATAAAAGTTTGTTATTAAATTGTAAAATGTTATGTTGAAAGTTCAAAACCTATATATAAAGAGTTGAAAATAATTCCTAAATGTATGTGAAAAATAGAGTATAAAAGTAAAATTGTACTGGGATAAGGGAATGAATGAAGAAAAAAACTTTTTTTTCCTGAATCCTAAATTTATGCTAGAAATATTTTATAGGTTGAAAAATAGGAAGAAAGAGACATTCGCACAAAATCAACTCTTCAGAATTTTGTTAAATTATAAACGTTACAATTAAGATTTCAATTCAAATCCTCTTTCTTCGTCAATTGTAAGTGATTGCGTTGTTGAGAACAATAAAAATGTCTTTCTACATCCGGAACATGGGATCCGAAGGCGGTATTTTGAGTAAGCCAAACATCCTGTTATATATTGGTCTATTTTTTATCGGGAGGAAAAACGTTTACCATTTCCTTTTTTTAAAGTGCTAACTGAAATGAGTTTTAAGATTTTGGTCTATATAACTAGTGTACTAAATGTTTATTTTAATATATCAACATGTCACAGATCTGAATTTAGACAAGCTTCACAGGGACATACAAGTCACCTTCCAGTGGATCCCACATAGGACTGAAAGGCAATGACACAGTAGATGCAATTGCAAAAACAGCATTAAAACCCAACTTAGACCTTGATTTTGACCTTTTCAAACGCACACAAAATATATATATATATACAAACAAAAATACAGGAGTCAACATCCTATCATTGGTATATGAACCAAAACCTGGAGCTATTCTAGAATATGGGATGAACCGACAAACAGCAACCTATATCTCCAGGCTCAAAACTGACCATACAAGACCACTCCTCTTCCAGGATGGTGTAAAGACCTTCCCACTATGCACCAACTGCAGGACCAGAGAGGCCTCACCAGACCACCTCTTGGAATGTATAGGAGCCTCAAGACAGGACCTGTATTTCAACCCTGCCAGAATTGTGAATTTGACCAATGAATATAGTCTCAATGACCTTGTATAATTATACAAAAGGATAATAATAAAAAATGTCCCAGATATTATAGTGACTCATATTATCATCTGGTGAATTGCTTTTTATATGTACTCTCAGTTAGTTTTCTATAGTAAACTTCAAATGTGAAAGTATAAAATGTTCTGTATCACAAATTGTACGGATTTCTAACCTATTATTTACCGGTTTGTTAGGAAATCCCGACCAAAACTACACCTCCCACAAAATGACATGAAATTCTCATTAAGTGTTTTTATCTAAAGATAATATAAAGTTTCTTTTTTGCAGTTATGGACAAAGTCATTTGTGAATTCTCTGATTGAAGCTATTTCCCCTTTTATTTCATTTATTCTTTGTTGCAAAGTCATCAAATCTTAGGCAACGTAGAATAATCAGAAAAAAAAAATAATCTTGTGACATAATTAATATCGCAATTTCTACTCCTGATTCATCCATCGCGTATAAATTAAATGAGAAACTATATTGTGACACCTGAAATCCTCAAAGATTCGATTGAATATAAGATTTCTGTAAAACCATTTGGTCATTTTCACCCCCACTTTTAGGTACTGTACTGAAATGATAAACCAAAAGGCATTTTTGAAGAGGGCCTAATTCCCTATACACACCAGTGGATAGAATGGTTCGTAATAATGGATGACTCGACAATGATAAACCAAAAGGCATTTTGAAGAGGGCCTAATTCCCTATACACATCAGTGGATAGAATGGTTCGTAGTAATGGATGACTCGACAAAAATAAAGCAAACGATTAATTATTTATGACGTCAGCACGACTAGGCGACTGAAATTCTACTAACTAATTATTTATGCATCCAGAGAATATTCAGCATCAAATCTATGAAACATATATGATCAGTCACATATACAGAGTTATATTCTGCTGTGTATTCTCATTGATTATTTATATAATAAAAATTATTTATAAAATTATTTCTTCATCAGACTATGGTATATTTTATTTAGAAAAATGTTCTCTTCATACACTCTATAATACTTGTATCATATATATCATTCATTCTATCGAATTTACTTCGGATTTAAGCCTTTGAAATTGGGTAAATTTATATTTAATTTTATCTCATGAAAACTGGGTTTCTGCCACATAGTCTTCCATATTGTGTGACAGGCCATTTTCCCCAAAATATAATACAGAATCATCATTTGAAAATTATTCTTCCGCCTATGATTAAGATTCTGTAACAACTATTTATTTCTGGATCAAAAGTATCTGGAAAATTACAAATTATTTAAATATAATACTTGGCAGATTCACTCAGTGATTACTCTTTCAGAATTTCTAGACATTTTTTTTATAACGTGAATATATTCATAGATATATATAAATAATTAAATGAGAAGTAAATATTCTGAGTTCTTAGAAATAAGAAATAAGATTCAAAGAAAAAAAAGCAACCTACTCTTTTACGGAGGTGCGGCCGGCGGTTGAAGGTGGTCGGAAATGGGACGTGCGGTCGAAACCAGAGGTCTCCCCGGCATCACTTCCATTTCCCCACCATCTAGGGACTTGGAGGTAGACAAGTTGTCATACATTCATTTAAATTTTATATTTTACTTTCTGTGGTCCAGTAATGATGGGTGGCTTTCGTGTTCAAAACGGTCTCCACTGGTTTGTTTATCCAAATTTAGATATAAGCTCTAGGAGTAGATATTTAAAAACAGCTAGAAAATTAGGTTTGTCAATAATTGTTCTTGGTGAAAATATAAAATTTGCATATTCTATATACTGATATGAAATAGAGTTCAATGACCTTTAGAATTACCAAAGTTTTGAACAATTAAAGGAATAGGAATAACCGAAGAGGCCAGAAAAGAATGATACATGGTTTGGTTGAGCAGTTGGTATTCGTAGGTAGGTCAAAAATATATATTTATTATGTATTCCTTTTTTTACATCGAAACTATGCAAATTCGGCTATTCTCTCCAAAATAGATTCTTGATGTGGAAATTTCCATTTTTGTTGTTGTTCATAAATATTCATTTCTAGATTATATATATATTTTTTTAATTTAGATAGCGGCCCACATTAAAAAGAATTTCACAGCTCGAAAGATCGCATATGTATCATTAAAAATTATCTTGCGGAATCGATAGACTATGGGTATTTATATACATAGTAAATCATCATTAATATTAAGTTTGTAGATGAGCTGTTGTCTTTGGCAATCCTTAAAAGTAGATTTCCAAAGCTGTCGCCTACAATTCTAAACACAATGCAAGATTACGATAGGATGATCTTCATCTACCAAAGGTGGCACCTCTCTTTAAAAATCCATTAAAACAACGCATTCTAATTATATCTTCCAAGAAAAACGAAAGTGTGAGGGGCATATCTCAAAAACATTGATTACAGATTGACTTTTGTTTGAATTCGCCAAAGCCAATGTTGTGGCACATTCTTTCCGAATCACCTTTGTGTATTATGTTCTCATAGGGATGGTAATGTTTAGTTCATTTTCGAATGCAAATGTTTCTCTTGGTACACGGAATTTGTAGTTTTGTATTTTAAAACTAGTAGAATGAAGAGTTAGGTATTGAGTGTGTGTCTACTTGAAAAGATACCTGTGGTAATCAGCACGTTTTCCTTTTTAATATGCAACACTTCAAAAATGAATTTCTAATTTCAAGCATGGTAGCGAGGGATCTTAAATTTCTTTTCCTATATTCACCTTTCATAGCATTCTTTCTAAAATAATTATAATATATTTCTTGATAATAAGAATAAATTAGCGTGTTGTATCACATCCTAATATTAAAAAAGGCAGTAAGGATGGAACATGTTATTATCAGTATTCTAGGCTTCGACAAGGTGTCCAAGTCGGGTTCTTAAACTGACTAAATCATAAACACACCAAACAGAAGGTCAATATATAATTAAGATATGTTTGAAGAGAGAGTCCCGATATTCCTATTGCATATTTTATCATTATAGATGTCACCAGAGTCCAAACAACATTCCAATCAGATAAAGAGCAACAATCCATGCTATAAAACATTCCTTATATACAAACCCAAGAATGAAAATAAAGTTTAAAATGATTGCAAAGTCATTATGGCCTTCATATTATGGTATTATAAAGGTGTATATAATGATAGGTATTCTTTTAAAAGAGCCAATAAGCCAAAAATACTATGTACCCTTCCCTCTTTTGGAATGATTTTCTGCGTGTTTTAATTTGTTTTCAAAATAGAGCAATCCATAAATAGATCTTCAATTAAAAATGCATATATTGGATTAAATATATAATCCAATTAAATTATTTGATTCAATATATGTCTTTTTAATTGAAGTTTTATGTTTAACTATATATTATACATATATCTCACTGATTGCATTTAAAAATTGTCGCTTACTTCTTATACATTTGGAGAAATTATGTTTTTTTTTAACTATGGTATTCCAATAAGAAAAATACGTGTGTCGATCAATTATAATTTTTCAATTTATAAAATATTTTGATAAGTAAATAATTATCTTTCCTATTTTCACGACTGCACCTTCAATTCTCTATCTTTTTCAACAACAAAACAAATTAATCATAACAAATATAATTTTTAAAATGTTAAAAAAAAAAACAATAATAAAAAAATTTTAAATTGTTCAACATTGGTCAATTTAATTATATAGCAATAAGAGCATAATGATATCAATCCCACAATAAATGAATAGGATGGGAAAAATTATATATAACGCGGAAAAAAAACATCAACACCTTTTTAATCTAAACAATGACATTATCTATAAAAACGTTTTGTTGATTCAAGAAATAAATGCTTTAAAAAATCTTTTAAGTACTTGTGTAATAAATAAAATGTGATCTATTGTATTTCTAGTTTTTATAATTAGTAATTGGGCTTATAACCCTTTAGCCAAACACATGTACAAGGTAGAAATTACAAGTATATTTGATATATGGTGTTATTTTATATGTAAAATAAAATATTATATAAAAGAAATACTTCTACTTTGGTTGAGATAACTGCCAAAATTGCTCAAAATCAAATAATAATGTGATAAATTGATGCCCAATTGTCAAGTAGAATTATATAAAAACGTCTTCCATTGTTTCCTTCAAACACTTTCAAAGATGATCTATTACTGCCTCGTAATTTGAATTATTAAGACCTGATTTTCTCAGGTGTCTGCGTTAAATGGTCCACTACTATCTTTGGCTCGATGTATTTTATTCATTTACTGAATTAAGACCCCCTATGGTTGATATTATAAAACATAATTGAAATACGAGGTATCGATTTCATTTTGAGATCTATACATACAGTAGAACCTCCCTTTAGCAGACACCCCGCTAGCGGACACCTCTCCACAAAGGACAGTTTTCATTTGCAAAATTACCATTTTTACTATTTAGTAACTCTCCGGTAAGAGGACACTTCTCCCTAAAGGACATTTTGGCTCTACAATTAGGTGTTCTTTACAGGGAGGTTCTACTGTATTTATTATTATGCAAATTTTATTTGTGATATATATGTCTAATCTTCCATCATTCAAACAATATCAATCTTAATAAATACATTCTTTAAAACCCCACATAGAATTCATTCACGCCCAATCTATATTATATATATATAATAAAGTAATAAAAATAATGAAAGCCTATCCGGACCAGGAGCACATGTGCTTTACAGAAGACAGAGGATATGCTTTCATTATTTTTAATATCAACACCTGATCCACTTTTTTTTTTCTATTTTCATAATAACGTATGTAAATATATTTGTGTAATGCTTTTCAATTCTTATGTATAATTCTGCAATCCTTATCAATAACGCTCCACTTTTATGTTTTACAATTTTAGATTCCCAATTAATTGTTGCATTTTTACTACAATGTCTTTAGTAAAAACTAATCTTTTTAATAACCACAATTATAATATAAAAAATACGATAAATGATATTTTAAAATACACAAAAAAGTGAGAGAATTTCTAAGGGGTCAGATGATGCAAGTTGTTTTTCAAAACTGAGTCAACAAGATGTCATTTCGCGGCTTTTAGCCACGGCTTGCTACATTCCTCCTTCCAATTCTACCATCATTTTACCCAATCATCAGCAAGCAAGAACCCTCTTAGTTCCCCGTCTTTAGAGATCAGTTCATTTAGACCACGCTTGTTGACATCGTGATGTAACTGACCTCGGCTCCGTTGTATCTCTGCTTCGTGTTTTACCTTGTTCTGTGTCTTACCACCCTCGACTGCAACATTCTACCTATGTGGTATTTGTGAGGTTTCCAATTATACCTTAGTAGCCCCTCAACTAAAACTTCTAAAATGAATAATGTTGAGGTAACGAATATATTTAAAAAAAAAAGTATTTTGATTGAAAATAAATTTGTTTATTTTAATATCGCAATGAAGGTTTTTTAACGAATAAGCTTTCAGGCGATAATATCTCACTCAAGAGTAAAAAAATAATTAATCCATAACCCCATATACAATATTAGAAGAGTCTATCTTCGGTGTCTGTTAGCTTATTTATATAGTTCGAACCAGAAAACCAGAAAACAAATTAATTATTATCTATATTTACGCGCACGCAAAAATATAAGGGCCAAAAGAAATAAGTATTAAAAGAGCGAGAAAGAGAGAGAGACGGTTAAACATACTTTAATGTTCATATAAAATTATATATAGTGTAATGCAGAAAAAAAAAGAAGGTCTTTTCAGCCGGTGATGTCTTCCTCCATTGGGAGTTGTTTTTTCCTGGTCGACGAGCTCGGCCCAGTTGGTAGAAGGTTTGCCTGTTCCAGGCCCAGGTTGCTCTGTTTCCCCAACAAATGCCGCAGTGGCCTGAGGGGCGCTGATAACATCAGCAAGTCCAGATGGCAATTAGCTTTCAGCCAAGGCCATTGTAGAGTCGGTGGGGAATTCCATAAAAAATTCTAATATTTTTCTTCTCTTCGGAGGCGGTTAAAATGCCAGCAAAGTTTGGGGCAGGAGCGCGCGCCCGTGCATCCTCGCAGCTCAAGTTACCGCTCGAGAGAGAGAGAGAGAGAGAAGCTATGTACAAGTATACAGTACTTGTATACAGCAAATTTAAGGATACCTTTAGAGAAATTCTCCCCAATATTCATAAACCTTTTTGAAAACGCATCAGAGAGTGAATGGTTCATGCGAGTTTTACATTCGATCCTGGAAATTTTCCATAATTGTCTTTAATCTTTTATTTCCTGTCTCCTTACATGTCAGAGACCAGTCCTTTTAATAACCACCTTGTATAAATAATTAAAGTCTATTCGATAATGTATAGTAAATTATATGGTTAAAGATAATTGCAAAATGCAAGGACAATGCAAATATTATGATTATCTAATTTGGGGGAATTCCCTAAAACCTTTTTATAGCTTTCCAATGTAACGCGACTCATTAAATATGTAAAGCTTAAACGACTAGATAAAAAAGGGCGACTTTTATACCAATGCCAATTATATTGCTGTTGAAACATTATGAAACAATTAAACATTTCCTGATCGCGTGGAACTAAATGTTGATAATGGCTTGCGCCATCTGTTGGAATAAATATCAACTAAGCGTTGATATTTATTTATTCCAGAATTGGCCAAGTACCCCTAGTTAAACGATCAGGAGAGATGAGTTTATCTATTAATTTATCAACCTGATCCCAATACAATTTCACTCTATAGTACTCTTTTATTATTAAACTAGCCGAATGACCCGGGCAACGCCCGTGTTTTACCCGACTGTAGATGTTACAACGGTGATCCTTAGGTCGCTGGTTCAAATCCGGCTCGAGGGAGTTTTTATTATTTTTTTATTTTTATTGGCTGCCGGCGAGCACGTGACCTCCCTGTGCGCGCGCATCCGTGACAGAGGCCGATGAGGAAAGACGGTCGTGACTATATATAGAGGTATGTAATGTTTTATTCCATACGTGTCATAATGTCAAAACATAGAAACTATTGTATAGAAGTAAAAGAATAGAATGAGATTTTTGTAAAGAGATTAAGGTCCGATATACTGGAAGTCGTATGTTGCCTGTGTGTGCAACCGGACCCTCGTTAATTTTAATTTCTATTTATTTATATCTCCTGGGAATAGCCAAAATATTTTGACATAAATAACTTTGATGAATGAAGACGCAAACCTTGTGGTATACCCGTTGGTAGAACGTCACAGACAGATCAAAAACTCCAGACAATTTCAATGCTGTACCAATATGATCACTTTTTTTTTATAATAACGAAGAAAATTATTGGAAATTTTTAAAATATATTTAAAAAAAATCAATATAACTATTTTCAAAATTTAATTTAGGGCAGTTGAGAATTATTTAATTTGAAAAGAAACAGAGCGGTATAAAAAGTTTATAATTCCGATAACAGATGGCGCCTAATGCACCATATTTAATTAAAGAAAATATCTGCAATTGATTCAGACTTTGTTTAAAATTGTGATTTATCTCATGTAAATAGGATGATTGCATTAAGTGAAGTTAGCTAATGTGCATGGTCTCAATTATTTATGTTTGTGTCTCGTGTAGGAGTTTATTTAAAATTCCATTTCTCTCTTATATCTCTGTATGAGTCAAAATATGTTTGAATGTCTTTTCCGCAAATAATGGCAAAATCACTGAACCAAATTTGATTGTTATCTTTTATAAATCTAAAAAAAATGTTTTTCAGTTAATTTTACACTCACGATTATAATAAGTCGCCGGTCTTCTGTTTTTTTTTTTTTTTTTAAAGGAAGAGGAAATTTTGTTTACACTTGGTTATCCCGTGTGTCTTCAACAAAGGTCACTGTGTATCAAATATCTTTCAGAGTTATTGTCTGAATACCGATATACATGCTAAAAGGTACAAATTCCTTATGTTATGTCCATGAATGTAAATTGTTACTTTTTGATGGGATGTAGAGTGGAGCTTAGAACAATAAATGATGCTTTGATCTTCATATACCTTCCATACATATAGGTAAAATTTGGTTAGCATTAACAATTTTAACTGAATTATGTCAATATAATGGAGACAATGAAAAATGACATTCAGAATGGAAAAAAGGTGATAATTGCTCAGTTTATTGAGTTTATCTATAAACAGACAGACGGAAAGACAAAAAGGTTTTTATTATATATATAATGGTATTAAAATCAAAAAAGGCATATCCTGACCACGCTCAGATGAGGTTTTTAGATGGAAGAGCGCCGTCTGACATTATTTTTCCCCCATATAATGGTATACAATTAGGCAATTCGCGATATGAATCTGACAAACAGCGTTGGGTAATTAGTCAATTAGTGCGCAGTGTTTCTTTAGCTCGGAGGTCACATTGAATGGACAAATATTTATAATAAATACAAGATCGAGGTTTCGATTCTGGAAAACATTTTAATAATATTAATTATACTTGTACATTTAAAAAAACATATCTACATTTGAGTGTTGTAAGTTTCAATCATTTCAATATTATGCTTTTCAATATCTTTGTATTACAGAACAATTATTAGACCTTAATGAAAAGTTTATATAGTCTAACTTCATTAACTTAGGTGATGTAATGTAGATAAAATAAGGAGCACTTAAATTTTATCGAAACAATATTTTATTTAATAACGACAAAAAGGCAACAGGTGAGGTAACTGAATAGATATACTTGAAAGATGTATATTCACAAGATTTAGATAACAAGCTGTTGAAAATTGTGTTTCAATAATGACTTATTCAAATTTATATTGAATGACTACATACATATTTTGCTAGGTTTAGTGTTTCATAGTCTAAATTACCTCAAGTCATTGTGTGTATTGTGTGTTGAAAGTATAAAATTATCCCAGAATTTCTATAAAAGTACTTGGATTTTTCATTTTCAATTAGATATAGTTTTCTGCATTAAAATAAATTTCGAAAGTTTATAGTTCATGATGTGTTTTTGTGTTACCTCTTTAGAGTATCTATATTATTGATAAACAGACATACACACAAGCATAATAATTTACAAATATCCCTTATAAATGCAAATATATATACAAAAAACGATTTAAAAAATATAGTATTGTTTATTATGATAAGTGAGAAAAATATATAAATATTTGTTATCTATATATACTCACTTTGTTTGAATATTTTAAGCTTGAAATTCGGGTTTTAACGATCCATATTGGAAACCGTCTAATATTGCAAATTTAAAATCGAATATATAAAATTGGTTCTCAAATTGTAGGTTTATATTTCAATTATATAAACACTAGCCGAATGACCCGGGCAACGCCCGGGGTTTACTCAATTAAATGCTTTTATTCAAATACTATTCGTTACAATTATAAATTGGCGCCGTGGATGTCATTCTTGTATAATATATAAATGAGTTTTTAAAATTGTAAAAAAAAAAAAAAAATGCATCGGCCGGGAATCGAACCCGGGCCGCCCGCGTGGCAGGCGAGCATTCTACCACTGAACCACCCATGGTTATGAGAAATTGCCATATTTGGGTATTTATTCCATTCACAAAGCAAACGGTGACAAAATTGATTAAGAAAGAATTGATTATGACGCTGATAACTGTATATTATAATATTTATAAATAATAAAAAGAACACACCTTTTTCAATTAAAATCAAGTAATGTAAAATATATTTTCAAATGCTGAAATGTATATTCTCGAAATATTTACGTATATCAATTTATTATCGATACCAATGATGAATATATGATCTCAATTTTTAGCTTTCTCAATTTTCATCTCAAATCTCCAGGTTATGACCACATTCGATGATCAATAATATGTTTTCATTTATAGTTAGAATTTGTCAAATTTTAGATTAGTAGTGTATGAAGATACTAATTTTGTCACACTCTAGTGTTAATTTCATTTAAATATATATGAATTTAGGCTTTTAAAATAATGTGACAAAACTATATATAATACACCTATCCCCCGATTTACACGGTAGATACGTTCCTGAGAAAAACGTATAAATCGGGGAATAGGTGTACACAGAAATAAAAATAAAATGCATTGACAGGTTAAAATATGTAGTCAGCACATAAGCTCGGGATTCCTCCTGAGATATGCACACAGCGGATGTGTTCAATCACAGTAGCATTTAGTATAGTGCGATAAAAACAAAAAAAAAACTTATTTGGAAAACCGTGTAAAAGCGAAAACGTGTAAAAAAAAGTACCGTGTAAATCGGGGGATAGGTGTCATCTTGATACATTTAGTATATATTAAAAACACGTTTTTAATACAGTTATTCACTTGGTGGGATGTGTGCAATAAAAATAAATGAAGATTCAAACTTGAAATCCCTTGGATTATCAAAGTAATCAAACAACATACACCTAGTTAAATGAAAATAATTATTTAAGTGTATATGAGGGCAATAATATATACAATTGAGAAATCATTTTGTTTCTCTCTCTGTATAAAATTGGAAGACGCTATATGCGTCTCAATATTTGTATTCTGAGATAGCGTTTATTCCTATTGTTGATTTGATTAACTACGTTATTTTTAGAGATATATTCAATGGTTCTTTGGCGTCTACTTCTTCTACAAGATCAATTTTATTTGTTTGACGTCTAGAAAAAAGACTCAGTAATACTGGTATGACTGCAAGGCTATTGACCAATGAGAATATCAGAAGCATCAGTCCACTTTTGAATAGAACAAGATAAGCATAGGCTGGTAGAAAAGATAGAGCAATCATTCCTACAATACTGGACAGACAGCCTTGTAGAATAGGCATGCCAACTCTCCCAAGGGCATCACACATCTTTTCGTCAAGGCTTATACTTTTTGAAGTCGTAAAGGCATTCAAAATATGTGCTGTGTTGTCTACGGATAAGCCAATGAAGAGAATGATGCCAAAAAGCGTTAGGGCATTTAGGTTTAATCCCCAGAAATCCATATAGCCTATAATTCCAAGCTCAATAACGATCAAAGACAATGTCACAGATACACCAATCATAAGATCAGGCATAAATATAAACGTAACAACCAACATGGCCAGGATGGTGAAGCTAATGGTTGTAACAAGAGTTTGAAAGATTCCTGTAAGGGCTTCGAACAAGATTTTAAAAGCATGGAAGTAGGAAACCTTGTATTTGAATTGTTCGAGACGATTATCGATCCATTTATGTCCATCAATTATGAAAAGAGGAGTAGTCGTATTAACCATCTGAAGTACAAATCTTGAAGAAAGAATTTCTGTATAGTTTGCATTAAAATAGACGTCGTTCTTAAATCTCTGGGATTGCTTAAGTCGGAAGAATTGAAAACGTAAGCAGTTGATGAAGCCAGCTTTAGTCGACACGTTGTAGCCACGGATAATAAATGATCCTTGGCTGTGGTTAAGAAATTTGAGGTAGTAGGTAAGCCAGAATTCATTTAGGATTGGTTCACTGGCCACATAGGGGCTTTCTTGAATATCTTTTATCAAATCGTAAAATTCCTTCTGAACTTCTTTCTTTGAATAATCTACAGGTTCTTCAATGATGAACTGAAGTCTCGCGCTATACTTATAGAATTCTTTGAGTTCTAATTCAGTAAAGTTTTTTCCATAGGAATCATAAGAGTAGAAATCTGAAAAGTGCATCGTTGTTTTAAGCTGAGTAAAACCATAAATGGATATCCCTATGTGTATCATAAAGAGACCAAGAATCAACCCTTTAATTGCCTTGTTGGTCAGGAATTTTCCATAGTAGTCCCTGAAGAAGATCATTCCAGCATTCTGTAAGTTGTCCTCTTTCGCAGTCTTCTTTTTCTCCGTTTTGTAGATGCAAAGGACTTTCCCAATCCAGCTTGGATTCTCTGAAACATTCATTTATATTAGTAAGTATATGAACATTATTCAATATGTATTGAAAAGTTAGAGTTATAATAATCTAACCCTAATAAGCTCTCATTTCTTTGCTAGAATATTTTGTCTTATAATAATGGTTTTTCACTCAGATTCTGACTTAATATAGATATTCAAATGAAATATCGACATTTTAATTAGTTTTATATTTCACAGTGTCTTTCTTGATATTTATTATTATATTATACAATAACAAGCATCTGTCACGATTTTTTTTTCACATAATGATTTCAAAATAATAAATGAATAAACAATTAGATAAATTTATATTCCTCTTTTCCATATAAATGAACCAATCCTCGGCATTTAATTTCGGAATTTTCCTAAATAATTTCAGATAAATTTAACATTTATGAAGCATTGTTTTTTCAGTCATCATAAATTAGTTTATATATTAAAATATATGGAGTTGAATTGGAAATGAAAGAATCCCATAAAATACACTCCTGAAAGTTGTATCTTTTATATTGCATGCATATCGGGATTCTGATCATAAAAAACAAATAACCGGCGACATAAAAGACTTCCCCCCTTTATATATATATAGTTTTGTTAATCAGTGTATATCTAAGTCCAGATATGGTCATATAATGAGGTTTCACACATCGCAACATATTGTAGAATTTTGTAATTATATAGTAAAATTCAGCGCATTATTGAAACTAACATATACTAATTTATCTTCTACTTAATATGCAATATTTATATATCCATGAGAAAAGAAATATGCGATAATATGACTAAAAAATGATTTATTATATGTAGAGGATCTCTTAAATGTGGAATTAAACAAAAGCGCATAGAGATAGCTAGAGCGATTTTGACAGACCCATCAAACTCCTTCAGAGAATAACGATTTAAGGCTTCAATAATTTCGCCCTCATATAATTTTAGTCTAAATGTATATGATATTATTGGGATAGATAGTAATATTTTTATAAATTCAGAACATAACAACTCCAAAATAATGTAGAATATTCAAAATTTACCAGACTCCTCTCTGACACGGACCCATGGGAAAATGCCATGGTACCCAGCTGCCTCAAGACGTCCAGTGAGAGCCATGATGCCACCCATGAAGGTAAGTTGGTAGATGTAAACTAAGACGCAGGACACGACAGCAGATATTCCAAAGATACGGGTAGCAAGGTAGGGCATGGAAGTACAGGCCAGAAATGATGCACAGTTGGTCACCGAGGTTAGAGTCACCGACACCGCAGAACGTTCATACGATAGAGCCAAACGTTTCTCCACGCTGTCTTTTGGATCCGTAGTTCGCCACGCTGCCAGGAAGATGAAGGTGTCGTCAATCCCGATCGCTGGACAACAGGGATAGTAAGATCATTATGGGAACTACTGAATTTTACATATTTGTTCTAAAATATATATACTCTTTGTTTTTAACATTTTATTCTTTACTTCTCTAATTTATTAACGTAGAAAATAATACTATTATATGGTTGGAGAAATTCAAACTATGCTCATCCACCAAGAGGTTCGAGTTCAGAGATTTATTATTTTTTAAAATATATGTTTTAGACATTTTTTTAATATCTTGTAAATCAGTCTATGTTCATTTTAATTTTATATAACACTGAAATTATTCCAATCTCTTTAATCTTTAGCAGAAAAATATAAAATAAATATATTCAAATTTTTCATTTCATTGAGAACTCTGACGAACTTCTTGAATAAATCAATTTAAACCTAATATTACAAAAAAAAAATAAATTCAACCCAATATTTTCTTCAAATTATTCAACTTTCAAAGCCTCTCTCATTGTAACTATATATATAAGCGAATATTAGTTTTTACTATATCTTATTCCGTTTATGTAATGACCATAATAATTCTTATATTGATATGTATTTTTTTAATTTCTAATTTTGAAGCTTATTAACAATTTTCAATAACATGCAATCCCTCCCTACTTTGAAAAAAAAAAAAAAAACCAGAGCGTATAAATCTGAACATAATTGTCAATATAATATTTTTGATAAACGTTTACAATTAATATATGAAGGTTATTGTTGAATTTTTCAAATGCAAACTTTGAAAAAAATATACTATAGGTCGTTACATAAAACGAATAAAGGCAGGACGAGTTATAGGTACTAATACGAGATTCCAGACATATTACTGATACCCAAAATCCTGACAACTAAAATCTTGAAAGAAAAAAAAATCCCGAAAAATCAAAATCCAGATAGACAAAAATCCTGACAAGGTCGATATTCCTACAGACTGAATTCCTGATTGGGACGAAACCCAAACAAACCTGACAAAATATTTTCACCTTATCACTGAAAATACCCACCCATACTTCCCGATGAGTTAAAGTATGAAATTTCAAAGTCTTATATTTTTATTTGAAGATTCAGGATTTTTTTAAATTTGTAGGTGTACTGGAAGCATGTTAAAAATTAATTAAAATATTTTTAGGCATACACATGAAAGCATTTAGAAGTTATTATAACACGAATAAAATCATAAAGGATCAGTTTCTTTATTGGTATAAACCGATTCGAGCTTTCGGGCGCAAGCAGCCCTTCTACAAGAATTAAAGGAAACAAGCTAATCAGACATATATATATACATATATATTTAAAAAAATTGCATACCTAGGATTATTTATAAAATATTTATTAAGTAATAACTATTGATATGTAAATTAATCTATCTGCTAATATTATTAAATGCAAAATTATAGAATGTTGTAATGGAGAGAGCAAATTATTCTATTTTAGTTTATGGACCAGCCTATCATATGCCTCTGGGATATCGATGTGTCTATTTATACTATTATGTTTTGATGAAATTAATGCTTCCAGTAATAATATTTTGTATTTACTATTTATGTTTGTGTAATGAATGTTAGGGTTTGATAGATTGAAATCGTGATCTGTATTTTTGATGTGTTGTACTATTAGAGATTTGAGGTCATTGTTTTTAATGTTCCTTCTATGTTCGTCCATTATGTAGGTGAAACAGGTAGACTTATAAAAGATAGAATGGACGAACATAGAAGGAACATTAAAAACAATGACCTCAAATCTCTAATAGTACAACACATCAAAAATACAGATCACGATTTCAATCTATCAAACCCTAACATTCATTACACAAACATAAATAGTAAATACAAAAGATTATTACTGGAAGCATTAATTTCATCAAAACATAATAGTATAAATAGACACATCGATATCCCAGAGGCATATGATAGGCTGGTCCATAAACTAAAATAGAATAATTTGCTCTCTCCATTACAACATTTTATAATTTTGCATTTAATAATATTAGCAGATAGACTAATTTACATAGCAAAAGTTATTACCTAATAAAAATTTTATAAATAATCCTAGGTATGCAATTTTTATATATATATATGTATATATACATGTCTGATTAGCTTGTTTCCTTTAATTCCTGTAGAAGGGCTGCTTGCGCCCGAAAGCTCGAATCGGTTTATACCAATAAAGAAACTCATCCTTCATGATTTTATTCGTGTTATAATATTTTGAAAGGATTACTCGTCTTTAATTTAAAAGTTATGTTTATTTGTTCCGCCTGAGTTATCACAATACAGGAAAGAGTTAAACATATATAATTCAGTAGTTGAGTTAGACATAATTTTAACAAGAAAGAGAGTTATGTTTGAGAGAAGTCACTATATACATATTAGATTCGACCTCTGAAGCTGCAAATTGAACGAATTGTTCGAAATAGATTTCCAATTTTTCCCTTATCCATCTTTAGCCCTTATGACTTCTTCCTCTTCTCAAATCTAAAGATATGGCTGGAAGAGAGGAGATTTCATCAAATGAAGAGATTATCGACGATTTAAATGGATACTTTGAGGACCTCGAAACATCAAACTTGTAATTTATATTTAGATTGTAATTTATAAGGTATAACATTTTACATCTTGTAAGTATGCAAATTAAAACTAGATAAAGCGAATGCTTACAAAGAAGAAGAAATGGTACTCCAAAGTTGATGGGTGGAAAGGTGAGTCCTGCTAGAAGACAGATGCCACAGCCAGCCATTACTCCCATCAGAGATGAGATACACCCGAAGACTCCCAGCCAGGGCTTAGTCACCAGAGGATCTGTAGAAAGACAAGCCACCGTGCAGAAAGTAATCATGACGAACCCTGTCATTAGGAAAAGTGGCAGAAATCTGGTTCCAACCTTTACAAACTCATCACGGTACGAGCTACTGGCCATTTTGCAAACCCGTAAGTACTGTAATGGTATTTGATCAATTAAATCAAGATAGGAATGCTCCCAAGTTGTGATTAAGGCTTCTTTCTCCGGATCCACGTTGTCAAGGAAGTAGACGAGCTGAGCCTTGGTTGCGTTGATCACATATCCCTCAGAATCCAATGTCACTCCACCTAATGTAGCTCCGTAATAATGGAACTGAAGTTGATCCTTACTTAATTCCAATGGATATTCTATTTTGAAATCCCCACTAAGAATCTCACCAAGGTGTTCGGCAAGGTGAATAGTTGGATTGACAAAACACGTTCCATAGTATCGCGCACAAAGACTTTCATAGTCCCACTTTTCACCTTTCGGATCAGTAATCTCCATGGACCTGACAATCCTGTCAATTTTAAATATCTCGTCAACGATGTGGTGTCTAAATAGAGAGCCCCCATCTAAAGTTTCAACTAGCAACCTGCCATAGCCGCTAATGAACTTGGTCTCCCGGCCGATATCATAGTGTTCTTGTTTACTGAGAGGGAAGTTGTGAAGGATCAGTTTACGAACTCGATGGTAGGAAGATCCTGATGGGCCAAAGAGTTTGACAGTGTCTCCATCAATCTCTACATTTATGCACCAAATGCTTGTGAGCACCGTGAAAATAACAGGTGCGATGATGAACCACCAGGGTCTCCGGGCCACCAGAGAGCCCAAACGCCGGAAGGAGAATGTTAATCCCTCGGAAAGGCATAGAAGCTTCTTTTGGCACATCCCCTGAAATCATCCACGTATTAGAAAAATTTATATGAAAATATTTATTTCACAAGTGTCTATTGTCAGATAATAATAAATTGCATATTTGGAGGTAATATTCTGAAACGACAGCTGGTGTTTAGAGTGAAAAGACCCGTGAATCAGAACACAATTTGGAAGAAAAGCGGAAAGCGAAGAACGCGCTAAAATCATAGACACTCTACGAAACAGATGCTAGCCAAGCAGCATGTCGACCTCGTCCCTGCAATCACTTGATGAATACTGGAATATCTACGAAATCTAACTTGTTTATGAGAGAAAACCGATTATGTATATATGAGAGCTGTTTCGATTTCATATTATAATTATCCATTTTGTATTTAAACACCTCAAGTAAAAGTATGGAGTCATAACAGAGAGACAAAGAGCCGTTAATCAATATTTTAAAATGGAGGGGTGTTCAGCTTCAGAGATTCACCACAGACTGAAAATGTATGCGAAGAAGCCACAATGAAAATTTTTCGAAATGGTGAGACTTCTTTGGTTGATAAACCACGTAGTAGAACAATCAACAGAAACCAATCCTGTAAACGAAGACAAGGTTGATGCCCTTATTCGTCATGATCGAAGACTATCAGAGAGTTGTGTAATATACTGAATGTTATATATAATGCAAAATAGAAACAATTATTGAACATCTATGTTATATAAAAATCTGTTTAAAATGGGTTCCAAGTAAACTAACCCCTGATCAGCGTGATCAAAGATGCCAGGAGCTACTGGATCTCTTATTTCAAATATAGTGACTGGAGATGAAACCTGGGCATACTTCATGGCCCAGAAACTAAGGCTGAGTCATTAGAATGGCATCATTCCAACTCAACTCGCAAATAAAAATTCAAAGTTCAGAGGTCATCCAAAAATGTAATGGCAACTCTTTTAGGACTGCGAGGTGTAAAACTGATTGAATATATTTAGATGGTATCACTTTTAACAGTGTTCTCGCTATGCTTTAACGTTAATAAAGCTTATATATATATAGTGGAACTATTAGAAAAAACATCAGAGATTCTTCTTAAATCCGTCAAGTTACACCATAACAATGCACGGCCGCACACCTTCTTCCAGACTACAGAAGCTATTGGACAAATAGGCTGGTCACTGGTTCCATAACCACCATATAGCCCAGATTTGGCACCTTGTAACTTCTATTAATTTTGCCCAATGAAAGAAAAGTATGAAGGGACAAAGACATGAAGACCTAGAGGAAGTAAAACGGGCCATAAAGACATGGTTGAGGAAACAACTTATTTTACAGCGTGGGTTCAACGCTAGAGGAAATGATTAAACTACGCTGGAGAATATTTTGAATAATACCATTCTATTCACAAATGCTTTATTTAAATGTGTACAAATTTGTAATAAAAAATATTTAACACTTTTGGAGTTATGGTCTTTTGGAACAACCTATGTACTTATTATATACATACATATTATTTAAAAATCGGTTTATTCTAATTGATATGTCAGAATTCTAAATATTTACCCCCTGAGCACCTGGCTGGAAACACGAGCAAATTGCTTCCAATCAAAATTATTTACGAAGATAATATACAAACCTAGTAATAGGATTGCCACTTTTTGCACATGACATTGTCGATAAGCAAAAAAAATCATTTTCTGATAAATTGATTGAAAACACCCTTAAAAATAGGTCAACTAATGGAAATGGTATAGCAAGTAAAAAGTGTAGAATTTCAAAAGACAATCTATACCGAAGGTTTTCTTTCTTGGGCGAAGTTTACAGCACTTCCGAGAAAACTATGATTAATCCTTTGACAGGTAAATAATCCACACATCTGTGAAATGGATTATTTAAAATTATTATAGTGAATATATATATATGGTGTAAAAACTATATAATAAAAATATAACAGTGATTCTACATTTAAAACTTAAGGAGCAAACTTATAAGAATGATAAATCATATCAAGTAGATTTGGTTAGATTAGCAAGCTAAATCTAAATTAATTATAAAAATAAATAGTTGTATAGTTTTATAGTTAAGTATTCTATTAAAATTATCTTAATTATTTTGATTATTTAAATTCAAATTATAAAATTAGTAAATTGTTATTATTTAGTATAGAGAGAAAAAAAAATCCTTTACTTCTAAAACATCATCTAGTTAATTATATATTTGTAGGGACACCACTCATTCTCAATAATTATTCTAGAAAATGTAAATTCAATTTGTTAATTTTATTTTTGGTTATAATTGATAGTTTAGAAATTATAATCTTTTTGTAAAAAATATTTGTTATCATCATCAATTATATTGTTGCCTTCGAATTGTAAACAAAACTTTGTATATAAAGACATTTAAATATAAGATATTGAATTAATATGTGTGAAGAAAAATAAATTGTTTAATTATTCAAAGTTGTAATAATCGAGCCTCAAGAAATGCCCACACATATATTGGTGAGCCGGACGTGATCCAAATAAAGCCAAAATACGAAGGTAAGCCAAGCCTAAAAAAGAACAACTTTGAATTAGCGATTCCTGTTCAAGATCCAGATTTTATTTTACATATTACCCATTTATATTATTGCTAATTTTTCTTTTAATATTACCTTTAGATAATTTCGTCTAATATTTTTAAATTTTTGCCTATTACTTTAATTAGATTTTCTTTATCAAAATATTATTTTAACAAAAAAAATGGAATCGGAAAATAAGCCTAGCGAAATTGCTACAGAATTATGCAAAGTCAGCATTAAGATCCCACCTTTCTGGGTTGAAAAGCCCGAATTATGGTTTCATCAGTTTGAAGCTCAGTTTAAAATAAATGGCCTTGTTCAGGAAGAAACGAAGTTCAATTATTTGATCTCCCAGCTAGAACCGAAATACATGGAAAGTATTTGGGATATAATAAATAGCAGAAGCGACACCAAATACTCTGACTCTAAGTTGCGGCTGCTAGAATCGTTCAGACAAAGTGAAGGTCAGAGAATAAAACAACTTATTTCCGGTATTGACCTAGGAGACATGAAGCCAAGCCAATTACTACAAAAATTAAGATCCCTCGCTACCCCAGATGTTCCTGAAAATTTGATTAAAACCTTATGGCTGGACAAATTGCCAGTCTCAATCAAAAACATCTTAATAGTAAGCGACGAGGATATAAGCAAGTTGGCCATAATGGCTGATAAGATAAATGAAATAAATCCCTCAAAGGAACTATACCAGGTAAAGGAAGCCTCATCCCCAATGGAACAGTTGCTCGCTAAAATGGAAGACCTCGAAAAACAGGTGTCTGAATTGCGACTGAAGAGGTCGAGATCTCGATCTGAAAATAGGACCTATTCAAGACCACGAAGCAATTCTCGGAAACGCTTCAACCCTGATGGTAAATATTGCTTTTACCACTTCCATTTTGGCGCCAAATTTTTACCAAACAAGTGCAAGCCTCCATGTAGCTGGAAGGAGTCGGGAAACGGGAACCAGCAGCAAAACTAGCGACTAGTTTTGTTGCTGACCAAATAAAGGATAGTCGCAAACATCGTCTATTTGTTAAGGACAAAGAAACGGGTCTGCAGTTCCTGATAGACAGCGGTGCTGACGTCAGCGTAATTCCGCCAACTGATAAGGATGTGCCAAGCAACGAACTTTTGCTATATGCTGCAAATGGTTCCAAAATAGTAACATTTGGCACTAAGGTGATCAAAATAGATTTGGGCCTAAGGCGATCCTTTCAGTGGTGTTTCATCATTGCCAAAGTGAACAAAGGAATTATTGGAGCTGACTTTTTGAATAATTTCAAGTTGATACTTGACATTAGCAATAAAAGGCTAATTGATGGCATAACTAACCTCTCAATTCGAGGTGATGTCATGTCCATCGACAGCACAAGTATCACCAGCACCATAAACAAGAACGAAAAATATTACAATATATTGGCACAGTTCCCTGAAATAACTAAGCCCAATTTTTTAATAAATAAAGTCAAACATGACGTCGAACATCACATTATTACAAAGGGACAACCAGTTTTCTCGAAACCAAGACCATTGGACCCAATGAAACTGAAATTAGCAAAAGAGGAATTCCAGTTCATGCTTGATAATGATATAATCCGCCGATCAAGTTCACAATGGTCAAGTCCACTGCACATGGTCTTGAAGAAAAATGGGACGTTTAGACCTTGTGGTGATTACAGAAGGTTAAATGACCGTACAGTTCCAGATAGATACCCAATTCCGAGATTAAACGATTTTAGTCACATACTGAACAAAAAGAAAATATTTTCAAAGGTCGATCTTTTTAAGGCATATTTTCAAATTCCAATAGCCGAAGAAGATAAGCCAAAAACTGCTATTACCACACCTTTTGGATTGTTTGAGTTTAATGTTATGAGCTTTGGACTAAGGAATGCACCATCAACATTCCAGAGATGCATCCACCAAACTCTCCAAAACCTTGATTTTACATTCCCATATCTAGATGATATCCTAATAGCTTCCGAGTCAGAAGAGGAACACCAAAACCATCTGAAGATAGTATTTGAAAGATTCAGCAAATACGGATTGAGAATAAATATGGAAAAATCTGTCTTTGGAGTTAAAGAAATAGAATTCTTGGGTTATTTAATTACGCCTGAAGGATTTAGCCCACTTCCAGAACGCGTAAAAGTTATCCAAGAATATAAATTGCCTACTACGATTCAGGAATTACGAGCCTTTTTAGGCATGTTAAATTTCTACCGTCCATTTTTGAAAGATGCTGCGGAAACACAATCCATTTTGCACGATTACCTCAAAGGTTCAAAAAAAGAAAGATAAAAGATTAATTAATTGGACCGAAGAAGCAAAAGAAATATTCAATAAATGCAAGAATGACCTAGCAAAAGCAACACTGTTAAGCTATCCCAATTCAGAACTACCTCTGTCGCTTTGCACAGATGCTTCAAATTGGGCGATAGGCGCAGTTTTGCAACAATACGAGAACGAAGCATGGAATCCAATTGCATTCTTCTCGAAGAAGCTAAATGAAAGTCAAAAAAATTATAGTACTTATGATCGAGAATTACTAAGCATATACATGTCAATCAAACATTTCAAATATATGCTGGAAGGAAGAACATTTAAAATATTTACTGATCATAAGCCCCTAGTCTTTGCCTTCAAGCAAAGAAATGATAAGGCATCTCCGAGGCAAGTTAGACAACTACAATACATTTCACAATTCTCTACAGATATCATCTACATCAAAGGAGAACAAAACATAGTTGCTGATAACTTATCGAGAATAGAAGACATCACCAAGATAATCGATTATGATGAGATAGCAAAAGAACAAGATAAAGATAAGGAACTTATAGAACTTATCAATTCGAATAAATCTCTAAAATTCAAACGCTATCCATTACCATCTGGTAAAAGTTTGTGGTGCGACACATCTACTGAAAATATTAGACCATTCGTTCCCAAACAATTCAGAATGAAAATTTTCCAACAAATACATGGATTATCACACCCTGGAATTAAAACATCTGTGAAAGACATGACATCGAGATTTATATGGCCAGACATAAAAAGAAATATAAAAGAATGGGCGCAAACTTGTATTCAATGCCAAAGAAATAAAACTTCTCGCCATACAAAATCAGAAATTAAGCAATTTAAAGAACCTGATGATCGTTTCAGCACGGTTCACATAGACTTAATCGGCCCATTTCCACCCTCCAACGAATATGTTTATTGCCTCACGTGCATAGACCGTTTCACCGGTTGGATTGAAGCAATACCCATACGAAACGAAACTGCCGAACCAGTAGCAAGAGCATTTTACGAAGGATGGATCACCAGATTTGGAGTCCCATATGAAGTGATCACCGACCAAGGAAGGCAGTTCACTTCGGAATTGTTTAAAACCTTGGCGACTTTATGTGGAGTGAAACTTAAGCACACCACCGCATATCACCCACAAAGTAACGGAAAAATTGAAAGATTCCATAGAACACTAAAAGCAGCAATAAGGGCGCACAACTCAAATAAATGGACAGAGTCAATTCCCACGGTACTGCTAGGACTAAGAGCAGCCTTGAGAAAAGACTCTGACTACTCATTGACACAAATGGTCTATGGAAAAACAATTAAACTTCCAGGCGAGTTTTTCGACGCCCCTAAAATTTCAACCACCCCGGAGACATTTCTCCACAAACTGCAAAAGCAGATGGAATCACTCAAGCCCAAGTTAACACGACACAATACGTCCCCCAAAATATTTGTTTTCAAGGACTTAGAGACGTATTCTCATGTCTTCTTGAAGACATGCAGAGTGAGAAAATCATTGGAGCCTGCCTATGAGGGCCCATTCAAAGTTACTTCTAGGACCGACAAATACTTTTCAATCGAAATTAAAGGAGAGGAAATAAATGTTTCTATCGATAGACTAAAACCAGCCTACATACTAAAAGAGGAAGAGGACATAGCCACCACACCTGGAGTAGCTGGGGACCCAAGACTCGCCCCACCTGGAGAGGATAAAGAACCTTCCGCCAGTGCTGCCCCCAAGATGTCAAGATCTGGAAGGACAATAAGAACCCCTGTTCGTTTCAGAGATAAGGTGGAATGTTACCCAGGTTAGGAGTTGTTGTCCTACATTGGTCCTAATCTCGTAACTTAGTTACTTGGGAGGGAGTGATGTAGGGACACCACTCATTCTCAATAATTATTCTAGAAAATGTAAATTCAATTTGTATATTTTATTTTTGGTTATAATTGATAGTTTAGAAATTATAATCTTTTTGTAAAAAATATTTGTTATCATCATCAATTATATTGTTGCCTTCGAATTGTAAACAAAACTTTGTATATAAAGACATTTAAATATAAGATATTGAATTAATATGTGTGAAGAAAAATAAATTGTTTAATTATTCAAAGTTGTAATAATCGAGCCTCAAGAAATGCCCACACATATTTATAATTAATAACAATAAAATTTAACAACGTAACGTCTTTTGCATCGGCTTTTACACGTCATTTAGACATACTCTAATCCTATATATAGAATAATCGAAGAGAGAATATATATAATAGTTAGAAAAAAGAGAGAAAGACAGAACCATGTACTTTTGATCAAACTAATAATAAGAAGACAAAAAGTTTTGTAAAGAAGGTAGTTAAGATTGTTAGTATATATATATATATTTTTATAATTTTATATCTTATCCTTTTTTTTTTTTAAATGATTTTTTAAATTTTTTTATTTTAAAATATGAATATAAATAGTTGTATTTAGTAATATATCTATACTATGAATTAACTTTTGTTATAAGTTTGGTTATTATGTTTTGAAACCCTAATGGCAGACCAGACATATACAAAAAAATTTAAATTGGAGTAATTATTGAAAAAAGAGGTCTGCTGAACCGGGAATTCTCAAATAGAAGTTCAGCGGCGTTTCATCCCTTCTCTATTACGTCATAGACCTCTTTTCAACCTGATTTTATGTGTTAATATAAAGTTACTTCAGTGAAACATTTATATAAACAGATATAACGAATATAAGTGTTACCAAATTCTTACTGTGAACCTACCTTGACCGCGCCGCCTTCAACTGTAAACATCTATTTCTGGATGACACATGTTGTGGGGGGGTGGGGGACAAAATTAGATCGTCCATTCTGAAGTTTTAGAACAACAAGATATTCAAAGAAGAAATAAAAGATAGTTAAGGGAAGAAATCCAAACTTTATAATCTTTACAGCCAGTTATATTAAAATAACTGATTCAACACTTATTCATCTTTCAATATTCCTTTAAAAAGGCAAACTATTAGAGTTTAATAAAGCTATTAATTGTGAAAATTCACTTTTATTTAACTTCCATTTTCCTCCCCAGAAATTGGAGATTAAACAAAATGAATTCTATACAATATTACTTTAAAAATCTTGTGAAAAAATCTTCAAATCAGCTATTTAATTTAAGTTTAACTAATTGTTAAAGATTATAAATTTGTAGTATTTATTATTGAGGGAAATTATAGAAAGTTGATTTAATAAATGGATACTTCCATTTATTTTTTTTTAAGTATTTTATAATTGATATACTGTTGAAATATTTTACTTGTCTGATACTAAATTTGTTTTAATAAATTCCATGTTTAAATTTTTAACATCTTCTATGAAATTTTCTAATATATTATTTATTCTATAAAATCTTAGAAACTGACCAAAATATATACCTTTACAACAATTTAATGAAATATTAGAATTCATATTACAGTATTTTATAATATTGAAATTATAATTACTTTTTTTATTATAAATTTTAATAGCATTATTTGTAAGGTCTATATTTAGGTCTAAAAAGTTAACTTTTTTGTTTCTATAAATTTTTTCATTGTTCTTAAGTTTTAAGTATTTAGGATAAATTTTAGGTATTAAGTTTTTGAACTGTGGATTATTAAATATTATGATGTCATCTACATAGCGGAACATTTGCCAGTTAAAATTATTTTGTAGAAAGTATTCTCTTTCGTACCAGAATAATATTAAGTTTGCTAATAAAGGACTAGAAGATGTTCCCATGGGAACGCCTTCTGATTGAATATATATTTTATTTTTAAATTCTATATAGTTAAAATTTAAAAATGTTTCCAGTAGAGTTTTTGCTGTTTTAAGATCTAATTTAATTGTTTTATATCTGTTATGAATAATTTTAATGTGGAAAGTTTTGTCATTAATGATTTCGTTAAATAAATTGGTTATTTTATTATTTAGATCTCTTAAATTTATTTTAGAATATAGGTCCTCAAAGTCAAATGTGTGTACTGTTTCCATGTTTGTCCAATTGTTCATTAAATAGTTAATGATTTTTTTATTTGAGTCGATAAATTTATAATTATATTTATTAGTTAATTTATTAATAATAAATTGTAGTGTTGAATTTATTTATTTATTTATTTATTGTTACAAAAGCACGAAGTCCAAAGGACTATTGTGCTGTGCTAGTATTATTTATATATATATGATTAATTATTTACACGATGGATTAGTATTGTTTTGTAAATTATTGTACAAATAGTTCTAAACTTAACAAAGTTCTCATAAGATAGAGTATATACACAAAGAGAATTTGGTAATGTTTCAAAGTATCTACATACAATTTGATTAGTCAGAGGGCAAGATAAAAGAAGATGCTCTGGTGATTCAACATCTAAGCGGCATTCACATGTTGGATCATTGATAGCATTCAGTTTGAATAGGAAACTTAAGAAGGGTCCTTTGCCAGTTAAGAATAATGTAGTGAATTTATCAGAGGAAATGAAATTTGGGACAGCAATTGGAAAGAATTTCTTGAACAGTTCATTAGATTGAGAAAGATAAAACTTAAATTTTAGATCCAGATATAGTTTGTTTAATTCTTTTTGAAGGGGTTTTTTGAGTGTTCGATCTGTGAGAGAATTTGTCATATTATACTTTGTTTGTAATAATTCAAGATAATCGGACAGTAAAGGGGTTTTCGCTAGTATATGTGTGATGTAAGAAGATGAAGTCCTATAAGCATGAATGCATCTAATAAGAATTTGATATTGTATAGAATTCAACTTGGATCTTTTTGCTGCAGTGATAAAAGGAAACCAAATATTTGATGCATAGCTTATTGTAGAGCGTATCATAGCTTTATATAAGATCAATCTACGTCGAGTATCAATGCCCCAAGTACGTGCACATAATGAGAATAATATATTCTTAAGTTTCGTAGCTTTCATAATTATATTGTCTACATGTGTTCCAAAATTAATCTTATTCCTTTGTCTATGATTTTTAAAAATAACTCCCAAAATTTTAACAGTTTCTGATGGTTGAATTATTTTTCCATCAAAATTAATGGGCAATTTTTCATAGTTATGTAGATAGAGTATACCTGTTTTGTTTGGACTTAGTGAAAGTTTTACCTTTTCACACCATGCTTTGATTTTTATTAAACATTTGGTAATATTATAATGAAGATCATAGATGTTTGAACTCCATACCACAAATGTCACATCGTCCGCGAAAGCAATCACTCTAGCAAAACTTTCGTTAAAAGATAAGTTGAAATCATTAAGTAATATATTCCAAAGAATAGGAGAAATAATACCACCCTGGGGACATCCCTTATTTATCTTTTTTATACACTTTACATTAGTATATTTAAACTCTACACTCCGGTCTTCAAAGTAAGAATTAATTATTTTTATAAGTACCGCTGGAAAATTTGCCTTGTCCAATTGTTGGAGAATTGCCGGATGCCATGCGTTGTCGAAAGCTCCGCTGATGTCCACTGTTACTATTGCCGTATTTTCTGTTTCTCTTTTCAAAAGACTTAATTTAGTTATTTCTTGTAAAGCAGAGATTGTTGATTTTTCTTGTGTAAATCCATGTTGAGCAGGATGCATAACATTATTACTATTAATATGATTTAAAAGTTCAATATGAATTAGACTTTCAAAAATTTTACCTAAATTAGAAGACAAGCTTATAGGGCGGTAGGCTTTCGGATCTTTATAATTTTCTTTATTAGGTTTTTTTATAATCATTACTGCTGACTTTCTCCAGGCCTCCGGATAATAATTAAGTCCCATACAAGCATTGAACAATTTTGTTAACACAGGAGATATATGATGAACTGCCGTTTTGATCATCTGATTGCTTATATGATCTATTCCTGGAGCCTTGCCATTTTTAAGTTTTTTAATTATTGAACAGATTTGAATATTATCAAAATAAATGATTTTATCATTAGAAAAAGTATAACTCTTGTCTCTGATTAATTTATGATAGTTTGTGTCAGAAGATTGACAGTCATTCGGAAATAGAGAAGATAAAAGATTTTTCATTTCTGATTCGAGCACATCTTGAGATACATCTAGAATTGGTAAATCAAAAGACCTAGGAGAAATTTTTTGTTTAAAAGTTTTGTAAGTATTACCAAAAGGAGATGTATTTTCAACTTCCTCCAGGAATACCCTCCAGCTTACATTTCTTGTTTTTTCAATAATATTCATATACTTATTTCGTATTTCCTTATACATATTTTCATCAACTAGCTGTCTATTAGACCGTTTACCCCGATAATATAGATTTCGAACATATTTAAAATGATTTTTAAAAAGTTCCAGTTCATCCGTCCACCAATTAAATGGATTATTATTTAAATATTTTGGTTTTAATCGTAGAGATGCATATGCAGCTTCAATAAATATGTCAGTTATGTGAGAAACTACACAGTTTATATCGTTTATATTTACTATTTTACCTAATTTCATCATTGCCTCATTTATCCTAGACACATAGATTGCCTGCTCATATTTTTGCCAATTGGCTCTTTTTTCTTGAAAATACCATGTAGAATTATTTTCATGTAATAAACTTTCTGTTTCCAGACTAATGTCGAATGAGATTGCGTGATGGTCTGTGATTTGCGAAAGATTTAACGTTTTCCATCCATTAACAAGTACATGAGCATGACTATTAGTAATAGTAAGGTCTATTATACTTAATCCTCGACATGTTTTGTTTCGATTGTTATGTATGAGCATATTGTGAAAATCAATTATAGGTTGAAGTCTTCTACCGTTTTGATTAATAATATTATCAAACCACATCTGACTTCGAGCGTTAAAATCTCCAGCTAAAATCAATGGATTTGTGTTAAAATTTTTAATTAATTTATCAAGGAATTGAACATGACAGGTATCCATTTTATTAGGGTGTATATAAATATTTGAAAGAATAATTTGCCGTTTAGTAGTTTGTACTGATATAGTGGTTGCAAATGAATTTGAAAACTCTTTAATTAATTTACATGATAAGAAAGGGTTTGTAACGATTGTTGCGGTATATATTGGAACTCCCGGTATATTTGCATAATATATTTTTGAACGCATATTAAAGATTACTTCATTATTTATACTATATGGTTCTTGAACTATAATCATATCATATTTTTCTTTAGAAATAAATTCCCTTATTTCATTATTAACCAAATTGCTTTTCCGCGTGTTTTGTTGTAGAATTTTTAATTTGAACATTGACCAAAAAACAAGAATAAATCTATTCTAATCCAAAGTAACAATATCATGATCTAAATCTGCATAACATGTTCTTTGTATCTCATATTTCATTTGTTGAAGGAACACAGGACATAATTTGTCATTAGAACGATGATTATTGCTATTCCTATATTTAGGATGCGTAGAGCAATTTATGCACTTGGGCAAGGATTGACAGTTAACATGTTGGTCATTGTCTCCGCAATTTTTACATTTTATGATGTTACATGAATTTTTACTATGACCATAACTAAAACAGTTTTGACATTGACGTACAAGCACCTTATCCTTCATATATGTAACCTGTATGTCTGTATATATACGTTGTAATTTCTTCATAATTTGGTATGTTGCCGGGGAAATGCGGAGAACAACATCCTGTACATCAGTATTTGATCTCATAGCGAACAGAACCTTTATCTTCTTCTCTCGACCTTCTAACTCTGGGTTCATATTGCATAAAATCGAAGGCAATTCCTTAATATCTGTAGATTTAGTAATTGACTTAAGAACAATTGTAGGATCTAGTGGTTTTGGTGCATAAATTAATGCTTTTTGATTTACCTCATCAATCTTTTTAAACTCTTCAATCAATGCATTCAAATCTTCACCTGAATCAACTTTAAGTATTACGCCAGATTTTGATTTTATTATTTTATTTATTTTGACTTTAGATCTATCATTTCTCATCTTTTTAATACCATTATTTACTTCGCCTAATACTTCAGCCGGGGAAACATTTAACTTGGATTTAAATATTATTGTTTTATCCGTTACGTTTTGATTTTGCATAACTATTTTATCGTCTTCACTAGTAACTCTCGTAGCTTGAGCATATGACCTATTATAAAATTGACTTGAAGGAGATATTTTCTTTATTGATTCGTCCAGATTTCCAAGTCTATCATAAATAGAGCCATTGATTACAGCGATATCTCCCATTGTATCCATCAATATATTTAATTGCTTTAGCAATCCCTGTACAATTGTAAGATCATTTTGATTTATGCTTTTATTTGTAGATGAGTACTTTGATTATAATGTGTCGGCAATTTGTTCCGAGATGATCTTATGCTGAATCCTACATTCCTCAGTACGTTTTTCAATTTTATCGACCATATTGTTCTAACAAGCGGCAAGCGGTCGCGCCGCGCCGTCTGCTGATATGCAAATCAGCTGTATATAAAATGTTTAAGTATACTTAAGAGTTGGTTGTTATATGAATAATAATATAAAAAAGTAAGGTATAAAAGATTTTAAATTTCAAAAACAACTCTAAAAACAAATTTGAAGTAATATTTACCGGAATTCGCGGAGCGCTGCAAAAACACGTCCGCCCGACGATAAATATGCAAATTATTCTCAATTGTAGTGTTGAAGCTAATTGTATATCAATGTTTTTTATAACTGAATTTATACCAGATGTGATTGTTCTGAAAGAAATAGGTTTTTTGTGTAGTTTAGGAATTATATAGAACTTTGGTATGTTTGGATTTTTGTAGTGATTATAAATTTTTAGTGAATTTTCAACGTTTTTGATGTCTTTTTTTGATTTTTGTGGCTGTAGTTCTAGCAAAAGTGTATTTATGATTATTATCAATTTCCTTTTTTAGTATATCGTGGTATAGAATTTTACAAATTATAGATAAGTTATTGGAACATTTATCTATAGGAGTGATAATAAAGTCCTTCTGTAATTTAATTATATTTTCTTTAAAAGAAGGAATATCTGAATTAGGTTTTGTGTATTTAAGTGTATTATTATAATAATTTATAATTTCCTTTTTAATATTATGTTTCCATTCTAGAAAAGTAAATTCTGGAATACTGTATTTTATACTAGTTTTATTTATGAAAATATCTATATCTTTTAATATAGATTTAATTGTATTATTATAATTGTGTTTAATTTGAGGTATATATTTATACCCTTTATTTAAAATATCCTGATATTCTGGATTTAAAAAAGAAAAATTGCTAGTTAATATATGACCAGAAAGCTTATATCTATCGATATAGTTGCTGCAATTACATTTAATTTTTTTAAAATTTGCCAAATTATTAATAAATTGGTTATAATTGCAAACTAAATTACCTATATTTTTGTTGTATCTCCAGATTGTTTTGAAATTTAATTTTTTTATAGGGAAAAGATGATTAATGTTTTGGTTATTAAATATATCATTAAACTTAATATGATTAAATAAATTGTTATTAAATTTAATGATAATATTAATGTTATTAGTAGATTGTTTAATTTTTCTGTATTTAAAGATGTCGTGTGTGATATCTATTAATCTGTTAGTCAGATTATGAATTTTAATATATTCTATAAGTTTGATAAATTTATTATTATTTAGTTTAAATAATGTTTTAATAAATTTATCGACGAAGTTGTTAGTGTACATTTGTTTTGGGTCCAGTAATTCTTCAAATTCAATGTAACCTAATTTATTGGTAGTTTTACCTCTAGTTTTATTAGGTTTAGTTTTAAATTCATTTTTTTTGTATTTGCAGCTGATTTCATAAGTTGAAATTTCTTCTGTTTGTGGTTTGTATGTGTAGTTTAATTCGTCATTAAGTCCATAAGGGAATAATGTGTTGTGTTTATAAATGTAGTTGTTTTCTAATAATAGTCGTTGTCTTTTGTTTTGACATATGTCTAGTATTTCTATCTTAAAGTTATTAAAAGAATGTAATTGATTGTGTTCTTTCATATATATATGTCATAATTTGTATATAATTAAATGCAACCCCGACCCACTATGTATGTACCATGTATGATTTTCAAAGATTTAATAAAAGAATAAGGTAACTGGAGGAAAGAAAGTAACAAAAGACATAGGAAGACGTCGCAGTTAACCTTCTGACCCCAGGTCCCTGCGAGCTAAGTTTAAACCGACACTTCCTGGAAAAACAGGACGTATCTAATGACCAGAAGTTATAAATGTTAAAGCTAACATTCAATACTTCCTGACAAAGCAGGACGTATTTTGATAACCGCGGAAGTAAATCGAGTCGAACAAATAAGACACTTCCTGACCCAGGCCGGGCGTAACTAACACCAAAGGAAGCCGCCGGCCCATCAGAAGACAGCACCTTAAGTAGGTCAACCAATAGGAAAGGATCATGTGACATCTCTCGACCAATCAGAGAGAAACTGAGGCTTGGTGTTAAATCGGAAAGCAAGAATGGGTAGTTACGCTTGAGCTCTCATAGGAACAACACCTACAGGGTTCACTGGCTCTCGCCGAGTTCGGACAGTGCTCCTTCGCTTCCAACAAGGTAACATCTACTCTAGAGATATCTCTCTCCGCTCATTTCATCATCGCCATGTGATCAACTAATTAATAAGTCAAATCGCTCAACTCTTCTCAAGCTTTCTTCCCTCCAACACAGTTGCCTCTTATTTTCCAACTCAATCACGTGTCCTGATTATTCCTAACTGTATGCTGCAACTTCCACTCAAACGACTGCGCTTCAACCAAATCTCACCATTCGCATCCAACAACAAGAAACCCCGCAACGATATTGCCACAGAACGGTTAAGTCGACAGGATAAAGGGATGGAATTTAATCAGGATCCCACAGGCGTAAAGTCAGACGGTCCAACGGAAACAATGGAAAGAAGGCAAGAAGTAAGAGAGAGCGAATCGGCAAGAGAAAGACAGGAGGTGACCGACCGAGAGACAACTGCGCCCCTAGCGGACGCCGTCAACCAACTGTCAACATTCCTGACGCGAGTAAAAATTTCTGATGGAGCGGAGTCGGCGATCCCACCTTTCGACGGCGCATACAGCGCGACACAGTTTTTCCAGACGTTCGACCGAAAAATGGAAGACGCATCCATGGGAGAACAAGAAAAATTATTGCGCCTGCCAAACTACCTGGTGCGAAAACCCCTGGAGCTCTTCAGGAAACTTCGGCTGGCCGACCGGAGTTATTTCCAGGTGAGACAAATCCTCCTAGATCTCTACCCTGAGTCAAGCGAAGCGTCCTTTGCGAAATATTTCGCCATGAAACTCACTGGACAAGCCAACTTAGAGACCTACTACCGGGAAAAAACCGCCATGGGATTGCAACTAGGACTTCCACAAGAGGTGATCCTCGAGACGCTGACAGAAGGACTGCCATTCAACGACCAGCGCCTAGTCCGCGTAGTGCCTCCCGAGAACCTAGGAGAGTGGTTCCGACTGGTACAGCGGATCCACGGGCCCAGTGTACCGGCAACGCGATCCAGAGAAGATCAACCACCCACAATGTCGGGTCCGTACCACAGCACATCCCGACGCCCAGGTGCATGGAATGCACCTCTTCCGCCGTCCAACTGCAAGTTCTGCGGCGCGAGACACTGGCACAGCGAATGCCGACGTCGACCAATCCCGACGACCCACGAAAAAGTTCGGACAGTGCAAACGGTCCCAAAATCACCAGTTCCGACTTCATCACAACCAAGTCAAGCCAGAGACACCTCAGCCGGGCAGCCCTTTCGAGACTGAGGTAGGATCCCTAAACCAACTGACTGTCAAACTCTATCTAGCCCCTAATGTATCATGCCCCTTTTTAATTGATACAGGCGCCAGCCTGAGTATAGTGCCATATAATATTTATCATATGCTAAAAACCCACCTGCCTAATTTAACCCTTGAGGGACATTCACTACACCTCCAAACCCTAAACGGATTTGCAAAAACCATGGGTAAACTATCTATCCCACTGACAATAGGACAAATATCACGAAAGGAGTATTTCCATGTAGTGAATGCACCATTGCCATTCGGAATTCTTAGTATCAATAGCCTCCATAAATTCAGATTAACCATAGATTTTAATAAATGCACTATACTCCAGCTGGGCGCCCCATTGTCTACCCTTTCCTACCATTTTAATCATGTGTCCAATGTATGCACGTACTGGCAATGTCAGGCGATGTCACAAAAAATTTTCCCCACATCCCAACTATCCGCCTATGACAACCATTGCGTGCATTCATTGAGAAAACCCCACTTATCTACATGCCCCTTTTTCACTAAAGCCAATTGCCCTTTTTACATGCCCTCAAATAATCAAACCACAACAACTTCAACTTATGAACCTGTCCAAAACGCACCCACACAGCGGGATAACTCGCATACCAAAAACCTAGGTGATCACACACCGTTACACAACTCTCACATGACCAACCCACACAACGAACTCGACACTCACACTAATACACAACAAAACACTTTACCCCATGCATACTACAACACAACACCTAACACTCACTATACACCACAGTTCACAACACTTCTACAAAGGTACACTCACATTTTTTCACAGGACAAATTCAACGTACCATGCTTACGTATTCCACCAGTAAAAATACCCACGAATTCCAAAAAAATAATCACCATACGTCCATATCGTGTTCCGATATGTGACCAACAAGAAATCCGTAACCAAATACAACAAATGCTGGAGAACGGCATCATAGAGCAATCTTTTTCACCTTTCTCGAGCCCTGTCACCCTCGTCACTAAGCGCGACAAAACCAAACGGTTTTGTATCGATTATAGGAAGGTGAATGAGCTAATCAGCTCTGATGTCCATCCCCTCCCGAGAATCGAGGATATCCTAGACCGCCTCGCACAGGCCAAATATTTTTCCACGGCCGACATATCCTCTGCGTATTGGCAAGTCCCAATACACCCCGATTCTCGACCACTGTTAGCATTTGCCACCTTTGAAGGATTATACCAACCCACTCGATTACCTTTCGGGTTAAAAACCAGTCCTCAGATTTACGAACGAGCCATAAGTCAGGTCCTACAGAGACACGGACTTGACTGTGTGGCACATTACTTTGATGATTTCATCATTTACTCCAACACATTGGAGGAACATCAAAACCACCTGCGACAATTTTTCGCCTTTTGCGAAGCGGAGAAGTTACAACTTAACTTCGCGAAATGCGAATTTTTAAGCAATCCATAAATTTTCTAGGTTACACCATCACAGCTGGTACAATTACACCACTTACACGCAATACCGACATCACCCACGCCATAAAACAACCACACAACCGAAAAACACTACAATCCTTCTTAGGCGCTGTGAACGTCTATAACAAATTCATTCCGGAATACGCTCGCTTGCGAGCACCACTCAACAATCTCCTCAAAAAGGACGTCGTGTGGAACTGGAATGAAGCTTGTCAAGAGGCGTTCATTGACCTGAAAGGAAACCTCACACAACACCCCATTTTACACCTTTACAAAGAAGGTCTGCCATGCCAAGTGTATTGCGATGCATCCACCCTCGGTATAGCAGGCATTCTCAAACAAGTTCACCCTGACGGAAACGTATATCCAGTTCAATATTTCAGCCGAACATTGCGCCCACACGAGAAAAACTACTCCATCTCTGAACTTGAGTGCTTAGCAATCGTTGAGAGTGTGGAGAAGTTTCGCATCTATCTTATGGGCAGAAAATTTACAATATTTTCTGACCATCACGCATTGCAGTGGTTGAAAACCATCAAGAACCCGTCCGGTAGACTGTTTCGATGGAGTTTACGACTATCGAGTTACGAATATGAGGTCCGCTACATAAAGGGAAAACTACAATATGAAGCAGATCTCTTGTCCCGTAACCCGTTTTGTGGATTCTTGGACGCCACCCTTATCAAGACCCACCAACCTCCCCCATCGAAAGAGTCTAGTTTGACCATTGATCATAATGGATTACATACAGTTTCCCGAAAAGGTGTAACCAAGATTATACTTCCAAAACCACTCATACAACAACTCTTACAAACAGTACACACACAATACAATCACCCCGGTATTTCCCAAATGTCACGAATTATCTCCACACAATATTACTGGCAAGGTATGTCAAAAGATATTAAACAAAAAGTTAAGACCTGTCCCACCTGCCAATTAACAAAACGTCCAGTAGGACCCACTTACGGAGAATTAAGTCAACCTCCGGAATCTAAAGAACCCTTCGACCTTTTATCTCTGGACACCATAGCAGGATTTGCCAAATATGGCAACACCAAGATATACCTCCATGTGGTAGTCGATCATTTTTCACGCTACGCGTGGGCTTTTCCATCTAAATCCACCAGTACCACCACCTACCAACAGGTACTTAAACGAGTATTCCAGGATGGTTCTCCAAAACGCCTTCTTACGGATAGAGCACCTGCCTTCACTTCACCCAAATTTCGTAGTTTTCTACTTAATAGAAATATTCACCCATTGCTCACAACCAGCAACAATCCACAGGCCAACGGTCTATGTGAACGCCTAAACGCCACCCTCACGGGAAAACTTAGGTTATTACACCTAGAAAATCCTAAGGTCGCATGGACCAAGTTGGTCAAGAAGGTTACACTTATATATAACAAGACACCCCACTCTACCACAGGTTTTCCACCCATATACTTAATGTTTGGTATCCTACCTCCAGAAATCTCTAATCATAACACACCGTACCCAGATATCGACAAAGCTAGAAAAATTGCACACACACGCACACAAAACAAACATTTACAAGACAAAAACACTTATGACCAACGACACAAGCAACCACATTTCGAAGTAGGTGATCTAGTATTAGTAAAATTATATCACCACCCAAATACAGGGAAACTTGCGCCATATTTCACAGGACCTCACACAATATTAGAAATTATTTCACCAAATGTGGTCCGCATAGATCGACCAAATCAACCACTTCAAAGAGACACTGACACAATCCACGTCAACAAACTTAAACTGTATACAGAAAAAATCCATTATATCTCACCACCCGCCGTTAGCACCTATCATATAAAGCACAACCCCAATTATACGTTCCCTTTCAAACATTTAACACCCGAATTATTCCCAACAGAGTCATTAAGGTTCAAACCCACCAGCAGCGAACCTTTCAGGCATTTAGACCCTGCCATTTTTGCAACAAGACGATTTACATCACTCTTCCCCGATGTTAAAAACTGCAAACCTGACAACCAGCTCAATCATATCACACCACCCCCTAAAGATATCAAACAGGAGAACTACGAACCTACCAATCATTCAAATTCTACAATTAATAAGGTTCAAGCAAATATTTCAGAGTCCCCAGTTACAAAAATATGGACGAACATGGGACAATATCCTATATTTCACCTGATTTTTATCCTTTGTTTATTAGTTCTACCGTACAACTGTATCCCAATTTTATTCATTAATTACTTGTTTATATATGCCATGCCCGCGCAGAAAATCTTCGAACTACAAGAGGTAGTTTTTAATCTAGGACAAACATTTATAAAACTTCTCATAATTTTAGGAACCATCTTCGCAGAAAATCTAAATAAACTCCGAAGAGATAACAGTAACTGAAAAGATGACCAAACAATGTCGGAGAAACCACGCTCCAAAAACAAGCCCCGAGCCACACCCCAAAATAAATAGACGGCAGGAAATGAGGATTTGAAACACCACGACAGGAAGTATAGTCCGCGGCGGTTAAATTCGGCCTCTGTAAACAAAGCGGAGCGCCTTCGTCCGATCTCCAATTTCCCTCCCTCTCGTTTGCCCGACACACCCCACTTCCGTATCTCTAATTACAATGAGAAGATCCCCTATTGAGGTCGACTGGGAACCTCACTATGCCACCGGTTTTGATTCCAGTTCGAGTCTACATATCGATTTTTACCACCCAATTACACATCCACGAAACAACACCTAGAACTAGCTCACACATCTCTTACACAACCGACTTCTAACATTTTTCACAACACACACACAAAGACAAAAAATTACACATAAAGGTTATATAGATTTCCATGTCTCCTGTACACACAGCATAAACGCACTTGAGGGCTAGAATCACGTTTTTCACCAAAGTGTCGCTACAGATGAGACAAAAAATTTATAGGGCATAATGGAGCAAGTAAAACATTTATAGGGCAAAATGGAGCAACTAATACATGTAGATCAGGGCATGTAGATACCCAAGGGTTCCAACCAATACACCTTATTTTTCATATCAATCATTTTCATTATTTTCTCTCAATTAAAATTTAAATATTTAATCAATTTATCAATTTATTCAATTTATTAGCACTTTTAATCATCAATTATCATTTTTTTCCCAATTAATTTATATTATCATTTTCATTTATCAATTATCATTCTATTTACCACTTAGCTTAAACTGCCACAATTCAATTATCAACGAAAAATCATTGATTTTCGATTAAACTAAAAACATTAAATCACACTTTGTTGTTGAAACCTTTTTATTTTTCATTTTTCTTTTTTCCAAACACTCGACTTTGATTTCGCCCAACCACTTTTATTTTTATTTTGATTTCAAAAAGACCTTATGAAATTCCCTCGAATTCTTTTCCAAAATTCAAGCAAAAAAGTAATTAGGCAATTTCCTTTTTTTTTCACCATTCAACCAAGCACTCAACTTTGATTTCGCTCAAAAACCTTTTATTTTATTTTACTTTGATTTCTCAAAAGACCTTATGAAATTTCCTCGAATTCCTTTCCAAAATTCAAGCAAAAAAGTAATTAGGCATTTTTCCTTTTTTTTTCACCATTCAACCAAGCACTCAACTTTGATTTCGCTCAAAAAACTTTTATTTTACTTTTATTTTGATTTCAAAAGACCTTATGAAATTCCCTCGAATTCTTTTCCAAATTCGAGCAAAAAAAGTAACTAGGCATTTTCCCTTATCACCATGCAACAAAACAATTTTTCTTTTTCAACCAAAAATATTCAATTTTGATTTCATTCAACTATTTTATATTATTTTATTTTGATTTCAAAAGCCTTAATAGAACTCCCTCGAATTCATTTCTTAACTCGAGTAGAATTCGTTTAGGCGCATATTTCTTTTTTTTTTGCCCACTATGTACCATAACATTCATTGATTTCTTACAATTAAAAAATTTTTTGATTTCTATTAATTATACTCAACCTATATCATCAACACCATGCTATTTTACTTATTATGTCACCAGCAATGCTTGTATATAGCCCCTCAATACCCACAACTAATTTTCCCACAAAATTATTTTTCACTTTACAGAATTCTCTCAGGCTAACCCCTTCTTGAATTCTTCACATGTAGGGGGCGCATCTGTCATAATTTGTATATAATTAAATGCAACCCCGACCCACTATGTATGTACCATGTATGATTTTCAAAGATTTAATAAAAGAATAAGGTAACTGGAGGAAAGAAAGTAACAAAAGACATAGGAAGACGTCGCAGTTAACCTTCTGACCCCAGGTCCCTGCGAGCTAAGTTTAAACCGACACTTCCTGGAAAAACAGGACGTATCTAATGACCAGAAGTTATAAATGTTAAAGCTAACATTCAATACTTCCTGACAAAGCAGGACGTATTTTGATAACCGCGGAAGTAAATCGAGTCGAACAAATAAGACACTTCCTGACCCAGGCCGGGCGTAACTAACACCAAAGGAAGCCGCCGGCCCATCGGAAGACAGCACCTTAAGTAGGTCAACCAATAGGAAAAGAGCATATGACATCTCTCGACCAATCAAAAGACAACACCTCAAGTAGGTCAACCAATAGGAAAGGATCATGTGACATCTCTCGACCAATCAGAGAGAAACTGAGGCTTGGTGTTAAATCGGAAAGCAAGAATGGGTAGTTACGCTTGAGCTCTCATAGGAACAACACCTACAGGGTTCACTGGCTCTCGCCGAGTTCGGACAGTGCTCCTTCGCTTCCAACAAGGTAACATCTACTCTAGAGATATCTCTCTCCGCTCATTTCATCATCGCCATGTGATCAACTAATTAATAAGTCAAATCGCTCAACTCTTCTCAAGCTTTCTTCCCTCCAACACAGTTGCCTCTTATTTTCCAACTCAATCACGTGTCCTGATTATTCCTAACTGTATGCTGCAACTTCCACTCAAACGACTGCGCTTCAACCAAATCTCACCATTCGCATCCAACAACAAGAAACCCCGCAACGATATTGCCACATATATTACCAATTGATTTTTTAGCGTGGTTTCTATGTAGGTTTATTCGTATATTTAATGGATTACACGTTTGTCCTATATATGATAATTGACAAATTTGGCATGTTAATTTATAAATAGTATTTACTAATTTACAACTAGTCGTTTGAAAAGTGTCATGGTTCTTAAGAGAGGGACAAGTTTGACAATTCTTTCTTAGGCAATTCTTAGCGAGTTTAAATTAACATAAAAGAGGTGCTAACCCTAATATGCTGGTAGTTTTTTTTACTTTTTTAGTTTGTTATTCTATTGAAAAAAAATTTTTTTTTTTAAATATATTTATCTTAATTGTTTTTGTGATGATTAAATTTGTAATTAAATGAATAATTAATCTATAAAAATATAGATATTACTGTTTGTTATCTGTTATATTTTTAAGAATAACTAATAAAAAACATCTTTAAACTATCTAAACACTGAAAAAAACAAAAGTTCTGAAGTTATTTTTTTTAAAATTACTTTTATAATTTACTTTTTTATAATCAAACAATAAAAGATAATTATAATCTGTATGAAGTTTTATTTATATTAGAATATCTAATATATAATTAAATTTGTATATTATATTATATATAAAAATATATCATAGAGCAAGCTCATATGAATTAATATAGTGTAAAAACTATATAATAAAAATATAACAGTGATTCTACATTTAAAACTTAAGGAGCAAACTTATAAGAATGATAAATCATATCAAGTAGATTTGGTTAGATTAGCAAGCTAAATCTAAATTAATTATAACAATAAATAGTTGTATAGTTTTATAGTTAAGTATTCTATTAAAATTATCTTAATTATTTTGATTATTTAAATTCAAATTATAAAATTAGTAAATTGTTATTATTTAGTATAGATAGAGAGAAAAAAAATCCTTTACTTCTAAAACATCATCTAGTTAATTATATATTTATAATTAATAACAATAAAATTTAACAACGTAACGTCTTTTGCATCGGCTTTTACACGTCATTTAGACATACTCTAATCCTATATATAGAATAATCGAAGAGAGAATATATATAATAGTTAGAAAAAAGAGAGAAAGACAGAACCATGTACTTTTGATCAAACTAATAATAAGAAGACAAAAGGTTTTGTAAAGAAGGTAGTTAAGATTGTTAGTATATATATATATATATATTTTTATAATTTTATATTTTATCCTTTTTTTTTTTTTTTAATGATTTTTTAATTTTTTTTATTTTAAAATATGAATATAAATAGTTGTATTTAGTAATATATCTATACTATGAATTAACTTTTGTTATAAGTTTTTATTATGTCATATATATATGTATATATATATGACATAATAAAAATATTATTTTTATTATTCATAAAATAATTAAAATTCTACAGTCACAGAGTTAAATTTTAAAATGAAAAGGAATCCTTAACAAAAGGAATATAACCTAATATTATTTTTATTGTAAATAGATAATAACATTGTTAGTTGTATGTATGCAAAAACTGTTTGCTTTAAAAGATAATCAAAATAATAAATATTTTTTGGGACAAAAGTTATCATTCATTTTTACCATCCACGACTGCATGAATTGGTAACGTAACTAGAATATACGTTTTATTTATGACAACTAAAATTTAATAGTCGACAGGATGTATTTTAACCCTGTACGAGAAATATTTCAGTAGATTTCAATTCCGTATATAAAAAAGAGAAAGCTCATTTGAAAATTGAAATAAAATATATATTTGATGATTATTTAAAGGCGTCTTACGTTCAGACGAAAATAGAATTGCTTTAAAGATGCAAATTTTTAACTATAAAATTCAAAATTACAACTTGAAAATTTAAAAATTTCTTTATAAATCTATATTAATAAAATGGAAATTTCATAAGTGGACATCACTAAAAACCTTCGTTACAAATCATCAATTTCAACCAAATTTTCAACATTTATGTAAAACGAGATGGAGCAGGTTTTGCTTAACATCAAAATATATTTCCTAACATTAACATGCGTAACTTCGCTGTTATCGATTAAATACAAAAAAAAAATCAACAAACAGAGTTAATTTTATTTATATATAAATACAAAATTAAATTTCAACAGAGTTAATTTTTTTACATACTAGCTAATAATCTCAATCTAAAAAATATTCAAAACAAGCAATTTTAAGATAACACCATATGTAAAACAGTCGGCCAAGAAAACAACAACGATATTACATCTTTCTCACATATTCACACACAATCTTGATTAATAATTAAAACTAATCTTTAACATTGTTTATTATACTTCAACTTTTATTTCTACATTTGTTTTTAAATACCCAATTGTTTTATCATGTTTCTAATTTCGCCTAACAAATATACAAATTTATAGTGACCAACATATGCAAATTTTATCTTTGTTTTTATTTAACTTGATATCGTAAACATAACATCCATTGTAAGCATTTTTCTGTTCACCTTCCGTGGTTTCTCTTTTCTCTGATAGTTTTTAGGTGTAGTATATTTTCTTATTACTAGACTACAAACATTCCCTCGAGAAAAACCTGGGCGAAGCCGGGTACATCCGCTAGTTAAATATAAATGCCAAAGTTAAAAGACAGAAGTAAAAGTAACATATTACAAATAGAAAGAAATATGTCAGATAACACTAATATAAACGTAGGTAAATTTAACCCTAGCGGAAGTCTAGCCCTAAAATCGTGGCTCAAATATTTCAATCAGAAGACTTTCTTAGAAGAATTAAATGATACCTGGAAATTGAAAAATGTTGGAGATTTTTTAGTAGAAGAGGCTTTTGATTTTTATGTGGAGACTTGCTTGGATATCACAAATTGGCCTGAACTAGAAAATAAATTATTGTCTCATTTCTATAAACAAGAAGTTAATCCATTCACTGCTTTTATTGAATTGAAATATGATCCAGAAAAGGGGATTGAAAATTATTTTAGGGAAAAAACGTCCCTAGCTTCTAAAGCAAAGATTACAAAAGAAAATTTAATAGAAGGCCTGACAAATGGGTTAACAACTGATTTTAGAAAACTAGTTATTACATCAAAAGTGGACACTCCAGAAGAATGGATAGCGTTAGTATCTAAATTAGAAATGATTGATCGACATAAGGAAATGGAGGAGGAACATTTTAAAAGGGAAACAGCCCCAAGAATAGAAGTACAACAAAAGCAATGGAGACATCCAGGTAGAAGCCCTATGGACTATGGTTCTAAAAGACGTCCCTGCCGAATCTGCCTGAACCGGGGACATGCCGGACGCTTCCATCCTGAGAATAGGTGCTGGTTTCGGGAGAAGGCCGTACAAGCCTTCCCAGCTGCAAGCTTCATGTCCGTGCCGTCTCGATCCATGGATACCTTGACGCAGACAGCAGCCCCTTCGAGCGAATGCCGACCAGCTCCGCCTCAATACTCCTGACGCCAAGGTCTGTATATGAATCTAAATATGAATAATATCAATATTATAGCTCTCATAGATACTGGCTGTACATTCTCCATAATTCCTCAACACATGTTAGATAAGATTGAACCAAACTATGTTGCTTTTAATAATTTACCTCTTATTAATCAGACATCCGGTATACTAAATATAAATTCAAAAATTAATATTAATACAACTATAGGATCTATTACTAGAGATATTGATTTTTATTCCTCTGATATTGATTTGCAATATGTATTGCTTTCTTTACACCATATAAGATTATTTAAATTAGAAATTGATTTTCAAAATTTTACAATTATTCAATTTGGTAGAATTCTTAATGTTAATTACCATAACCCTAATAATAATAATTATACACATCATAATGTAATTCCTTTATTTCCATCTATTATTCCTCCTAATGAAAATGATTTTAGAAATTTTAATTGTGTAGAATTAAATGAAAACTTTCACTATATGAAAAATCTGATTTAATAAAATTAATTAAGGAAAATAAGGAAGCTTTTGCTGCCCATAAATGGATATAGGACATATTAAAGCAGATCCAATTAGAATTAAACTTACCTCACAAACACCTATTTCATTAAAGCCTTTTAGACCTTCCTTCTCGGACAATATTGAAATTAAAAGACAGATTGAAGAACTTTTGAAATATAATGTCATTAGACCATCTTATTCCTCCTAAGCCTTCCCTGCTATGTGGGTAAATAAGCGAAATGAAGGTAAAATTCGACTAGTAATTGACTACAGAAAATTAAATGATATAATAAAAAGAGATTTTGAGCCCATACCAAGAATAGATTTTATATTAGATAAGCTTTCAGAAGCTAATATCTTCACTACACTAGATCTTTTATCAGGTTATCACCTTTTAGATATACACCCAGATGATAAAGAATACACAGCTTTTACTAACACTCAAAGACTATAGAAGACTATATATTTTTAAGTTATCAATAATATATTAGATATAACTTGACACTCATCTTTTCAATTGTTGCAAATATTTTACATTTTGATTTTATTTGTTGAGAAATTTACTCATCTGTTTCTATATATTTTCCCCTCACTAATTTTATATGGAACATTTCATATTCGAACATTCTTTTTTTTAATATAAATAATAAAACTTCGTGTGTAAATAATTCTTTATATTATATGGAAGTAAATAACCCATTATTTTATGTTTTTATTTTGATCAAATCAAATAAATGTGAAACAAGATGTTGGGTACCAATTTGTCATTATGAGAAATAAATTTGTGATTTTCAAAATATATTTTTTTGGCATGTGGCAAAATACTTTTTGAATCTTGAGAGCCCTGAGAAGGCCTACTTAATTCATGAGGTAAATCCCCTTATTCTATCGAGCGTCTTCTTCATCTCTGTCACCGTTTGCTTTTTTTTTTTTTTTTGGAATGGCGCTCTCCTATTGGTTCGCTACGATGGCGCCGCCAATGCGCGAGACACTTTGTTTTTTACTTTGACCCCCTCCCCCCCACTCGCTTTTTGGTTTTTGTAACTATTGTGTTGGAGCGGGTGGCTCCTTAAATAAATGCATATATTAGTTAATAACTAAATGGAATCCTCTCTTTCTTTTTCCCAGTAAGAGACGCCTATGGAAGCCAACAGTACATAGACAGATAAAGCACATAGGCTATAGTTATTAACTAATATATGCATTTATTTAAGGCGCCAATTTATAATTGTAACAAATAGTATTTGAATAAAAACATTCAATCGGGTAAAACACGGGCGTTAATGATCCAACAGGTCCACGTGTCTAAATTAAAACACGGGCGTTGCCCGGGTCATTCGGCTAGTGAATTATAGGAAGGAGACACCTATAAATTCAAATAATTTGGATAATTTTCAGCTACTGTCGAGAACAAAGGTACCAATAAGAATATGTAGAAGGAATAAAGAGCATCATTGATATAGTTACAATTGGTATCCTTCATCTTAATTGATAAATTATGTAAATAATAATGATACTTTTTTTTACTTTGAAAATGACTCCCTAATTTTTATCCTTGGAGGGAAGAAATGACATAATAAAAATATTATTTTTATTATTCATAAAATAATTAAAATTCTATAGTCACATAGTTAAATTTTAAAATGAAAAGGAATCCTTAACAAAAGGAATATAACCTAATATTATTTTTATTGTAAATAGATAATAACATTGTTAGTTGTATGTATACAAAAACTGTTTGCTTTAAAAAATAATCAAAATAATAAATATTTTTGGGACAAAAGTTATCATTCATTTTTACCATCCACGACTGCATGAATTGGTAACGTAACTAGAATATACGTTTTATTTATGACATATATATATATGTAATAAGAGATGTCCTGTCGACTCACCGTAATAATTTGTTGAGTTTGATGTCGACTACTGAAATAAGTTGAAGTTCTGGTAAGCCATGTGTAGAGTTTTCCAGTACCTCTCTGCACCTTGGAAGACCTTTAAAAGTTCTCACAAAATACAGGCAGTCGTGGTCGAGGCAGAGTGGAAAGTTTGGGGATGTCCCCACAAAAAACGAAGACACAATTGCACTAAGAAAGTTCCGTAACAGATAAAAGTTGAGCTAGGAGCGAACATGGAGAGCTAGAAGATTTCTTACTCGTCTACATGATGGATGGGATGGAACTCAGGTACGACCGACGTGAGCTGACGCTAAGGGTGAACTAAACTGTCAAGTCACTGTAAAGTGATTGTATTTATAGGTTAAAGACGGGGGGCCTTATGTGACAGGGGCGTTTCTGAGAAAGGGGGCCCTTACCTGCCCAGGTGTGAGAGGGGTCTCTGTATTCCACCACATGTGACAGTGTGGGTGGCCTTGTCGTGGGAATTGTAAATCTACCTGATTTATGACTTCCATCTTTAGACTTTGCTGTTTTGGCAATACTATATGCTCGATCTCTGCTTTAGCTCAACTCTTAATCAATTACAGAGTTTATTTATTTATCCACTTTGTACAAATTACATTACATATGGCGATGCAATGACACAGATTAATCACGCGCATAATTATTTATAGATGTGTTTCTATATACAACATGACAATCTTGTTATACGTAATTATACAATATAGGGTTGTTGGTTTAAATTACCATATATATATATGGGCTGAAATTTCAACCATCGCTTCAACCATCTGTTATCCGTTCAGGATATAACAAAGATTTCTTCTCTAAAACTATAAAAGGAGAAATGTATCGAATATATATGTCGTAACACAATCACTAGCAGTCATGGGCCCTCGTGGTCAGGCGTCAATGAATTTCATAAAGGAATAAACAGGTTGAATGTCTCCTAAGAGAGGCCAGCGCCGCTGGTTCAGGAGGTTTTCTGATCTACACGAGAGGGAGAGTTGTTGTCCAGCACATCTTTCGGTGGGGGGTCGTAAGTAAAACTAACTTACGACTTTTAAAAGTTGACCTCGTCCTGTCTTGGGTGCGGTGGACTTTCAATAAAACTTTAATACTTTATGATTAAATGATGGCCGAGCTGGCGCGTCGAATTGAATATACATTTTGGAACTGCTACACTATTTATAATCATGATACATATGAAAATCTAGTGTATATTTACATATACGAATATCACTACAGTTTATGCACCGGGTGAGAAAAATTAACTTATGGAGAGTGAAGATGAAAGCAAAAGGTATTTACATATAATGGAGGATATAATTTGTGTACGAATTGTTTTTAAATAATGTTTATAACTAATAAAATAGTGTAGAGTTGTAAAATAATAATTTTGGCGGAAAAAATGAAAATTAGTGTAAAAAATAAAAAGGTAAGATATAAAGATAAATTTGAATAATTATATACAGCCTTTAATGTTGAGAATAGTATTGAAAAGGGCATTTACTTGTAGGATAAACT
>CP092868.1:63326202-63448665 GCA_030710605.1 Cordylochernes scorpioides
GGAGAATGGGACCTGATGAAAGTAGTTTTTTGAGTGTGTCAAACGCCTTTTGACAGTCTGACGTCCATTCCCATTTAACGTTCTTTTTCAAGAGTTGATTTAGAATATTTCTAATGCGCGCATAATCTGCTCTGCACAAGCTTAACATATTTACATACTTCTTTTGACGAAAATAAATTATATCTCTTGGGCATTAATTATACAAATTATGACATATATATATACACTGACCGTTATATATATAACAAACTAGACGGGTGACCCGGGCTTCGCCCCGGGATTGACCCGTGTGCATATCTACCCGAGTGATATATATTTAGATAAGATTTTTTTATAATTGTTTGTTATTAGCATTATCTATTTGTTTGCATCAGCATAATTTAATCTAATCTTTGATAGAGGGCGCTGTTCGTGAGCTAAGTAGAATAATTTGAATATATAGTTTTAATAATTGATTTATATATTTTTTAAATAGCCTATCGTCTTCACCGTATTTATTTACCTATGTATGGAAATTTTGGTTTGAATTAGTGAACTACTGCGAATTTGTATACCGGACGTACAAACAAACAAACATACGAAAAAACAAACATACAAACATTGATTTTCATATATATAGATGTACCCGGCTTCGCCCGGTTTTTACCCGAGTAAAAGTTTGCCTAACGAACATTTGTTAAAACGATAATAGCAAACATCCAATCCCTACTGAATCTATACTTGTCAAGATAACTTTATGTTTGATACTCTGCTCCACCTAGCTGTACCCGTTCACACGTTGCTGTGTTTGAACAAAAAGCAGTTTTGATACCTCACATATAATTTATTAATCATCAAATATATACAATACATCAAAATGAAAATTAACAATAAAAATATCCCTACATATGTTATTTTATTATAACCTATGACAAAACATAGATATACACAGTTTATGGTAGAATAAACATGCTTCTTCACTTGTGGTATTAAACAATATTGCAAACGAATTTTGTAATTATTAAATATCATCATGAAATGAATGCTATTTGATGATTGATGGTGAACTTTATATTAGTAGTGCTAGAACCCCAACTCTGATTTAGAAAAAAATCAAAAACCTTCCCGGGGATATACCTTATAATTTCCCAAATTTTCACGGCGATTGGATGTATGGTTTTTGAATCGATCGAGTATAAACAGACAAAAACACATTCTTTTTTTTTATATTGTCAAGAAGCATCCAGATGGGACACCTGTCAATCATCCCTAGACCCCGGGGGGGGACCACAGATGTGAGGGGTTCTCGGAAGCTGATCTGAAAATAAGGAAAACGGGACGGTGGCTGACGCCATTCATTAGGATTATTTTTCTCTTGGGGTAAGTTGTACTTTCTCTCTCTCCCCATAAATACCCCTTATAATAAATTGATTATTCACAAACTTGCCTTTGCTTTATTTATCTCCGCGACATATTTTGGCGGAGACGCTGTGTAACGAGACAGTCACCAGACGTAGTCGTCGCCTTCAAGGATTGCAACCAGAGCTATCTACAGTGCTTGCTTTTCCTGCTCGGAAGAAAATGGAGAGAGAAGAAAACCGACCCTTCTGCCATCGGTGGAGAGACCTTACTGTCTTCTCGGGAGAACGTGGGGAAGATTCGCAGCGTTGGCTGAGCGACTTCCAGCGTGTGGCACGTTACAACAAGTGGGATGACTCCATGTGTCTGGCCAACGTCATCTTCTACCTCACTGGCACAGTGAAGTGCTGGTTCGAAAACTTCGAGGAAATCTTGAATTCGTGGGAGGAATTTAAGATAAAGTTTTGTGAAATATTTGGGAACAAGGAAGACACGGCTAGAAAAGCCGAGAACATTCTTCGAACTAGAGCGCAGACGAGTGGGGAAAACGTCGAGAGCTGCATACAAGAAGTCCTCCTTCTTTGTAAACAGAGCAACCCCAGAATGTCGGAAGGAGAAAAGGTGAGCCACCTGATTAAAGGCTTAGCGGAGGAAGTGTATCAGGCACTTGTTGGGAAGGACATCAGCAAGGTGGACCAATATGTTGTGTTCTGCCGCCGATTCAAGGCATTCAAGAGGATGCGTGTTGCACCGCCCAGGTTCAACCGACTGCCCAATGTGACCACCATCTCGACCGCTGAATCTGAGAACCTAGAAGCCCTGATTAGAAGAATAGTAAGAGAGGAGGTTCAGAAGTTTATGGCTCCCCCTTCTACATTTGCCGCCCAGGATATCGACACTCCACCTCCCGACCTACGGGATGTCATCCGTAGTGAAATCCAGCAGACATTGGCTCCTATCTCTGCCCCTCGTCAGCCCGAGAGCTTCTGCCCTCGGCGACAATACCTCCCCCAGAACGATCAAGGTTACCGACGAAGAACTGAAGGACCACCAAATAATCAAAGGGTCAGTGGCGTACTGAAGATGACAAACCAATTTGCTTCCACTGCGGACGACCCGGACATGTCGTCCGTTATTGTAGAGAACGACAGCAGGTCTTCGCTGAAGCCAGGTCAAGGAATGGCGGAGAAGGAAGAAATGTTGGATTTTCGAGTCGACCCCCGAGATATGACGCCGACGACGACTATGTAACGCCCCAAACCTCGACGTACTTCTACCGGAGCTCTTCCCCACATCCAAGCCGTGCAAGGTCGCCAGCCCGAAGACAATCCCAGTCGCCAGCCCGTCGTTTCAGCCGTTCTCCCAATCCTCAGAATGTGAAAAACAAAGTGGAGCGGCTTCTAACGGGGGTGAGGTCGCCATTGAGAAAAATCCTCCAGGGTATATCGCCGCTAAATTAAAAGAAAATTTTGTTATGGTCGAAATAAATGGGCGCAAAATTAAAGCATTGGTGGATTCAGGAGCCGACTTTTCTGTTATTTCAGACAAATTTCACTCGAACTAAAGACACCTCTTTTCAAAGAACCAGGTCCCATTCTTAAAGCCGCAAATAAAAATTTAATAGAGACCCTAGGAAAATGTGTCCTGAACATAGAAGTTAATGGTCTGAAGATATCCTTTGAATTCGTTTTTATGGTGGAATGCAGCCATGACATCATATTCGGCTGGGACTTCTTCAAGGCCACCGAAGCCGTCATTGATTGTGGCAGAAATGAACTCCATCTCGTGGAAACCTTCGTCCTGGAATCTCGAGAGGAGGAAAACCAGAGATTGTTTGCTTCCGACGACTTTGTCATCCCGCCTAAATCAATAAAGAAGATCAGTGTGAAAGAAGATCAGCGTGATAAACGAAGAAATATGTGGTGTTAGAGATGTTTTAGTTTCAACTTCTAATGACTTATTATTAAGAAAAGAAGTTCTTATACCAAACTCATTGGTTACATTTCGACACGGCCAAAGTAGCATTTGGGTTGCGAATGGAGCGTCTTGGCCGCAACTGATTCCATCAGGAATGAATATGTGCACCATGGAAAGTTATGAGAATGGAAATATCTGCAGTCTTATCGAATCCAGCGATAGGTTACAAGAAACGCAGGTAAAGTCACATGAATGGCCACAGAAGATAAACCTTACTCTAGATCCAGGGCTGTCTGATATTCAAAGGTTACAGCTTGTTTCATGCCTTGACGAGTTTATTGACACATTTCACTTTGGGGAACTCCTATTAAGCCCACCAGTACTGTGAAGCACAAGATAAACACAGGAGACCACTCTCCTATCAAACAGCGGCCCTATAGAGTAGCACCAAGTGAACGACGACTAATTCAAGATGAGTGAACAAGATGATTGAAAATCACATCATGAAGCCCTCTGAAAGTCCTTGGTCATCTCCAGTTATTCTATTCCGAAAGAAAGATGGGACCTGGAGATTCTGCGTAGATTATCGTCGATTAAATAAGATAACAAAAAAAAGATGTTTACCCTCTGCCACGCATTGACGATGCCTTGGGCAGTTTAGCTGGCTCTAGTCACTTCTCCACGATGGATCTTCGGTCCGGGTATTGGCAGATTGAAGTGGACGAAAAAGACAGAGAGAAAACTGCCTTCATCACTCCAGATGGGCTGTATGAATTCCGAGCAATGCCTTTCGGTCTTTGCAACGCTCCAGCAACGTTTGAAAGGATGATAGATAGTGTTCTGGGCAGTCTTAAATGGAACATGTGCCTTTGCTACCTGGACGACATCGTAGTTTACGCACCTACCTTTGAGGAACATCTACGTCGTCTACAACTTGTATTAAGGTGCATCCAGAAAGCTGGACTAAGCTTGAACCACAAAAAGTGTCTTTTTGGATCAAGGAGGATAAAGATTTTAGGACACCTTGTTGCCGCCAATGGAATTCATCCAGATCCAGATAAAGTTGAAGCCGTCTCTAAATTTCCGAGGCCAAAGAATATCTCTAAACTGAGGAGCTTTCTTGGATTATGTTCCTATTACCGAAGATTTATTGAAAACTTTGCTGACAAAGCTAAATCTTTGCATGACCTACTGAAGACTGAAAAACAATTCTATTGGGATGCAGCTCAAGAGAAAGCGTTTGAAGTGCTTAAAACAGCTCTAATTTCAGAGCCTGTCTTGGGACACTTTGATGAATCCGCTGATACCCATCTACACACGGATGCAAGCGGACATGGTATTGGAGCTGTTCTTCTACAAATACAAGGTGGAAAGGAGCGGCCTATAGCTTATGCATCTAGAAGCTTGACAAAGGCTGAACATAACTATTCTACAAAAGAAAAATAATGTTTTGCTGTAGTCTGGTCTATTAGCAAATTCCGTCCATATTTGTTTGGTCGACCATTCACGGTTATCACTGACCATCATTCTCTATGTTGGTTGGTAGTACAGAAAGATCCTTCTGGCCGTTTGGCAAAATGGGCGCTGAAGTTGCAAGAATTTGACGTCACCGTTATCTACAAGAGCGGACGCAAACATGAGGATGCCGATTGTCTGTCAAGGAGCCCGCTTGAGAACAATCAACCAAGTGCTCTGATGTCACTAACCAACGTCGATTTAGAGCAGACTAAAGACCCGGATTTAGCTAAAATTATCGATAATTTAAACTCGGGCTACACCAGAAAGGAATTCAGCATTATCGACCGCATCTTATACAAGAAAAACTATAGCACAACTGGAAGACCCTGGCTTATGATGATTCCTAAACACTTAAGAACGGAAGTTATGGCAGATTTACATGACGCTCCTACAGCTGGGCATTTGGGTTTCGCCCGAACGTATGACAAAGTGAAGAAACGATTCTATTGGCCTGGCCTTTATAGAACTGTTCGCCAATATGTAAGCCATTATCGGGAGTGTCAACGAAGGAAGAAATTACCTCGACGTCCGGCTGGACAACTTGTATCCATACCACCTGTAGAAAAGCCATTCTATAAGGTCGGGGTTGATCTTCATTGAAGATTTCCAGTTTCTAAAGATGGAAACCGTCGGATCATTGTGTGCACTGATTATATGACAAGGTTGGCCATAACGAAAGCTATCCCAGACGGAGGAGCAATCGAAACAGCCAAGTTCCTGGTTGAAGATGTTATCTTGAAGCATGGAGCTCCTAGAGAAATGATAACAGATCGCGGAAGAAATTTCATTTCTCAAGTAATAAAAGAGATCAATGCTCTGTGCGGAATTGTGCACAGATTTACAACGGCCTACCATCCTCAGACCAACGGCCTGATTGAAAGGTTCAACAAAACTCTGGGAGATATGTTGTCTATGTACACAGGTGTTGAGCAGAAGGACTGGGACCAAGTTTTACCCTACGTAACTTTTGCTCACAACTCTGCTAAACAGAAGGCGACCGGCTACACTCCGTTCTTTCTTGTCCACGCCCGCGAGGCCGAGACCTACATCGATGCCATACTACCTTACCTACCAGATGAGATCTCTGACGACTACGTTGGAGAACTTGTGACCAGAGCTGAGGAAGCGCGTTTTTAAGTTTGTAAGTCATATCTTGACACTCCACTTTGACATTGATTTTACTCAGAATGGGTACCACGGTACCACCATAAATTCTTACAATAATACTCGCTTTTTCCAACTTCAAATGTGGAAGATTATTTTTAAAATCCTTTTCCGATATCAGTGTTAGACCACTACCCGTATCCAATTCAAATTTAATAAAGTTTTCTTCTACTTTTAACTCTATCAGATACGGAGGGTCACTTGAGGCAAAATTAATTTTATATTCAGGTATCGTCACGCTTATAATTTTCTGGACATACTCTTACTCCTTTTCTTGGTCTCCTATCTGATGTATATTTCCCGGCTGATTCTGATGTTGCCTTAGATTTCTTCTACTGCTCCAACATATTGGGGCAATGTGTCCTTTTTTATTACACTTAAAGCATATCGCCTCCTTAAATCTACATGGTTCTTTATGCAGTTTACCACAATGTTTACATTTGCCATTCTGGAAATTTGATTCAACCTTGCGTTCCATCCTCAACTTATCCACACAATCTTCACCCTGCTCCAAATGAAATAATTTTGAATTTTTCTTGGCCGCTTCCATAGATAATGCTATCTCAATTACTTTAGCCAAAGAAATGTCGCCCTCCGACAAAATTCTATTTTGTATTTTGGCATTATATAAACCACAGACCATTTTATCACGTAAAGAATCCTCTAGAAAATTTCCAAAGTTGCACGAGGAAGCCAAACGCTTAATTTCCACCAAGTAATCCGAGATGCTTTCTTCCTGTAATTGCATTCTTCAAAAAAAAAATGAACCTCTCTACTACAATTGAACGCTTTGGAGAGAAGTGCCTTTTCAAGATATCAATTAGGTTATTAAAGGTTTTGTTTTTAGGTAGAATAGGATTGCACAAATTGTTCAAAACACCATATGTTTCACTTCCCATGAGGGTTAGGAGATAAGCCCTTTTTCTTCTCATCCCCTGCCTCCTCCAATATGAGAAACTGTTCCAATCGTTCATAAAACGTTTCAAAAGTTTCACTTTCCTCATTATATTCTTTAAATTGGTAACTAGCCATTTTCTTTTAAACAACATATATATGCAATATAGGATTCGCCGCTAGGTGACCGGACAATAAACAGCACGTGCAGCACCGCGCTCCGGTGAATATAGTTTATATTACTAATATTTCAGTGTATATTTGCCTTATGCTATGAAAGGGATAATACTGTTACTCTTAATACTAGTGGTATGCAACACTAAATATGTAAATTTACTCAAGGTAACGCACTATGCAAAAATCTCAGTACGAAGGGATAATGATGGACAATGTGGTCTAAATATACACTTACCATCTGAGAATATATCTGGTAACCAAAAAATACTGCTATGTATCAATTTTGCTCTATTATTTATCTCAGGCATTGAACAAAACCCAGGCCCCCCAACCAAAAAGCAAACGACATTGACTGCGCCAGTACACCTAGGAGAGCGAGAATCAATAGATGGCGAGCTAAAAATGCTAATCTTAAACATGGCGGCGGAAATAAAGAGTCTAGGAGAGAGAATTGACATCAGACTTACCAAAATAGAGACTCGAATGGACGATTGGGATATGCGATTCTGCAATATAGAGGAAAGCTAACTAAATGTATAGAGTCTCAACAGGCTACCGAAAAACTGGCTTTATGTAATTCGTTAAAGGTAAATGAACTGGAGGCTAAGGTCGAATTTTTTTTAGACGAGACTGCGTGAGCCCAATCTAGTGTTCTATGGTATTGAGAGGGAGGGTGACGAAAATCAAGCAGATTGTAACTTAAATATTTCAAAACATAATTAGAGATAAAATGGAAATCGGAGATGATTTAAAAATAACAAAATGTCACCGACTTTCACGCGGATCCAATGCACCAGTTCTTGTTGTGGTGCCTGATTATGCTGATAGAGCAAAAATATTTAAAAACGCCTACAAACTCAGAGATACTAAAATTTCGATAAGTAAAGATTATAGTAAAAATGTTAGAGAGCAACGGCGCATCCTAATTGCAAAAAGGAAAGAATTGGGTGAAAGGGGAATAAAATCGAAGTTGAGAGATAACAAGCTTTTTATAAATGATAAAGTCTGTAAAGTGATGAATGGCCAAGTTGTTGATAGCACAGGAGATGCTATATAGCAACAACCTCGTAGAAACAATTGTGTAAATAGAAGAAATACGACATCAAAATCACAAATTAATTCTCCACCCTATAATCAAATAACGGAAAGTTACTTCGACATAAATACATGTAAATATGATTCTCAAGACGATGACAATGCAAATTTTTCTGAAAATTCGCGAGACATCGCGGAAAAAATAATATGTTGGAATGTAAATTGTTTCTATAGGATTCTTTCGATATTTCCACTCCTCGAGCACATAAAGAACTACGAAATTTTTGCTCTACTTGAAACATGGTGCCTGAACAGGACTAACATAACACTAAAAGATCATCAAATTATCGAATTACCTGCCACCAAAGAATCTGGAAGGGGAAGAGGGTCAGGGGGTATGATTGTCGGTTTTAGGGAAGGCGGGCAATATAGAGTAGACAGTTCAGAAAAGGATGGCACTTGGTTATCTATTTTCTTATCAACAAACACAAGAGCCCCCCCAACATGTTATCTGTTTGATATTTGTATACCTTCCTCCAAACCAAATACAGCTGCATAACTTAGATAAACTGTCTACATACATTCAAAAGCAAATAGCAGATGGAAAGGAAATAATTTTACTTGGAGATTTAAGCATCAGAACTGGGAAGTTGGGAGGACTACACAATCCACTTAATTTCCAGCTCCCTCTAACATCGGAAAGAAGGGCCAAAGATCATATAATATCATCTCTGTCTGATAAACTTCTTGATTTCCTGGAAGATAATTCTTTGACAATAGTTAATGGAAGATCTAGAGCGGATAAAGATGGAGATTTTACATACATATCTGAAAGAGGCTCTTCGACTATTGACTATTGCATACTCTCACAGGGTTCACTACAAATTTTACTGGACTTCAAAGATGATGACCAACTGTACTCTGACCACCACCCTTTGGTTTTAACGAAAAAGGCCAAAACTTCAATGAGAAAAAACCAAACGGGAAGATTATAATTTTACGAGATATAGATGGTCAGCCGAGGGACTCGCAATGTTTAAAATGAAACTGGAATAATTGCGGGAAAAAACATACCAGCCTCCGATGACCTTGTGTACACTTTGAATCAGCGAATTTTGGAAGCAATGTCATCTGCAAAAATAATGTACTCAATTAAGGGCGGCCCAGGAAATCTAAGCCGTGGTTCGATAAGGACTGCTATAATATGAAAAAACTGGCAAAAGAAAGTCTGAAGAAATATCGTAAAACAAATAGATTGGAAGACGGAATGTTATGCTTCTTCCAGAAAGAAATATCTCGATTTATTGGATCTAAAAAGGAAAGGCTTTGATAATGAAAAACAGGAAATACTCAGAAATGCTAAAGACTGAAAGACCTTCTGGAAAACTATTGCGCTCTACAAAAGCACATCTATAATCCAAGGAGAAATAGCTATACAGGACTGGTTGGACTTTTACCGTGAACTAATGACTACAGAGAAAAATTTGAGAATTTGTAATTTACATAATGTGATTTCTCAGAACGATCCTATATTGGACTCAGAGATAACCAATGCAGACATATACAAGGAGATAGCTGGTTTGAAGAGTAACAAGGCATGCGGGCCCGATGGCATCCCCAATGAAGTATTAAAAATACTCCCTGATTCGTACATACTGCTGTTGAAACAACTCTACAATAGTGTTATGACGACTGGAAAATACCCAGCAAATTGGACTAATTCCACTATACACCCAATCTTTAAAAATGGTTATAAGAACAGCCCCTCCAACTACCGAGGAATTGCACTGATTAGCAATGTATCAAAGCTTTTCACTTCAATCCTAAGATCAAGACTGGAGGAATGGGTCGAGGGAAAAAGGGTTATACCGGAAAACCAAGCGGGATTTAGAAAAGGAAGATCATGTATTGACCACATATTTACACTAACTACTTTAATCCAATTATCATTAATAAAAAAGAGGGGAAAACTATATGTATTTTTTGTCGATCTAAGGAAGGCATTTGATACTGTACCTCACTCGATACTTTGGAAAAAACTTTACAACTTAGGCATAAGTTACCAATTCATAAGTACGATCAGAAGTTACTACGAGCAAGCAACTATAGCTATCAGATGGAAGGGATCATTTACGGAAAGTATTAAGATAAACTCGGGAGTCCTCCAGGGAGAACCACTTTCCCCACTGCTCTTTATATTATTTATCACGGATTTAATCGAAATTTATAATAATTCAGACCTGCCGAGTGTAAATTTGCCAGAATTTGGAGATATCCATTTATTGCTGTACGCCGACGACATAGCAATTATAGGTGAGTCCAGGATGAACCTCCAAAAGAAGATCAAAATACTGAAAGAATATCTCGATGAGAACTTAATGACACTAAATGAGTCCAAGTCAAAGATTATGGTGTTCCGTAATGGAGGTAAACCCTCAAATAAGGATAGATGGTTCTGGAATGATAAACCCATAACAATGACTTCAAGATATACATACTTGGGATTCCCTCTGACACCAACAATAACAACTACTCACCCGGCAAATTACTTTAAAGGAAAAACACTTACAGCAATTAACGCCACACACCCAATATTAATAAAATCAAAAACAAATTCAATAAATTTATCAATCAAACTCTTTGATACAATAGTGAGAGCTGTCCTGATGTATGCCGCTCCATTGTGGGCAACAGAGCATAAAGACTTACTGGACAGTGTACAAGACATATTTATCCGTAGGTTCCTGAATCTGCCCAGATACACTCCAGGCTGCATAATCAGATTAGAAACCGGTCGTATCTCATTGAGTGTAAAAGCTTTAAAATTAACCCTGAAGTATTGGCTGCGGGTGTTGAATATGAGCAGTGACAGATTGCCGCGTATATGTTTTAATAGAACACGGGAACTGTCTAATGCTTCGGGCACACCCATCGGTTTCATTAAAAAACTCACCAACCTGCTTAACAATAATGGATCCCATGCACTTGTTTCCTGTGATGATCCTGAAACGCTGAGGAGTGCGATTACAGGGCTCTTAAAAACAGCGGCAGACCAATCTATACAAAACGACCTTACAAGAATGGATAAATCTAAGCTATACTCTCACTACAAAGACATTCACATATATTTCATGACGGAGGGATACCTTTTAGGGATTTTCCTTTCCCGGTTGTAAGACTACTCGCACAAGTTAGAATACTTTCAAGTTTTTTTAGAGAAAACCACACCAAGATGCTCTGCGGTGAGGACCCGATTTGTACCTTCTGTAATTCAGAACTAAAAAATGAAATCACTCACTATATTTTTGATTGCTCTGCTCTGAAAGAAGTAAGAAGAACCTTTATGCTCAAAACTGAGCAACTCTGTGCTTCACTTCCATCAATAATTGACAATATGACCCAGAATAAGTTTATTGCTACGGCGTTTTATGGTTTCCACAAGTCCATATCTCAGAAGAAGGCCAAGTGACACTCACTCCTCACTTTCTTACTGCTACTCTTTTTGTGTTGTTTTTCTTGCTTCCCTCTTTCTCTTTCTTGTTTTTTTTTTTTTCTTTTTTTTTCTTTTTCTTCTGTATATATCGTTATTTCCTTTGTCTCACTGCTTTGTTCTTATGCATACCTCTGGTGAATCCTGTATAGGGTCAGTGACCCTAAATAAAGGCTTTTTTGTTGTTGTTGTTGTATATATGCAATATATATATTTAAAATAAAACATAACTTCTTAAAATTTTATTTTACTCTCTTTTAAAATTGCATCTTAAAACTTTGCAATTTGCGTCTTTTAAAAACAACAACAACAACAAAAAGATTTATTAAGACAATTCAGTCTTACACGGATTCTCCAAGCACAGAAAGGTAGGGTACATACAAGAATAGCCGTATTAACAACAACAAAAGTCCCTGTTATGACCCTTTGGTCTTATACAACTTCTCCAAGTAGATGAGGGTATATACAGGAACAGTAGTTACAATAATTAGCAATGCTATTTACAACGTGTCAAGGGAGAGAGAGGCAAGAAAGGGCTTGCTCGGGAACTAGAATATTATCATGGGTAGATGTTATTATATCTCTTGAGGAAAGATCTCGCGACAATAAAGTTGAGATTTCCAGCATGTTAAGAAAGTCTCCAAGGTGGTTGGTGCGAATGTTTAGTTCACCATATAAATTATCTCCAGTCCATTGTGTATCTTGATCGTAATATATATATTCTATATTTGGAGTTCGTTAGGAAGTAGATACGTAAAAGTTATACAAGTCAGCAATGAATTTAAGTTTGGTTTCATTTTAAGTAACCGAAATCCAATTAGTTTTCTCTTCAACATTTTCCAGTATGTGTTTATTTTTTTTATGAATTCCTACAATGATGTCTTCAGAGCTTCTTCCCTGACTCGAGATTTTTCTGGCAAGTGATTGGTAAACCTGGAAATTCTCGATCTCGAGTTTTAGAACAAATTGGCATTAAGTTTCCGTTTTAGCAAATATTTCAAATTGTTTTAAATAATTAATGAAAGGGAAAACGTAAATTGGGAAAATATTAATACATAATATTTACATAATTGTGACCAAGTTTTAGTAGTTGTTAAATCGAGTAGTTTAGTTCCCCATTCCTATTAGCTATATGTGATTGATGGTGATATTTTCTTGCCTGTAAAAAGAGATATTATGTGATCCTTCCAGTTCCTTTCTGTGTGTTTGCTATATCTCAGTTCCTTCTGAACTCATGATCTTATCATTTATAACTTGGTAAACAATACTTCCCACAATCAACTTGCTATCTCGAAGTTTAGATGAGATTCCTTTAGCCAAAAGTTATTTTCTCTTATTAATCAACAATCGACGCTGTTCTCTAACTTTTAAGGTGTAATCCTTATTTATGTAAATCCTCAATTGCTTAAGCTTGAATGCATTCCTGAATAATTTTATTCTGTCTTCATATTTGGGTATTTCCACCAGTAGGGGTGCGCTCGGCCTTTTAGATAATCGATGACATTTAAGGATGTTAATATTCTCGGAGATTTGCATATTATCCGTAATTATCTGTTTTATTTTTGCGAGAGATTCATCGCTTGTTTAATTTTCTTTCTTTTCGACTCCGTAAAAAATTAAATTACTTTTTCTCATTTTCATCTCCATGAAATCTATTCTTTTCTCAATTTCTTGGATTCTTTCAGAATTCTTCGAGACAGATTTTACCGTGTTTTCCATAGTATTCTCAAGTTGTTGTATACGTCGATTTAATTTCTCAACTCCTTGCTCTATAGAAAGTAATCTTGTCTCTAATTTATCCCCCCAGTTATCCATTTTTTTGAGATTGCACCAATCAATTGTCGAATATCACCTTCCATACATGACTCGAGCGTAGTTTGCCTGGTGGGCCTAGGTCCCGGGTTTGGTTCTATGCCAGATATCAGTAATAACATCAAAATTATACATCTAAGATTTGGCCTTCTGTATTGAATCTGAGTCTTGAATTTCAGATTCTCAACATAACCCAGATCCATTGCCAAACTATAATTTTCACAATTTTCACCCGAATCAAAATTTGCATAGCTAAAAGTTGAATGAAGCTTGTTTCGCTGTAAATTTAAATAAATTATGATAAGAATTACAATTGGCCTCATATTATGAGGATAGAAATTTACAAATATCACCTCAATAAAAAAATAGCTCTTTTTTATAAAGTACGGCGAAAAAGCTTTAAAAATAAATTACCTAGCAGGAGCTGTCGTTTCACGCAACCTTTCCCTTTGGCCACCTGGTGGAGAATCGCGTCTTTTAAAAATAACTTTAAATTATATGCAAAATCAAAGATATATTCTAAAAATATTTACTTCGAAATTCAAGGGTACTTACTCTTATATCCTCGTCGCCAAATGCAACATCTTTGTACACTTTTATTATCAGAAAAATAGTCTTTATAATGTCTGATACAACTTTTATTGTTTATTTGCAAAACGCCAAAAGTGACAAAAACAAATCAAAAAGGGATGATGATAACCTGCGTCTTGCAGATTAACATTTTCATAGAAACATATGTATACATATTTATTGCTAGCTATATATCAAACTGTCTGTTCTATCAATGGAGCTTCAGCTGTCAAACCCCACCTTGTAATAATATCATATTCGGGTTAATGTGATATTTCATCGCATCAATGGAGTCGTACAGTGTCCTATTTCACCCTGTTTGTATTACAGTTGCAGAGGCAAAGTTTCATTTATAGAGAGTTGTCCTCTTACCGGAGAGTTGCTAAATAGTAAAAATAATTTTGCAAATGAAAATTGTCCTTTGTAGAGGTGTCCTCTAGCACGAATGTCCTCTCATGGAGGTTCTACTGTTCCACCTTTTATCGATTATGTGGGGCATGAGGTGGAGTTTATCATCCTGCGGTGATTAGCTTCGCTCATTACTAACCAGCCAGAGCTCGCGCCGGGCACTGCACTCGGCACAGCTGCAGGAGCATCCTGTTGAAAAACTGGCTGAGCGGTGTTCCCCCCCACCGTGAATATGTCCTGCCTTATCCCCTGGGCCGTCCGGCGTTGCAATTGCTTTTCGTGGCGGGGTGCAGATATCACCCTACAACTGGTCCAACGCCCTACCCCATCCTGCCTCGATGCGTGTCCTCTGTGGGGACAGCAGGAGGGTCCACACCCGCTTACATCACCTACGGCGTTAGGTGTAGTAGATGTCACCGCCAGGTACAGCATCGAGTCATCTGTCACTTGGGGACTCACAGGAGTAGTCTAGTCCATCTTCAGGACAACCTGAGGAGAGCGGTGTTGTCTCCTCCTAGCCTACGACCTCTCCCAATTCCGCAGCATCTACATTGGCAGTGGAACGTTCTGCAACCATCCAGGAAATCCACATGACAAAATCGATCCAAGCTGAGTCTTCACCAGCAGCAAACATTCCATCTCTCTCCAGGAGAATTTATTGCTCGATTCATTTCGTTTCGATTCACTCTTTTTTTTTTTTTTGCATTAGTCTTTGTACCAGCTGACAAAATACCAGCAGTATTTGACATTTTACTTCCTCATTTATCACCCGATGTTGCGAAATCGTTCAATGGTTTTTCAACAATTATGTACATAAAAGAATGAGACGTCAGTTGAGTATTGGAATATAAGTTGCCGATACTCCTTTGTTACCACCAATATTCTGGCGTGTGTTTGATTGCTTAAGTTTGGTACAGCTTCACGCATTCAAACTATTGTTGAGGCTCTTGGCATAGAATATAGGAAACTTTAATTGGACGGGTGTATGCTGACGTTTAAAACATTATAGAAGAAGTGATAAAAAATAACAGGATCAAGTTTATAACTAGGAATACATTCTTCGTGGAGAACTCCAGCCAAAAGGTTAGAAGGTAGAGGATGAGAGATAAAGGATGGACTGTGTTGGACAATCGATGGACTATGTGCCAGCTTATGGACCTGAAGATCTGAGAGGCCATTTGCTTCTAGGATTTGATGGTGTATCTTGATGATATCGCTCACAATATCTCACTGTAAACCTGTAATGTGTAACGCCTACCAATTTATGTATAGATTGTATGCGCGTGATAGAGATATGAATTTAGATTGAAAGTGTGGGAGCCGAGAGACATCCTTCCAGCCTGCTGGGATGACAAACCACGCCGTCAGCAAACATACAAGCGGGGCCTGGAAATAGTACAGATGGCCACCGCTGCGAGGCGCGGTAAATCGGCGGAAGTAAAGCAGAACCGAATGGACATTTTAGGGTGTTGTCCTTTTGTCTTCCTTTATCAACTTCCTTAAAAATGTAATTAATACGTTATACTGATAAATACTAACTTTGAAATACTTTTCTGGGCCATCGCCGGGACTTAATAAATCGACACATCACAAAACCACTTTATTACAATGTCCATATAAGATTATATAGGCAAAATACAAAATGAAAAGATATATGAATATATAAGATTATAAATTAGTAAATATATGAGTAATTTTTCATTCTCTATTTAAAAAAAAACTGATAAAAAATTTCCTCCAAAGGGGGAGATAAATCTCGGAAACTACACACAATGTATTCTCCATACCTGAAATTCCATATATACATTTTAGCAATATCCTTTCCTGACCAGAAGTCCAACCCCTCCTCCGAGTGGCGGGCGGGAGAAGCAACACAAATAAGGGACTGCCCTGTAGGGCGAAGTACGTGTCATGATCCCCGAGCCGCTACGGTAACAGTCAATAGAGAACTCTGAAATGTGGCTGACTATCGAGGCAATGGCACCCCCCCATTCCATGGAGTAACTAAAATCAGCCATATACTTTAACCTAAAATAAGGTCAATTTTTAATTTGGTATTACACCACTCGGAGTATAAACATACAAATTAATTTTTAAAAAATGTTTGCGCTACATCAATCCTAAGGCATAAATTATTAATGGACACACTACAGGGAGAAAATTTAAATGTTGAAAGAAAGAAAGTCAAAATAGATTAAAATACGATGGAATATGGTTTTCATATATAAAAAAATTTGAATTAGAACTTTTTTCAAGTAATAATTTTTCTGTTATTTTTACAAGTATTTTATAAGAGCAGAGAATTTATTTAACGTTCCTACACCTTATTTCAACCAAAGACGTCAGCTGAACATAGAATTGAGGGGTGATGTGTCATAGCGGTAAACAATTAGAGCTCCAATATATTTATAATTTGTTTCAAACAATCGCAGAAGGCCTATTGACCAACTCAGCCGCCAAATTTTTCAATGCCGATATTGTGAAGTCAGGTCAGTTGATCGCCATTATGAAGCAAATCACTTTCAAATATATTTGCCTATCAGGAATCAGCTCTGAAATTGTGCAAATATTATAGAAAATATGACTTTAATATATAATTTGAAATAGAAACTATGAATAATTGACATAAATGAAGACTAATATATACACATGAAGAGAAAAAAATGAAACTTTTCCAAAGTTCTTCAACGATTTTTAAAATAATTTTAATATATCTTAGAAAGACAAGATCATTTGAAAGCAGAAGATATTTTAGGAAAAACCCAATATGTATAAATAACAGAATTATATAAAAAATATGTCAACTGAGCGATATTCTAGTACATCTGACATTAGTCCAGAAATGTCAAATTATCACCTTTATTCTATAAATGTGTGAAATTTTAAAAAACGGATAATTTTATACTCAGTTATTAAAAAAAAATTCTAGAAACAATTGTAAGAGCTATTACACAAAATATATATAAAACTTTAATGAAGAAATCAAAATAATAAGACAATACACACGAAGTTGTTCAGAAAGAATTTATAAATATAAATAGTCAAATATATAAAAGTAATCAACACAAACAATATATACAATTAAATATTTATATAGCCTGTACACCAACATACTTTCTAAATATAAACCCTGTGAACCTCTCCCATGATTTTTCTAAATTTATATTTTAAGAAGTTTTGTTCTATCTTGTATATGAACATATTTCTAAAATTATTCTTATTAAAATCTACTTCTAATTTATATTATAATTGTCAATTTCTAAGTGTGTATATGCCTATATCTGAAAGCATTGGATATATAAATATCTTAAAATAAATGGTTGCCTGTAAAGTCGGTTTTACGGGCGAAGATTTTACGTGACAACGGTAGAATATTTATTGATATGAATATAATTAAATTGCACAATAGGAACAAGGAATTGAATGAAAATAAGAATTGCACAAATTTTAACTATAGAAATATATTTTGTTTACTAAAACATTGTACATGTAAACTTAAACTTAACTAATTCCTATTTGAGTGATTTTGTTGAGGATAGGACGATGATAGGAGAAATATGAAATGAAAGGAAGTGTTTCTGCTGTAATGTGTCTTGCGAAAGTCAAGTCGATAGTTGTTCCTTTTAACGTAGTTGACTTAGAAACGTTTGATACGCAATCAAGATTATACGTATTTTTCATGAAATTAAGAAACGAGTTGTCAGGCTTTACGTTTTTGTTAAAATCACCACACAGAAGAATCGGTATACTAGAATCAATTTGCACGAACGGTGGCACGTACTGGCTGTTGTGAATGTACGGACCGAGTCCTTGCCATAGTAACATTCCAATATCCTGCATACTAGCTCCTGGATGAATATATACAGCACCGAGTATAAACTTGAAGCTAGTATTAGCGGCGAAGCAAGTAACTTCAGTCATGCACATGTCACCCTTGGTTTTAATGACACGAGTTACGTCTGTAATCGCAACTTGGAGCACTTCCGCCGTAGATGTCGATGATAATTTACGATAGATCGCCACTCCACCAGCCGCGTTGGTATCTGAGTTAGGTCGATTATTTTCCCTGGATACGCACTCATAACCCTTGATTGGAGTTGGTTCACAAGTGTCGCGCATCCACGTTTCAGTCAATACTAAATAGTCTGATCGTGGTATCACTGTATCTGTTTCAATGTCCGCGGCATGGGCACTTAAACTTTGACAGTTGATGTTCGTTACAATAAGTTGTCCAGCGTCGGTTGCGTCGTGACAGAATTTTACGGCTTGTTTGGTAATTGTGTCTAGAGTGTGTCCACGAAGTCGTAGGTATTCATTGCGAACATCTCGAGTAGTCTGTGAGTCGTTTCCATCTCGGCCATGTTTGAAAACCAATGGAGAGTCCTTTTCTGTTATGATGTACAATCCGTCGATACTTGTGACGCGGCTCATGGCTACATATACCAATTGCTGTGGTTGTTTTGAGGAGTACTTGTAAACAATTGTAGTAAACGTCCCACCCTGGGCCTTGTGGATCGTAATTGCACAAGCAGGCACGCAAGGAAATTGTTTTCGCTTGCACTTCACTGTTTTTGTCAACGAAATGTTTACCACTTTCTTGTGCACTGGCACCCAATCGACGGATAAGGTGTTTGTAATTGTAAATGATGAAGTTGAAAATTAAAACATTTACTTATATTAGATGTTAAAATTCTCGCTCAACACAGTTTAAATAAAGTTTTCTTATATCTGCCACTTTTTCTTAATATTTGTAATTTTAAATAATCAATTCGAAAATCAAAACATTTATTCAGATCGAAGGTTCAAATTTTTGCTAAATAAATTTGAAACTATTTAAAATTTGTAAAATAATAATTAATTAATTAATATTAATTTTAAACTAATAATTTACTTAACACTATCAACATTTATCAATAGTATGACATAACCTATAAACTCAGTTTCTCAACTTTTGTGTCAATCTAACAATTAATCAATCAATCATAGTTTACGATAATGAAATATCAGTGTACAATTATTTACCTTTATTGTTGTAGTTGTTGTAAATGACGAATCTAAGCACTCCACATTTTCACTACAGACACAGCTGACGATACTTTAACCACACGTGTGAACTTGTATTATGACGCTTTCTTGTTTTTCCAACGCCAAGAACGTTCGAGAAAGACAAAGACAGAAACAAGCATGCGCCGATTCAATGCGCCTAATTCTCTAGCGCTGCGCGCGCAGCACTCTCGTTCGGTGACTCATCGTAACGTTACCGGTCGTTACACTTTTTCATAAGTGACTCCCAGCCGCAACCTAATTTAAGACGTTGTCACGTCAAAATTTGCTTATATACATTTTTGCGTGTGTGTGAAAGTATGGCATTTATTTCTTTCTGAAAGTATTGTATACACCCATACCTCGCTTTGCGTCGGGGTTACGTTCCAAAAAAACACGATGCAAATTGAAACGACGCAAAGTGAAAATATGTGAAGGCGCAATCAAAAACGAAGGTGTTGCCATATTTTAGGAAAAAAATTCAAAAAAAAAATTAAAGACTCGAATCCAAAACAACGCAACTTCGAAGATCTAACGACGCACAGTGAAAATCAGTAAAAATTAAGCAGCGACGCAACTTCGAAAAAAACGCAAAGCGAGGTAAGGTGTATATGCCTTTTATTTGTGCATTTGTGTGCATTTTATTTGTGTATATTTATGAAAGTATTATATTAATATACATGTCTTTTTTTAAAACATAATATTTGTATATTTCTGAAAATATTGTATATATTCATTTACGCAATATTTGAAAAAACAATTTGTATTATGACAAATTATTGTAATTATCTCTTTATGAAAGAGTATATTGTATTTGTCTATTTTTTTTTTTGTAAGTATTGTACTTATTTCTGAAAGTATTTCTATATATTTTCTGAAACACTTCTATATATCTATTTCTGAAATACTTGTATATATTCATTTTTGAGAGAGCATTGTATATGACTATGATATACTTGTATATATGCATTTCTGAAAGTATTTGTCTATATTTAAAAAAAAGTATTTATATTTCTGAAACAATTGTATTTATATATTTCTGAAAGTATTATATGTATCTACTTATGTGGGTGAAAGTATTTAAAAGTGAAATACTTTGTTTATTTCTGAAAGTATTGTATTTGTTTATTTATGTGAAAATATTGTATTTATCTACTTTTGAAATTATTGTAAATATACATTTTTTAAAGCATTGTATTAGTTTTTTACTAAAAAATATTGTATATATATTTATTTACGCAATATTTACAAAATCAATTTGTATTTGTGAAATTATTGTATATATCTCTTTCTGAAAATGATGGTATATATATTTCCTAAATTCTATTTTTGAATAAATTATTTGTCTATTTCTGAAAGTATTGTATATATATACTTTTCTGAAAGTATTATATTTGTCTTTTTTTCTGAAAAAAGTATTGAATTTTATATTTCTGAAACAATTGTATTTATATATTTCTGAAAGTATTATATGTATCTACTTCTGTGGGTGAAAGTACTATATTTGTTTATTTATGTGAAAATATTGTATTAATCTACTTTTGAATGGATTGTATTTATTTAGTTATATTGTATAAGATGTAAATTATTATATATATATATATATGTATATATGAGTTGTATATTTCACTTCGTTCCATTTTTCATATATGTAAATAAATACGAATTTTAAATATCAAATTTAGTATAGATGGAAATTTTGCCGGGAGGATATTGATCTAAAGAGACGGGAGAGGCGACCTTTGTCTCTTTAGATCAAATTTAGTATTATTATTTATATATAAGCCAAAAAAAATTATTTCTCTACTTTTATTTCAATATATTTTTTCTAAAAATCTCCCAAGATAACCTTATGTTAGACTAAAATATCTTAAATAAAGACTTTGTGTGTTTGAATACAAGTTTTGTAATCTAATTTTAATATACAATCATACACCTAGAGGCCTAAAAATGTGTATATTCACTCAACCCAATGACAATGATGGTTTATAAAATATAAAACTTCTAGGTGGACAAGGAGTATGCTAAAATAGAAAAATAGCAGTAGAGTGTCTAATAAACAAAAGAATGAAAATAAAACTTTGACCAAATATATCTAATAGTACTTTAAAAGAGGCGAAAATAATTAAGAAAACTTGCCGAAGAAAGGTTTTTAAATAATGCAAACAATTCGAAGGTAATACAAAAAATTGATAAGATGAATAATGTCAAGGAAGAATTTCTATGAAAAATAGACACTTCAGCCAGTTAGAGTTTTTATTTTCTCAACGTTTAGACAAAATCTCTTCGTCAGGAGAAATAAAAATAAAGCATTTGGCGTTAAAAATTGTTCTGAGGTTGCAAGAGCGCTCTCGAGTTTTTTTTTCGAATTTAGTACATCTAAAGCGCGAGTCAAAAACAAATATTAAACTCGTCATAGACTATGTTCTTGGAAATAAAAAATATATAATAATAAAATTATAATCAAAATAAATAAATAAAGTAATATAATGATAATATTCACAAAGATTACATATTATTTTATAATTTTTCTTTTATGTTCAATTTATATCTAGCTTTTAACTAAAGGAAGAAGTCTGAGTAAATGAACGAGTAGAAATGTAATCAAAGTTTATAAAAAAAAAAAACGTAATGAGAAAAGTAGAAATAAAGATATAGAGAGGAGTTCAATATAAAAAGAGTTTAAAATATTGCATTGGCATTGGAAAAGCTTACATAATATTCACTATAGAGAAAAAAAATTCTAACCTACCAATATTAAATAACTAAATATATATGGCTAAAATAAATGCAGGAAACGCACTCATTATGATAATTCTGAGATTCAACGCAGCGTATATAAGCAGATTTGTCCACTACAGTATTTAAGCTCAGTGGACTGATAGATTAAATTGGCGCTGGGAGGGTTCACCACTGATGAGCCAAATCTCTCAATATATTTTTTTTCATCGCAGTAAGAACAGTAGAAGTTTGATTTGTGTGAAAAAGAAACATTAGTGTTTGAATACTTTCATTTCGTGGATATATAGATGGAGCATTATTGCTTTATATTACTCTATACTTTATTACTTAACTCGAGGTAATAGTCGAGGTTTAATAGTCTGTCTTCTAGAACAGAGCACTAACCATCATTCAGAGCACTAACCAAATGATCTGTCTGTCTTTGCCCTGCTTCTCCCTGAGTGAAAGATCGCCAATAAATATCGCTTTAACAAATGTTATTCATTAAAATTGTATCATTATCATTTTAAATAGGTAGCTGTGATGATACGAATGTATCATTAAATGCTTTTTTGTAACAATTCAAAGCTTTTACTGGCTGATTTACCAATTCATAAAAAAATAATTTCAAACAAGCACATTATTCCATTTTAACAGCCTAATTTTAATTTGACCGCGTTGTTGCTACTATATATACTATACTATATATGCGAGACAAACATTTAAGTGCATCTGGTGTTAAAACTCTTTCCTATTTTTGATAGCCATCCTTTTATTTCATTCTACGCTTTTCGTTTTCAATTAGGGCAGTATGGGAACTTCTTGATCATACTTTGTATGACAATTAACTAAAGAGATTATTAGGTTATATTATTGTTAAAATTATAAATTTTATCTTTTTATTTAGCATATTGAATATATTGGTTTACTGCAAGGTTTATTGTATATTGTAGAGATTGGAGACCTGAATGTTCTTGTGTATTGATTATAGTTATATTATGATGCATTAGCGCGCCATCTGTTATCAAAATTCGAAACTATTATAGATGTGCCAGGTCCTCCCATTAATCTTTCCATTGCAGTAAGGATAGTAGAAATTGTTTATTTTTAAAAGAATCATACACTTCTATAATAAGTTCGAATATTGATTATAGTGTTAGAAATTTATTCAATAGAGATTATAGTGTTGAAGATTTGAATTTATTTGGGATTCCAGAATTTAAAATATAAGTTTCTGTTGTATATATATTAATTAAATGTTACCACAGAATGTGTATAAGTTCACAGGTAAATAAGCGCTAACCGAAAAAAAGAAAAGTTCATTTGTTTTAATATTAGTTTCCCTTTTATATTTTGTTCTCTCTCTTGTAAATCAATAAATATAATGTTTAAATAATATTTTCCTGGAATCAGTTTTATTAAAAATTCTAAGCAAAGTCTCTCAACAGTTTTTTCATATAAATATGAGAGGAATGAATGATTTGTTTTTATGTTATTGTTGGTATATTAGCGAACTTAAATAAACGACATTTTGGTTGTCGTTTTAAAGATTTCTCCTGTGTGTGAAATTATAAATATTTATGTGGAGAAAAGATAAATTTCCCAGGACTTCTGTGAATAGAAATTGATTTCTCACACCAGACGATTTCAATATAATTATGAATGCAGGAATGATCTGTAGAACGAGCTCTATTATAGTTGTATCATCGGTGAAAAGAGCTAATTGACAATGCGGGGAGATCACACATTATACTCACCAGACCTCTCACCTACCGACCACCACTTTTTCAGGCATTTTACCAACTTCATAGAAGGAAAATGTTTTTCTATATCAAGGCGATGCCGAACCGGCCTTTAATGATTTAATTGCCTTTATAACTCCAGAATTTTATCAAAATGGAATAAAACAGCTAGTTTCCTGTTGACAAGGATATATAGATCCCAATTATTTTTATTTTTATTAATAAAGTCTTGTTTGAAGTAAGTTATTGCATTTTAAAGTTACTGACAAAAAAAAACGACAAATATTTTTGCACCGACCCAATATTTCTTATTTTTCCGATTCCTTCTGAGAGTTGAGATAGATAAACTACCATTCTCCAAAATGTATCTGTATTACTTTTTGAATATTCTAAAACAAAATATTTACACTTCTTATAATTAATAGGTAATCCCATAATATTATGTTCGACTAAATAAGCTTGAGGGATGAGTCTCTTTTAATTACCTTTATTTCAAGCTTTCGGGCTCAACCGCCCTTCGACAGGACAAATTATACGCTACTAAAGTTTTCAAATCTAATCTATATATTAGATTTGAAATCTTTAGTAGCGTATAATTTGTCCTGTCGAAGGGCGGTTGAGCCCGAAAGCTTGAAATAAAGGTAATTAAAAGAGACTCATCCCTCAAGCTTATTTAGTCGAACATTTACACTTCTTGCTGATTATAATTAAGATTTATACAAAATTATAAGTTTCTTTTGATGAGCAGAAGACAAATATTTCTGTGTCTGAGGTTTTAAGTTGACTACCTGCCATTCCTGATAAGGCAAAATTTGGATTATAGATTATAAACACAAGAAAGTAAGACCAAATCCAAATAATTAAATAGTGTGTGACGTTTCGGTAACAGCGTTGTTACCGAAATGTCACACACTATTTATTTATTTGGATTTGGTCTTATTACCTTGTGTTTACCATTAGACTAGTTTCTCATCTTTACCCTTAAGCTAAGTAATTGGTCTTTACATAAGTATCACACCAAGTTGTTGTATGTTGCAGTAATTTAATTTCCATATCCTGCTACAGTGGAATTCCTGGCAGTTCCAAGGATGATCTCCTGATGGAGTCAACATGTTCCTCCAAGATCAAGGAGACGTGGCAGTGAGGTGGAATTGCTACAAGACCATTGGACACAAGATAGGATGGCAAAGATAAGAGAATCAGCATTTGCCACATGTGCTGTGTGAGTATTGTTCATTTATAGGAAATCAAACTGGAACAATTGATTGGACAATGTGAATGACAATGTAATTCCTATCTTGAATAGAGCAATCAACTAAGCAATCGTTTAACTATGCAAATACTAATGCTGCACATGACTGGTACATAGCAGGAGGGACAAGCACCGGTTCTTTCCTCCCAAGAGGACAACAGTCTTTGATTTTCAGACTTGAGTCTGGTCATCTATGGACAATAACTTTCCAGAATGGTTGCAAGGTTTTCCCACTATGTACTTAGTGTCAATCTGCAACCTCAAAACACATTGTTGACTGTATTGACTCATCTATTGATGTTCTCTACTCATCCCCAACAAACAATATCAACAAGCTTTACAAGCTTGACACTCTAATATGATTGAGTGAAGATAAGAAAGAAGAAGAAGATTATGTAAATAGATCTGGCTGTAATCAGATAATGTTAAGGTAATTTTTAGTCAATTTCTTTAGGTTTATTAAATGGAAAGACACAATTAAAACATTTCCCAGCTCAAATATTGAAACAGTTGAACACCTTTAAAATAAATTTAAGAACAAGATTAAGTGACTTCTGTATTACCACAGTATAATATCATGAAGAAAAATCAGAAGAATATTCCATTCCTTTCTATAAATTACGACACTCAACATAGTATTCTTCAAAAGATCCCCACCAAAAGTGTTAGCCAACTTTACCATCTTAGGCGTTCTAAGTTGAGATTTCTAAAGGAAAACCACAAATCTCATATTGTAGGTTTCTACTTCTTGCCATTTTATTATTTTATAATTTCTTCATGTGTGTCTTCAAGAAAGAGGTAAATTGGAATTTAATAAAATACATTTGTATTGTATGAGAAATGGTCATAGCAATGATTTGTGTAACGTATTATTTTTCTGCTCCTTTACAATAATGGGTCTGTTCAAAAGGAGCTCAAACCAACAATAAATTTTGCTTTAAAAATTCAAAAATTTTCACCATGGAAAAACAAGGCGCCAGATTGTTATATAAATATATATTTTTAGAATTTTTTCTAGAGAGATATTATATAAGGTTGTATTAAAAATATAATATTTAGATATACAGTAAAACCTGTCTATAGCGCCCCCTCTCTATAGCGCCCCCGATTTTAAATACGTATTAAGATGCGATTTACATTAAAAGTGACCTGTCTATAGCACCCACTCTCTATAGCACCCAATATTGGTGAGTCCCAAGAGGGGACGCTATAGACAGGTTCAACTGTATGTTCAAATGCAACATTTTGAATAAATATTTGTTCATGTCATAGTCCCCCATCATATATTTTATTAAAAGGACAACACTGAGCCTATACCTCCGCCAATCTTGTTTCTCATTCCATAACACTCCACCTAGAGCCGAAGAAAGTCTAAATACCAAGTTCCATAGTACCAAGATACCAATCCATACAAACAGCCGTATATATGGTGCAGTTCTCTATTGCTGTAACAAGATACCAAGATTTAAGAGTCACAACCTCAACAAAGTGCCAAGATATTTGAACTTTCACTTCATAGATACAAATGTTTGGTAAAGTGCCTAAAGAAGTAACAAAGTACCAATGAATTTGAACTTGTGGGAGCCGAGAGACAGCCTGCTGGGATGACAGACCACGGCAAACATACAAGCGGGGCCTGGAAATAGGAGATGACCACCGCTGTGTGGCGCGGCAGATTGGTGGAAGTCAATGAGAACCCAATAGACATTCTAGGGTGTTGTCTTCCTTTATTAACTTCTATAAAAATGTAGCTAATACGTAATAATAATAAACACCAACTTTGAAATACTTTCTGGGCCATCGCTGGACTTAATAAATTGACACACCACAAACTATCGCCCTATAAATATAGACGTTTGATAAAGACTCCAAAGCGCTCATAAAATACCAAGACATTGGAACCATCACCCCATAGATACAGATGTTTGGTAAAGCCTCTAAAGAAGTAACAAAGTAACAATGAATTTTAATTATCGCCCCATAAATATAGCGTTTGATAAAGTCTCTAAAGGCCTAACAAAATACCAAGACATTGGAAACATCACCCCATAGATACAGATGTTTGGTAAAGTCTCTAAAGAAGTATCAAAGTAACAATGAATTTGAATTATCGCCCCATAAATATAGACGTTTGATAAAGTCTCTAAAGGCTTAACAAAATACCAATACATTTGAACCATCACCCCATTGATACGGATGTTTGGTAAAGTGTCTAAAGAAGTAACAAAGTCAAACAATTGCTGATCCACCTCTCAATAGAAACAAATACATGGCTCAGTTTTCTATGGCAGTAACAAATTACCAAAACTCTCGAGAAAGTCTCTCCATATTGGTAGAATTATGGTGAACCTTTCAGAAACAAATCACCAAGAGATAAGGTAAATTAAATTTTATTGCCATCTATCGTTAAAGTTTTACACAAATAAATTTACTGGCAATGCGTTTCTTTTAAATATCATCAAATATTATCTCTACAGACCTTACTGCAATGGTATGAGTTATTAATCTCTAGACCGCTCTACTATTGTATTGGACTGGTTACTATACAATAGTAGAGCGGTCTAGAGATTAATTTGGCGAAACCGCTGAGAGGGTTCACTACTGATGAGCCAAGCCCTCTCATTCAATAACTCATACCATTGCAGTAAGGTCTGTAGAGATATTATTTAATGATATTTAAAAGAAACGCATTGCCAGTAAATTTATTTGTGTAAAACTTTAAGAGATAAGGTGATAAGAGCAAATCCAAATAAATAAATAGTGTGCGACTTTGTGTGACATTCAGTACTTTTGTCTGAAGATGGTAACAACGCTGTTACCGAAACGTCACACACTATTTATTCATATGGATTTGGTCTTATTACCTTGTGTTTAAAATCTACAATCCAATTGTGCCTTATCAAAGCACCAGGACTTTAGAATGAGCATTCCCATCATACATACAGACACTTGTTAAAGTGGCTAAAGAAGTAACACATCTAGAAATTCGAGCCACCATCTTATAGCTACTGACTTATGTAACCGTTGCCCATAAGGTAAATAACAAAGTAACACAGGTTCAAATAAATAGGCTGAACTTTAAGTAGTCGCAATGCTGCCATTATAATATTTTCTTGTTTTATTTATAAATAATTAGTGTGTTTCAGAATAAGATTATCATAGTTGTTGTATGTAACAGTGTTGTAGAAATCTGAAGATTGGATACCACAAGTCCCTAATCCCATGGAATTGGAATGAAGCCAAATGACGAGATGTTGGGCCATTGTCTACATGTAACTGGAACTCCGAGACCAAGGACTATGCGGTGAAATTACAACAAGATCCATTAAAACCAAAGATATGATACCAAATATCAGGACTCAACAAGTCCAGGAGGCCACGTGTGCTGTGTGAGTATTGTAAATCCTAGGGTATCTCGCTGGTGGGAATTGGGTCGGACAACGTTGGTGACAAAGTTACCTTTACTAGAGCAATCTTCTAAGATGTAGTTTACCAGCCAAATGGAATAAGCTCTGTTATGATAATACCCAGGTGTATTTTGGCAAATATTTGGATTGGTCAAAAATTCATTTGGAAAAATTCTATCTTCAAAAATTCGTGAAAAAAAATGTTAACAAAGCAAAATTATCATGACAGTGAAATTTCAAAACTAGAGAAAATTGACAATACATTTATCTTAAATCCAACATAGTTTAAAGAGTTTCTATATAACCTGTAGATTCAAGGCAGCTGCATGTGAATGCTGTGCATCATCATTAGATATGTTGGAGAAAATTAACAAAATTCGTCCAAACATTTCAATCAATTAAAGGCTCAATGGAATAAAGTATGAGTAAATATATGGACAACTGATTTGTTAGTATGCATTTGAAACCTTTGATTAATGTCATTAAAAATTGATTTTATTTCTACAGAGGCCCCACAAGAAATTTCAAAATTCTGAAAGAGCACAAAAAGTAGCTTGTTCTCTAAAATGTATTTGATATATAAGTATTGAGCTTTTAAACGGAAGGTCACTCAAAGATATCGTTTCATGGTTCAAAATTTGAGATATATAAGATAAAATGTCATCACATTTCATGGAACGAAAGCAACATTTTTCGATAAATTTAAAATTGAAATAACTACGAATATGCATCTTTATTTGATACTGTAGAATTTTTGATAGTAGAAAATCAAATATCATATTTTAGATTTTTCATTTTGCAGACATTTTTAAAATCGTTGAATGACTTTCTTTTTGCCTTCAGAAAAAGATAAAGTAAAATTTACAGAGAATAGAGTTTGAAGAAAACAAAACAATGTAGTAGAATATTTTGGTGCATCTTTTTACAATAGTCTATAAATTTTTAGAAATGCAGCCTAAAAGTTAAATTTTTTAAAGAACATAATATCTATCATTGTGAAGAGAACACAGGAATAATGTTTACATCTGGTTTCTTAATATTTTATGTTATAAGAGATATTTAATAACTTTGAACATGAAAATCTTGTAAATTCTATCAATTATCTTCAAATTATTGGAGAGCACCTACCCTATTTTCTTCTGTCTGTATCAACTTTTCATGAATCTTTTTTCATATTTTTTCAAATCTGTAACTCGGTTTTATGCATATCAAATAGCCGTTTGATTAAAATGTTTTCGATTGAAACAAAAGTATTTTCAGCATCTGTTCTGTAAGCAAAGTCAAATAAGGGACTTTCCTAAATTAATTTTTGTTCAATTAATTGTCATAACTATTGCAAAAATACCAGAGATATAATTGAGAAAATATACTTATCTTTTACATGCGAATGAGGAGAGGCTAAATGTGGAATCTCAAAAGGAAAAATTAACAATATTGGTAAGGATTGTGAGTGGGCTAACTGTTAGGGTGACCTCCATAGGGGAATGCAGGTTTCTACCAGGGCCGGGTGTAACAGTGGGAGCTTCCTGGAGCTGTAGCTCTGTCAGTGATGTTGAATGTTCAAGTTGGTCCCCATCGTCGTTGTTTGTGGCTTTCTGGCTTCGGGTAGGTGGGGGGAGCGTTTGTGTGGACTCTAGGGATGAACGGGAGGCCGACCCTGTTCGAGACGGAATCTAGAGTTGGTAGGATGCATGGTTTGTTGACATGCCTCTATGGCGACTGCGTCCTTAATGAATAAGGATTTCAGGACGATAGAGATGGAATATGGAGAAATAAGTGGGAGGTTTTCACAAGTCTTAGTGAGCATTGCAACCTTCTCTTCTCAAAGTTCTAGTCAGACACTTATATAGGTAGTTAGGTTCTGATAGAATTGCACCTACCCTAGAGAGAGAGAGAGAGAGTTTTTCTATTTTCAATGGTTAAGTTTTACAGAGACAGCTATTTAATATTTCCTTTGAGTCTATTCATTCCGGTGAGTTGAGACCTCAACTCACTCTATAAGAATAGACTCCAAGCCATCTCAGAAAGTCACCCTTCACAGATCTTAAATATATTGACTAACATAAAAATTTGGAAATATAAACTATTTTTGACGCATATATTTCTTTTTTAAATAAAACAATTTCTACTGCCCCTACTGTAATAATAAAATAACGGAATCCCATTATTTTATTATTGTAGTAAGCGGAGTAGAAATTGTTCTATTTAAAAATATATATATGCGTCAAAATGGTTTATATTTCTTATAACACATGGTGAGGTAATGTATTGTAATAACAGCTGGGGTAGATGCAATTCTACTAGAACAAGGGTGGTGGAGCTGTCTTGGTTATGTGAGATACAGGGCATGAGAGAGAGTAGACAGCTTTAAGGCGGAGAAGGGGGTCAATTGGTGTGTTCTTGGTGATGACTCAGTCTTTGGTTATGTCCGGGGTGTTGCTGGAGGTGTTCTCTTGGTTGATGTAATTTTGGATAAGGTGGTCAATTGGTGCGTTCTTGGTGATGAGATGACTCAGTCTTTGGTTATGTCAGGGGTGTTGCTGGAGGTCTTCTCTTGGTTGATGTAATTTGGGAGAAGGTGGTCAATTGGTGCGTTCTTGGTGAGGAGATGACTCAGTCTTTGATTATGTCAGGGCTGTTGCTGGAGGTGTTCTCTTGGTTGATGTAATTTGAGAGAAGGTATTCAATTGGTGCGTTCTTGGTGATGAGATGACTCAGTCTTTGGTTATGTCAGGGGTGTTGCTGGAGGTCTTCTCTTGGTTGATGTAATTTTGGAAAAGGTGGTCAATTGGTGCGTTCTTGGTGATCAGATAACTCAGTCTTTGGTTATGTCAGGGGGTGTTGCTGGAGGTCTTCTCTTGGTTGATGTAATTTTGGAGAAGGTGGTCAATTGGTGCGTTCTTGGTGATCAGATAACTCAGTCTTTGGTTATGTCAGGGGTATTGTTTGAGGTGTTCTCTTGGTTGATGTAATTTGAGAGAAGTATTCAATTAATGCATTCTTGGTGATGAGATGACTCAGTCTTTGGTTATGTCAGGGGTGTTGCTGGAGGTGTTCTCTTGGTTGATGTAATTTGAGAGAGGGTATTCAATTGGTGCATTCTTGGTGATGAGATGACTAATTCTTTGGTTATGTCAGGGGTGTTGCTGAAGGTGTTCTCTTGGTTGATGTAATTTGATAGAAGGTGGCAATTGGTGCATTCTTGGTGATGAGATGACTCAGGCTTTGGTTATGTCAGGGGTGTTGCTGGAGGTACTCTCTTGCTTGATATAATTTGAGAGAAGGTGGTCAATTGGTGCATTCTTGGTGATGAGATGACTCAGGCTTTGGTTAGGTCAGGGGTGTTGCTGGGGGTACTCTCTTGGTTGATGTAATTTGAAAGAAGGTGGTCAATTGGTGCGTTCTTGGTGATCAGATAACTCCGTCTTTGGTTATGTCAGGGGTGTTGTTGGAGGTGTTCTCTTGGTTGATGTAATTTGGGAGAAGGTATTCAATTGGTGCGTTCTTGGTGATGAGATGACTCAGTCTTTGTTTATGTCAGGGGTGTTGCTGGAGGTCTTCTCTTGGTTGATGTAATTTGGGAGAAGGGGGTCAATTGGTGTGTTCTTGATGATGAGATGACTCAGTCTATGGCTCATGTCAGGGGTGTTGCTGGAGGTCTTGTGTGAATTAATGGGCCCAGTGCCGGAATTCCTGTTTGTGTTTCTTGTTCTTAAGGAGGTCTTGCTGTTTGGTGGCTGCGGATAGGTCATTCAGGGAAGTGTCTGATTACAACTTTGATATGAGACGGATGCAGTCTCTGTAAGACTTGTGAAACGATCCACGATGTTCTCCAGATTCCATCAGACCTATTGTCCTGGTCTCCTTTCAAAACCTGGATGTGGTTGTCAAGGCACGATGCAAACCCTAATTTCTACAAGCTCCGGAATCTGTCTTGAGCGGGCAAGGCTTCCTGTGAATTCTTGGAGTCTACGCCGATGTTCTCTCGCCGGCCTGGAGTCGGAGAGTCGCCTTCAATGGCTTTGGGGCCAACTTGGATCTTCAGCATCATTGATGGGTCTACAGTTCCAGGGGGCCCTCACTCTTACACCTGGTTAGATACCTGCATTCCTATATATATAGGTCACCCTGGCAGGCCCTAGGAGATGGCCTTCCATAACCATCTTTTATTTATCAAAATTTAATGATAAGTACTCCTCTCTGACGTCGTTATTGGAGCACCTTTCGAAAATCTCATATTTTAAAGAGATTTTCATAGCCGCTATCACGACTCCTTAACCTGGTTCACCAAGCTTCCCCTGTTCTCCTAGCAATTAATTTTTTACTGAGAAAATATCTTGGCAAGACAACTGCCATGTTCCTTCACAGAACCTATTCCGAAAATCATACCTCGGTAGGCTTTCCTACAGTATTTAAAAGGTTTCAGCGCTCCATGTTTTCCTCCAAACCCGCACCAAATACCCCACAAGGAGATCGGCATGTTTATGTGCCTAAACTACTAAAGACATGTTTTTTCCATGTCTACCTCCATCAAGACCTAATACTGCCGCCGCTGACCGCCATTTACGACGGTCCAGACCAAGATATATCTCGAAGCCCAAACATTTTGAAGCTGAAAATTTGAAAAATATCTTCCTGGGTTTCCATCGACCGTGTTTTGCCCGCCTTAAAATCAGAAGAATTGATGCCCTTCTCAACCACAAAGGACCAGAAACAAAACCCAAAAGATGCCACACCTTCACGTAGTAGGCCAAAAGTTCCGTCAACATCCACATAGGATCTTTAGGAATCCTACTGGAGGGAAGTAGTGTGGCTGTCACACTCTACCCTCGGTCAACGTGAGTTGGGTGAACACCTGACTACGTATGCCCTGCCAGACAGTCACAGCCAGGACTTTAGCACGTACACCGTCAGCCGACAAGGCATTTTACCAATGGCCTTTATTTATTTCCTCTAATTTTTGGGCTATAATAACAATAATGTATTGTATAATATATTTTACTTTTGATTAGCAAATCCAACAGTGGTATCAAACATTGATACTAAATTATATAAATCTTCCAACTTAATTTTGGAAATGTCCAAAATGGAATTCATATCATACTATCTGCTTCGTTTTACCGCATTTTGCCTCTCTATCGCCCAGTTACCAACTGATTGTTCAAGGTCATAAGCAGCCACAAATTCTTTGACTGCATGTGCGACTTTAAAAAAAGCTTGGAATTATAATTTCTCTAATAACCTTATAGAGCCAGATGTAAACTCACATCCTGTGTCAGAAATTGATCCTAAATGTGTTTTAATTTTTGAGTGAACCTACGTTTAAAGTTCAATATTTATTAAATATATTAAAAATTTATTAAAGGCCCATATAAATCATAATTTGCTAAATTGGTATCATATAAAGAATATAAAGAGAAGGAGCAGAACCGTCCCCTATTCTTCAAAATTCACCTCAAAAAAGGTTGCTTCAAAACATACTGAACTATATTGAAAAACACATACTGATATTTATATTGGAATGGTTCCAGAACACTATAAATAAGGAACCAAGTAAAATACCAAACTCTCTTCAAAATCACGATATTCTGAAATTGACAATAAAAATGAAGTTCCAACATAATGGTCAGATGGTAGCTAACGATGTAGTACTCCAGGTAACATTGAGAGAGTAAACTATGTTCTTAATGACCTTTGTCACCCTCGTTGTCTAGCTCAGTTGTCCCAGCGAGATATTCTGTTATGGACAATACTTATGTGGTGGTATATGTATGCTTCAACACGGCTGATGTCACCCCTCCAGTATATCCTATCTCTGGACACTCAGCTGAAATAGCACTTGCTTCTATTAACAACATTACTTAAAATCTTCAGAATTGGAGGAAGTCCCTGAAATACATCTCTCATTGAAAGATCAAGATACCCAGGTACCAAGACTTCAACTATCTCATTGTAATAGACAAAGCAGTGTCAAAATCCCAGGTGTAATATTTGACATCAAACAAATATTTGTCCACCAAAGGGGCATGGGAATTCTATGAGCAATATTAAATAAGTAAAAATGGTTCGCATCCAACTTATACTCTGGGCTAAACACTCAATTTGATAATCCACCAGCTCAGCTCCACCTCTCTGATGTTTGGACAAGAAGGTGTACCTGTGGCTATGAAGTCTCCATGAGGAAATCACCACATTGTATTGCCACAACTCCAATTATCTTCCTTACTGGAGAAGGCCTTCTACTAGAAATGTCCAAAAAAGTTCATATACCTATCTGGAAGCTCGATAATACTTTCCTTTCAAGAGATTCCATGGGCCACTACCGTTCCCTATCTACCTCAGAAGAGGATCCTTTGGCTTAAAATGATACCAGAAAACTCGCCCTAACACACGGATGGATCTCGGCCCTACAATCCTACAAAACCTTTGTAGCGGCATGATCCTTGCACCTCCTTTCGAGCAGAGTTCCCAGCCATCCTGTATGCCACTAGAGCTGTCCAGAATATGCATGGACAAGAAAAGTATTTGTCTCGATTGCCTTGAAGCCGTTCGAACCATCTGCAATTATCCTTTGTCACCCTTCCCTAAAATGTATGCCCAATGATGCTCATAACAATCAGTATTACCTACAAATCAGACCTCATCTGTTCAACGCCGTTAAATTCACAAGAAACCTCTTCAGAATCATCGACTCCCTTCACCCTGTGATGTTCCCCAACATAACGCAGAAGATGTTCTACAATCCTCAGACATGATATCATCTAAGCTGCTGACTCTGACAAAACTCGGTCAACTCAGCATACCATCTACAACAGCATCAAGCAGCCAACCTTCTTTAAAGGTCATCTCTAAGCTATAAAAGACCTTCCCAATTACAGATGAGTCCGGGGACACCTGGCTGACTGGATGTCCACTATGATAGAGGCAACCGTAGACCAACGCGGAAAATTAAAGACAAATATATGCCCCAGAAATCCTAGCCGTGTCAAAGGGATTGTGGAAAAAAACAATAAACAAAAAACTTGAATTAACTTTTATTCACTTATATAAGTTCACATGGACTGAAATGTTCTAAAACATCACTACAAATGTAATCTATTTGAAGTATATCTGCTATGTTCCATGACTATTGACACTACTGAGCTGCAGCCAGAACAACTACTTGTTTGAACAAAGATTGTTATGTAACCATTTCATTAAACTTGACAGCCTTTTTATTAATGGATTTTATAAGACAGTTAAACCTGTCTATAGCGCCACTCTTGGGACTCACCAAAATAGGGTTCTATAGAGAGGGGGTGCTATAGACAGGTCACTTTTAATGTGTAAATCACATCGTACTACGTATTTAAAATCGGGCGCTATAGAGAGGGAGGTGCTCTTTAGAGGGGGCGCTATAGACAGGTTTAACTGTAGTTATACAGTGGGACAAGGTTATATATAATGTGCTCAGATTGAGTTAAATGAATTTTGCAGAGAAGAAAGTCAAAATATGATTTGAGGTTTGAGCAGGAGTGGTTTAAAAACGGTCGATTTTCGACTGCCATGATGTAGGATCAAATTCCGCATTGGATTTTTTTTTCAATTAAAAGTTTGAAAAGAAATCAGTTGGTACTGATAACAGTACTCTATATGTAACTTTATGCGGAAAGATGCTTTTCACATGTGTAGACATGTGGTGCACTTACAGTAAAAGCAGTCATCAACCTCTACCCACCATGATTATCATGGCATGTATCACGTGTACTAGGGATAAGCAAAAAAAAACAATATGCTATTCACCTATGAGGGCAAATGTATGTGTGCATGTCTGTGAATAATTGATTTAATATAATCAAAGATTGAAGAAAAAACACAAGGTGATAAGACCAAATTCAAATATATAGTGTGTGACATTTTGGTGTAACAGTGGTGTTACCATCTTCAGATAAAAGTACTGAATGCCAACAAAGATGGTAACAATGCTGTTACCGGAAGGTCACACACTATTTATGTATTTGGTCTTATTACTTGATCACTGATTAAAGAAATTAATCTGTTATCAAAATACAAAACTATTTTAAAGGCGTAAGATTATTTTTGATTGCCATTTTAAATTGATTGCCCCGTTGCTGATTCATGTATGTGTTTGGTGAGAATTATTATTGTATACAGTAGAACCTCCATGAGAGGACACTCCCACTAGAGAACACCTCTCTATAGAGGACAGTTTTGATCTGAAAAATTACCATTTTCACTATTTAGTAACTCTCCGGGTAAGAGGACAACTCTCACTAAAGGACACTTTAGCTCTGCAATTAGATATTGTCCTTAACTGTGAGGTTCTACTGTATAATATTTCTTGACTGTTCACGTGTGTGTTTAAGAAGTGTTATCTTATTTATCATATTTTTATCCTAATAGAACGGCTCCTTGTCAACACTATCATTAAAATAGGAATTCATTTAAGATGTATGATGACTGTTAATGTTCATTCAAAACAATGATAAGATCATTCATTCCAAAAATTAAACTAAATGACACAGAGAGATAAAATGCAACAACAACAACCCCAGGTACCTAGAGGTCACTTTAGACCCAACACTTAACTTCAATAAACACATAAACATTATCATAATTCAGAGCCCAGAAAAGGATAAACATTCTTTAAAACATTTCTGGGAAAGACTGCTGAAGTCAAAACCTTGAAAACCCATCTGTTAGAACCCAATATTTATAAATTTTTGAATTTGCCAAAAATGAAAAATATTTGAAAAACTCTCTCTAAATTCAATTATTATTTTCTAGAAAATATTTTTAATGTTGTTGTTGTTGTTTTTATCCCCTTATGTAAAGTTTACACGAATGTGGAACTGCTTTTCACATGTGGTGCACTTACAGTAAAAGCATTCGCCTACCTCTACCCACCATGATTATCATGGCCTGTAACACGTGTACTAGGGATAAAAAAAGATTACACGAATTCAATGAGTTCACACTCCTCGAGCTGTTTGAAGATAAACAGCGGGCTCTCCCAAAGGTCCTCTTGTGAGAATGTTAATTCAATGTTTAAAACTCTTTCTCTAGTAGCTGAAAAATCTAAGCTTAATTCTGAAACTTGATAAACCATTTATTTGAGTGGTAAAATGTTTCTCTATATTGTTTATCAAACATTCAAGTCATTACACCATCACCTATACATCACTGATCCGGCCCATATATGCTTCTCCAAACTGGATGCAAGCCTCCCAAACCAACCTAAACATATTTGGTGATGATAAATAAATAAAGTAAAATTGGAAGCAAAAAAATATACGATTGGAAAAGTGAATAAATTACAAAAAATATATATATATAATAACATTTGGAAAATAAAAATAAGTGTAAACGAAGTAAAAAATAACGAAAACTTTGGTACAGCTAAACCTGTCTATAGCGCCCCCTCTTGGAACTCACCAAAATAGGGTGCTATAGAGAGGGGGTGCTATAGACAGGCCACTTTTAATGAAAATCGAATCGTACTACGTATTTAAAATCGGGGGCTATAGAGAGGGAGCGCTATAGACAGGTTTAACTGTATATAGATCATTAGGTATATATAGTTCAGTATTTTTGGAGGAGATTACAGTAACTCTGTTAGTGGATTATTTATATAGATAAATGGCAACCCTCTGGCAATCCACAATGCCTAACTCAGACCTTTATTTTGACTCCTTCAAATAGATACAAGAAACATCGAGACAAAAATACAGGAGTCAACATTCCATCATTGGTATCTGAACCAAAAGTCAAGAGCTATTCTGGAATGTGAGATTAACCGACAGGCAGCAACCTGTATTTCCAGACTTAAAACTGGCAGCCATACAAGACCGTTTCTCTATCAGGATGGTGTAAAGACCTTTTCAGGATGTACCATCTGCAGCCCCAAAGAGACCTCACCAAACCACCTTTTGGAATGTATGGGATCCTCAAGACAGGACCTATATTCCAAAACTACTAAGATTATAAATTTAATCCGCAAATTCAGTATTATACACAAAATGATAATAAAAATATTTAATAATGATTAAAAATAATGGCGATAATGATAATAGTAATTGTTGGGAACTGAATGCTACGACCCTGAATTTATCATCATCACACACCTGTTATTTACCTTCTCCCAACAATTTTTTTTTGTATCTGAATGTTGTTCCCTATCATGTGAATTTCCCTTTTAAAAATGTATAAAAAAGATTATTATCAAATAACCATCAACGGCCTCATGCACCTTCCTACAAACTGCAAGTACCTAAACCTTACATCAATTAGCTATTGTTGCATGAAATAGAATTAACGAGTTGAAACAAGAAAGAAGGTTTAGCAGAAATGGAGTTACTAATGAATAATGGTATAACCTTAGATAAGCTCGATGGCTATAACTACCCGAAATAGTTTTTTTTTTTTAACTTGAAATGCTCTTACAAAAAGAAGAACTTTGTGGAGTTGTCACCGAAAACATTCCAGATCAACCAAAAATTGAATGAAAAAAGAAAGACTCAAAATCTAGAGCTATCATTAACCTAAGCATCGTTGACTCACAAATAGTGTATGTCAAAAACTTAGCCACAGCCAAAGCTACCTAAGACAAAATATCTATGATAGAAAAACAGGTCTGTAAAAACTCTAAGTAAAGTATATAACTTAAATCTCCAAAAAGACAACGACATGCAACAGCACATTACTACCATGATGGAACTAGTTGACAAACTGCGAACCATTGGCGAAACACTAAAGGACTCTCACATCACGGCTATACTGCTTTGCTCGCTTCCAAAGAACTATTCCAATCTCATCACGATGTTTGAACCAAGGCCCGACAACGAGCAAACGCTTGAATTCATCAAGAACAAACGCCTTGATGAACACATGCACAGAGTAGAAAGTTCGAAGACAAAATCATTCATTAAAAGTCTTCAAAAGTCTCTACAGAACTTCAAGCCAAAGAAGAGAAAAAGAGAAGAAATTTTGTTATTTCTGACACAAGCCAAACCACTCCAAGGAAGAATGTTGGCACTTTCAAAAGCAAAATAACGGCAACAAAGAATTCAAAAGTGAAAACATCAAAAGAGTAAATGTACCAAAGTACACAAATAAGTAGAGTTTCACTCAAGAACAATCAACAAATAAGAGAACAACAAAAGGACCTAACACAAAAGCTCTCAATTGCACTCAACGAGAAGTAAATATACACAATTGGTTCATCGACCTTGGAGCCACATCTCATATAGTGCACGATGTAAGCTTCTTCACCAAACTAAACAGAGAACAAGCACAAAATGTTGTGGTTGCAAACGTCAGCAAGCTGCAGGTCAAAAGGATAGGACAAGGAGAAATCAAAGCCATCAAACCCCAAGGAAAGACTGACACCTTACTTCTCACAAAAGTCCTCTACATCCCCGAACTATCAGACAACCTTCTGTCAGTAAGTGCGGCCACCTCCAATGGATGTAAGGTAACATTCGAAAAGATTCGTGCACCATCGAAAGAGACAACACAGTTCTTCTGGCGAATGGAATAATTGACAATGAAAAATACCGACTCCACCTGGATGACAACCTCCAGATTCGCACATTCAAAGCAAACATAGCAAAAGAAAACCACTGCAACAATAAGAAACTGCGAAGAATAGTACAAAAGTGATATTGTACTGGGATAAGGTTCATAATAAAAACTGCGTTATGCTCTGGCACGACAGACTAGGAGACAGAATTGATTAATAAAATCCAAAATGAGAACCTAGCAAGAGGACTAAAACTGAACAACTGCTCTGTGCGTGTGTTAATCAAGAGGTTTGTTCTTGATTAATACAAGCGTTAGCTCGCTGCCGGGCCTTGGTTCCAACATTGTGATGAGATTGGAATAGTTCTTTGGAAGTGAGCAAAGCAGTTTAGCCGTGATGTGAGAGTTCTTTAGTGTTTCGCTAATGGTTCGCAGTTTGTCAACTTGTTCCATCATGGTGGTAATGTGCTGTTTCATGTCGTTGTCTTCTTGGAGTTTCAGTCGGGGGATTGTTGGGAACTGAATGCTACGTTAGTGCTACCCTAGACTTATCATCAAACACCTGTTGTTTACCTTTTCACTCTGTTTATTCTCTAACTGTTGTTCGCTATTAACTTTCCCTTTTATAAAAAATATCAATTACCCATCAATAGCCTCATGTACCTTCTTATAAACAGAAAATATCAAAGCCTTAATTTATGTCTATTAATATGCCTATTATTTGCCTCCTCCTTCAGTGCCTTCGTCTACTGAGGGTGATGATCTCTGCATATTTCTTCCGCCATTCGCTTCATCTCCTCGTGTCTTCCAGTCCATTGTTTTAGATCGTCTGTGTATCCCTGTCGTCTCCTTCCCCTCGATCTCTTCCCCCGAGCTTTCCCTCCAACACTATCAGCAATGTCTCTCCTGCTGATCCGAGCATCCCATGGCCAGAAAACATGTTTTCATTGTTTTAAGAACTTTATCAGCTGGCGTTCTGTACCCATTCAATTATATTTCTATATGTATTTAATTACACTGGTCAACAAGATTTTTGCACAAGAGAACCTGATTATGTTTCTAGTGTAACTTTTCATGCTGAACTCAAAAATCTAATCAGAAATTTCACATCACCTATGAGTTTTGCGTGATGGTCTTTTTTTAGTATTGGGATAAATACAGTAAAAAATGCAAACAATGTTACGTAAGCAGTTTTGCATAACCCTTATTACATTACACTGGTTTATCAAAAAATATTTTTCTTTGTCCACAAAGAAATAGCATCTTATCTACATGTCCTGAATTAAAATATACCATTAGTTTTTTTCTATTACGCAATATATTTCTGAGATACACCTACTTGAAATTTGGAAATGTTGTTAATATATAGGCATATATGAACGAAACATATTTATTTATTGAAAAGCAGTGACAGTGGATTTTCTTCTATACTTTGCTTGTGGTAGATCCCTCTTGAGTGTCCAGCAGTAGTCGGCAAGCATAGAGGGACTCCATTTACCTTGGTACCGCTTCTCCATGCTTGATATATCTTGATGAAACCTCTCACCATGCCCATCGCTAACTGCGCCAAGATTGTATGGAAAGAAATCTAGATGTGAATGCAGGAAATGGATCTTGAGGGACATGTTACATCCCAGTGCCTTGTAGGAAAGCAACAGATCATTAACTATGTCTCGGTAATTTTCAACCTTGACACTTCCTAAGAAGTTTTTGCAAACGTTTCTAAAGGAATTCAATGCTGCTGCTTCAACTTCATTCAAACTATTTTGAAAATTTCCATCCTGCTGCAATTCTCGAATCTGAGGTCCAACGAAAATGCCTTCTTTAATCTTCGCTTCACTTATACTAGAAAATTTTTGTTTTAGGTAGGCAAATCCACTGGCATTTCGATCCATTGCCTTGACAAAGTTCTTCATTAATCCCAGTTTAATATGTAATGGTGGTAAGTATATATTTTCTGAATCGATCAGGGGTAGATTTGCAATATTTTTATATCCTGGAGTAAAGATTTTACGGTTTGGCCAGATTTTTTTTAATGTAACGCCTTTCCCTATCTCTGCTATCCCACTCACACAAAAAGCAACAAAATTTTGTATATCCAAGCTGTAATCCACGCAAGAGAGCAACGACTTTCAAATCGCTGCATATTTTCCAACCGTATCTTTCATATTCTATCTTTTTCAAAAGCAGTTTCATGTTTTCGTAAGTCTCTTTCATGTTGGATGCATGTGCTATTGGCAATGATGGGAACTTATTTCCATTGTGAAGGAGAACAGCTTTCATAATAATTTTTGAAGAATCAATGAATAACGCCACTCTTCTGTATCATGGTCATGACCATTAGACTAACAACATCATTGTAATATACTAAATCATTCTCTTGTGAATAGAAGTCTTGAAATTCTTCTTGACGCTTGCAAAAAAGCATACTTTTGTGCCTTTATGCAGCAGATTCCAGCCTTTTAACCTAGAGCTTAAAAGTTCACTCTGTTTTTTGGATAAATCTAAATTACTTACGAGGTCGTTCAAATCTCCTTGGGTTAATAAATGAGGTTCAGATAAAGCACCTGCTTCAAAATTTGTGTAATCCCACTGTTGCTCTCGTCTATCTGAATCATCGTCACTAAATATTACATTTTCAGGTGGCTGTGGAACAGGTAAAATATCACTATGAGGAACCGGTCTCATGGCAGACGGCAAATCTGGATATTCAACTGTATGTCTTGATTTGGATGTAATACCTGTAGTCTTTGTCAAACAAAAATAACAGTCTGAAGAATGGTCTTTAGGTTCCCTCCATATCATTAGAACCGCAAAAGGCATATGACGTTCACCTTTAATCCACCCTGTAAGATGTCGAACACAAATTACACAACAATGGTGAGGAGCCCAAGTCTTATCTTGGTTACCGACTTTAAAGCCAAAATAAAGTTCATAGCACCTTTTGATGAGCGGTGTAAAGTTTCGCCTTTGAACTTTGAAAGTTAATTCCCCACAAATATAACAGAAAATATCAGGAATATTAATGCAACGCCTCGGCATATTGACACAGTCTAGTGCACACGATTTATAAAAGCAAATCGATAGAGAAGAATAAACTAATCACTTCAAATTTACCTGTCACTTCTGCTGCAAATCTATTAAACAAATCGTTAGGTTCAATTTAAATATATATATTAAAACTGTTAATGAGCAAATAGCATTACAGAGCTTGTCGTTATTTTTGAGTTGAAAGCAAAACAGATTATAATATTGTCGCAATTAAATGAATAGAGGTACACAGAGCAATTTCAGTAGGTTTTATTATTAAATTAAGGCTCGAAAATTGAGTGATATCTTTCTCACCTTTTGTCTAAAGAAAAAGAAGGAAATATCTACAGTTACAAAATTTACATAACATCGAACTATTAAAAAATTTACATATTTAATAATTAAACAATTGCTTTGATTTCATTCTGAACAAATTTCGCGACATCACCTCCTTCCCCAGAAGAACAGCGTCCCGATGTTTATTATTCACATAATTACACAGAAAGTCCAGATATTTAAACGTTCTGTTGTTCAGGATCTTGGTAGGACTTCATGCGTAACACATGAACTACATCCTTGGAACTCTTCCATCTGCGAGATTCGTCCACCGTCATTACCTCGTAGTTAACATCCGATATCTTCTTGGTTATTTTATATGGGCCGAAGTATTTTTTTAAAAGCTTTTCTGACAGGCCAACTTTCCGTACGGGTGTGAAGATCCAGACGAGGTCGCCAATGTTGTAATGTACAGGCTTATGTCTCGCATCGTATCGTGCTTTATCAATGTCCTGAGTTCTGAGGGTGTGTAAGCGGGCTAGCTGGCGGGCGTCTTCAGCATCTGTCATTAGTTGATTTATGTACTCGTCTTCTTCGTTACCTGGCTGGTAGGGTAACAGAGTGTCTAGTATTGTTTCCGCCTCTCGTCCATGTACTAAATAGAAGGGTGAAAAGCCTGTAGTTTCCTGTCTTGCCGTATTATAAGCGAAAGTAACAAAGGGCAAAATAAGAGTCCCAATTCTTTTGTTCTACGTCAACGTACATTGATAACATGTCTCCCAGGGTCTTATTGAATCTCTCGGTCAGGCCGTTGGTCTGTGGGTGATAGGCCGTTGTAAAGTGCTGCGACATTCGACACATTTTGGAAAGTTCTTTAATGAGTTTTGCTTGAAATGAGCGCCCTCTATCCGTAATCATTTCTCTAGGAGCTCCATGCTTGAGAATAATCTCATTCAATATAAACCTTGCGACCTCAACTGCTCCTCCGGTTGGAATGGCTTTCGTTACTGCATATTTAGTGAGGTAATCTGTGCAAACAATCACCCAACGGTTGCCATCTCTAGTCAAGGGGAATCTACCCAATAAGTCCACGCCTATTTTCTGGAAAGGAGCTGAGGACGGAATTATGGGTTTAAGATTTCCAGGTGGTAGTTGGGGTATGCTCTTACGTCGTTGGCATTCTCTGCAATGTCCGACATAATTGCGAACATTTCTGAAGAGACCCGGCCAGTAAAATCTTCTGCGTATCCTGTCATACGTTTTAGCAAAACCTAGATGTCCGGCTGTAGGGGCGTCATGAAGCGATCTAAGGACCTCTAATCGTAAGGACTTTGGAACCACTAACAACCAAGGTCGCCCTATGGGATCATAATTTTTCTTATAAAGTATGTTATCAATAATGGAAAATCTTTTAAAATTCGGATCTTCACAGTTTTTCAGTATCTTTGCTAATAAAGGATCTTGCTTTTGTTCCTTTTCAACATCAGTCAATATTGCCAGGGAAGGTATATCTTCCTTTGTTTCTTCCGAAGTGTCAGGTAATGGGCTTCTGGAAAGGCAATCGGCGTCCTTGTGCTTGCGACCGTTTTTATAGCAAACAGTGACTTCATACTCCTGAAGTCGCAGAGCCCCATCTTGCGAGACGTCCAGAAGGGTCTTTCAAATTCGCTAGCCAGCACAAGGAATGATGGTCAGTCACGATAGAAAAAGGGCGGCCACACAGGTAAGGTCGAAATTTGTTGATTGACCAAATTACCGCCAAACACTCCTTTTCCGTTATGGTATAGTTTTTCTCTGCTTTAGATAGAGTTCGGGATGCATAGGCAATTGGTTTCTCACCTCCATCCTTCATTTGTACTAAAACAGCACCGACGCCATAGCCACTCGCATCGGTATGGTCGTAGATTGGTGTAGTCTAATCAAAGTGACCTAAAACGGGTTCAGAAGTCAGAGCCGACTTCAACTGATTAAACGAAGCTTCCTGACTATCAGTCCATATGAATCTTACTTCCTTTCTTAGTAGTTCGATTCAACGGCCCTGCTATGGCAGCAAAGCTCTTAATGAATCGACGATAGTAGGAGCAGAGACCCAAAAAGCTCCTGACTTCTGAGACATTCTTTGGTCTTGGAAATTTCATCACAGCTTCTACTTTGTCTGGATCGGGATAAATACCACATCCATCAATCAAGTGTCCCAATACCTTCATTTGGCTAGTACCAAAACTACATTTCTCTGAATTAAGTCTGAGACCAGCTTTTGAAAAACAGCTCAACACCATTTCCAGACGTTGTTGATGTTCGTCCATAGTTTTAGAAAAAACTATGATGTCATCTAAGTAGCAGAGACAGATGGTCCACTTGAGTCCTCGTAGGAGATTATCCATAATCCTCTCGAAGGTCGCGGGGACGTTACAAAGGCCGAAAGGCATCACCCTAAATTCGAAAATGCCATCAGGGGTTACGAAAGCAGTCTTCTCACGATCAGCTTCATCAACTTCGATCTGCCAATACCCCGATTTCAAATCCATCGTAGAGAATATGGAAGCTCCTCTCAACGAGTCCAGAGTGTCATCAATTCTGGGTAACGGGTATACGTCTTTCCTGGTTATTTTGTTTAATCGGCGGTAGTCCACACAGAACCTCCAGGTTCCATCTTTCTTTTTAACTAAAACGACAGGAGAGGACCAGGGACTATCCGATGGTTCAATTATTCCTTGTTTAAGCATTTTGTCCACTTCTGTCTGAATAATGCTTCTTTCTTTTGGTGACACTCTATATGGGCGTTGTTTAATAGGGGCATGATCTCCAGTATCAATGCGATGTTTAACTTTCAATGATGAAGTTTTAAGGTTTTCTTTTTGAAATTCAAATACATCTGTGTACCTTCTAAGAACATCCAACATTCTCACTCTATCTTCATTGGATATATCAGTGTCTATAAGGGTCACAAGTTTATCCAAGTCCTCAGGGCATCTATTTTCATTTTCTCAAAAACATCATTGTCTCCATCTATGCAGCATAAATTACTGGTGTCAATGAGAGATATTTCAGCAACTTTCATCCCTGCAGGAATGATCTTTGCAAATTCACTCCCATTTGCCATCCAAACCTTGCTCCTTCCATGGCTGAGACTGACAATGGAGGCCGGAATAATTATTTCTTTATCCAAAGTAAGAGCTTTAGAGCAAGTAATCAGAACTTCTTGAACTCCCGTAATGTTGCTACAGACAAGTTATTTTCTTTATTGAGTTGGGTGGAATAATGCTATCCTCTAAAGTGTAAACGGTGTCTAGTGGACAGAGTTCTTCCTTCATAGGAGCTTCTTTTAAGTAAAGCTCATTTTCCCCACAATTAATTTTGGCTTGAGTTAATTTCAGAAAGTCCCAACCAAGGATAACTTTATGACTACACTCAGATAGTACAATAAACTCGAATGGTTGGGTTAATTCATTTACGTTAATCTTTAGAACACATCGTCCTAGGGCTCTGACGCATTTGGTGTTTGCTACTCTTATAATTGGTCCTTTACTAGATAACAAAGGAGTTCTTATATGACGACGGAAATCTTCTGATATAACTGAATAGTCTGCTCCAGAGTCCACCAAAGCAAGTACCTCACTCCCTTTTATAGTGATCTTAGCAAAATTATTCTTCAATTTGGTGGAATTCGTCGACGGAGGATTTAATATTCGTGCGGCCTTACCTCCTAAGCAGGTCGCCAGTTCTAGTTTTCCTCCCTTTCTCTTGAAGATGAGCGGCTGTTCACCCTAGCAGGTGATCTTGATGGCCTGCGTCCTGTACTTATCCTCCTCCCCGGATAGGGTGAGGCACTCCTAGGTTGGCGAGCTGGAGGAATCCTAGGCTCTATTTCTTCAATATTTGGCATATAGTCGCCCAGTGTTGTTGGTCTCCTTGGTTCCCTCCTGGCGCGAGCATCCGCGAAAACTTGCCTCCTCTCCCGACAATACCTGACGACGTGACCAGGTCTTCCACAATGGAAACATAAGGGGCGATCGTCTGGAGTCCTCCATTGTTGAGATTTCGGCAGAATTGGGGGAGAAGAATATTCAGTTCTTTTGGATGGCTCATAAGTCCTGAATGGTCTTGATTGGTTCCTTACTAGAACTGACGGTCTTTTAGAGATTGGCGACAAATTCATTTTCACCTCCTCTCTTATCATGTCCTCTATCGAATCTGTGGTCAGTCCTGGTGGGGCTATTACTTTCTGTATCTCTTCTTGGACAATTCTTCTAATCAACGATGGAAGATCTTCTTCCTCATAGGCCATTGGAGCTACATTTGGAAGTCTTTCAAATCTTGAAGATATTCTTCTCTTTCTCATAATTTCTATTTTCCGGCATTCCTTTAAGAAATGATTTACATTTTCAACATCTTTCGCAATCAATATCTGATAAAATGTCTTCGGCGACTCCTTTCATCAGATGTCCCAATTTGGTTTCATCGTCCATCCGGGGGTTAACTACTTGACATAGGTACAGTACATCCTGGATGTAGGTCTCCGAGGATTCCTTCACTTTCTGAGCTCTATTCTTCAGTAGAGACTCAGCTTCTTTAATTACCTCTTCTTGTTGGCCAAATGCTTCACCTAGAGCCCTCTGAAAGTCATCCCAGGAAGTCAGAGTTTCTTCATTATTTTCAAACCATTTTCGAGCTGTTCCTTCAAGAAAAAACACAGAATTTGCCAGACACATAGTGTGATCCCATCTATTGTATTTGACAACTCTTTTATAATCTTTCAGCCATTTTTGGGCGTCTTGACTTCCATCTCCAGCAAATGAGGAAGGACATCTTGGCTGTTGCAAGGAAAGGTAAGTTGAAGGTACTTGGGATGAGGTTTCTCCAGATTCATTCTTTATCATGATTGGTTCTTTATCAAGCGATCCCAAATCAGGAGATATTCCCTTAAGTCGAAGACTTCTCCTCAAATTTAATTCAGCCGTTTTTATTATTTCAAGGCTTTACCCGGCGTCTCCACCAATTGTCGCAATTAAATGAATAGAGGTACACAGAGCTATTTCAGTAGGTTTTATTATTAAATTAAGGCTCGAAAATTGAATGATATCTTTCTCACCTTTTATCTAAAGAAAAAGAAGGAAATATCTACAGTTACAAAATTTACATAACATCGAACTATTAAAAAATTTACATATTTAATAATTAAACAATTGCTTTGATTTCACTCTAAACAAATTTCGCGACAATATTATATAATAATAAATTATATATATTCAATTAAAATTTCAATAATTTGTTATTTAAATTAATATTTATGATTCTTAAAGAGCAAATTTTAATTAATAACAAATAAAATAAAGCTTTTGGCTCCACATACCAACTCTTCTTGTCAAAAATAAAGCGCTAGCTTAGTTAATGATGTAACTTTAAAAATGCTTACGTAACATTGGTTGCATTTATTACTGTATTTATCCCAATACTAAAAAAAAGACCATCAGGCAAAAACCATGGGTGATGGGAAATTTCTGATTAGATTTTTGAGTTCAGCATGAAAAATTACACTAGAAACACCATCAGGTTCTCTTGTGCAAAAAAAAAGGTTTATTTTGTAGACCTGTGTAATTAGTTGTTGCCATCCATCTGCCTGCGCTGTAGCCAGCGTTTCCACATCCTCCTTCCAACAGGTGGAGGGGAAGATCACCACGTTCTCCACCATCTGGATCAACTCCAGCTATACTTGTTCTTCAGGGAACTGGCTTCATTGGAGATCACCAGGTTCTCCAAGCACTTGCTGACAGACTCATTGTCTGCACACACACACACACACTCAATGTAGGCAAAACACTGTCACCAAATGTAGCTTGTATCACTATAGGCCAATTAGGAATCAAGGCTTCACTTACAAATGAGGTTTATCTAAAGATATATGGATGACATGATATGGGGAATGGAGTACACCATACTGACTGGAAAGACTTCTGGGCGACGCATACCTGAACACCTGCAGACACGCTTCATAGACCAATTAAAGGAACTCACTGGCTTAACGGTCGCTTAGATGGTACATCGAGCTCAAGACAGAGATGGCTGGCGTCGTGTTTGGGAGGTAATACGTACAGTGTGCCACAACGTTTCAATCGCAACTAAAATGATTTACTATGTGGCTGAATTCATTTTAATTATTAATCAGGGAAGTGAGAAAAGAATATTGGATACTTTCAACAATCTATGTCCTAACATCAATTACTCTATGGAAGTATATAACAAAAATCAGTGAAATGAGTAAATAATATTGGATACTTTCAACAATCTATGTCCTAACATCAATTACTCTATGGAAGTAGATAACAACAAATCAGGGAAATGAGTAAATAATATTGGATACTTTCAACAATCTATGTCCTAACATCAATTACTCTATGGAAGTAGATAACAACAAATCAGGGAAGTGAGTAAATAATATTGGATACTTTCTACAATCTATGTCCTAACATCAATTACTCTATGGAAGTAGATAACAACAAATCAGGGAAGTGAGAAAAGAATATTGGATACTTTCAACAATCTATGTCCTAACATCAATTACTCTATGGAAGTAGATAACAACAAATCAGGGAAGTGAGAAAAGAATATTGGATACTTTCAACAATCGATGTCCTAACATCAATTACTCTATGGAAGTAGATAACAACAAATCAGGGAAGTGAGAAAAGAATATTGGATACTTTCAACAATCTATGTCCTAACATCAATTACTCTATGGAAGTAGATAACAACAAATCAGGGAAGTGAGAAAAGAATATTGGATACTTTCAACAATCTATGTCCTGATATCAATTACTCTATGGAAGTAGATAACAACAAATCAATAAATTTCCTGGAAATGAACTTATCATACAATAATAACATTATAACAACCTCTATATACAAAAAACAACACATACAGGAACTAATAGGTACTATAGCTCACAGCACCATTTCAGTCAGAAAGAAGGATTAGTAAAAGCTCTTATATATAGAATTTATATACTCATTAATGATACAGTTAAAAGAAATATAGAAATTAACATAAAAAAGAACTAACCAATTAAGATTTTCCCATCAAATTGATAGATAGAATAATAGAAGACATGAACCAAAAATATGAGTATAACACTTTAATTCAAAATCTAAAGTGAAAAAACAAAGAAGCTGTGGGATAGGTTGTGTGCGTGTTGGTGTGGCTTGTGGAAAGGCCGCTGATAAAATTATAATTATTTTATATAAAAAAAATTAATTTATCTAAAGCGAGAAATAAAAAGACTAAAGAATAACGGCCGTTGGGAGCAAGCCTTGTTGTTTTGATGACGCGCGTGGCCAGAATGTCCCATATGCCGCCCCGCGCGCATGCGTAGTCTGGTCGCGACACTACCGCCCGTATGTGTAGTGAAGCTTCGCGCTCGCTGAAGTAAAGTGTGGTCGCCACAAAGCCAAATTTAGCACATTGCCATTTATAAACCAAAAGTTTGTAAGAAATTTTACTAATATATTCAAAAAGTATGAAAAAATAAAAATTGCATGAAAACCATGTAATCCTATTTCTCAATATATCATTAATCATAAGAACACTCAATTACCAAAAAGAGCAGGCTTAATTTATGATGTGAAATGTAAAAACAAGGTAATAAGACCAAATCCAAATAAATAAAGTCTTATTAACTTGTGTTTATAATCTATAATCCAAATTGTGCCTTATTAGAAGTTAATTGTAGAAAATATGACAAATGCTATGTAGGACAAACATCCAGAACTTTGAAAGAAAGAATGAAAAACAATGAATATGCTCTAAAATGGGATAAAAATGAGAATTCTGCACTTGTAGAACATACTACTCTGATCAAAAAGTTTCAACACTTTGCTCATAAGTTAAAAAAAAACTTAATGATTCTACCAAATTCAAATTGTCCCCTTCAAAGTAGTCCCCTTTGGCCGCGATGAACTTCAGCCATCTTTTTTTCCAGGCTGCAAAACACCTCTGGTAGTCTGTTTTCGGGATCGCCTTCATGGCCTTCTTCGATTCCACTTTGATCTCTTCTATGCTCTGAAATTTCCGACACTTTAACTTTTTTTTTTAGCTTTCCAAAAAGGAATAAGTCACAGGGGGCCAAATCGGGACTGTAGAGGGGTTGGGGGAACACAGAGGTTGAGTGGTCCTGCAGGAACTTCGGGCAGTGTGCGCCGGCGCGTTATCGTGGTGGAGGATCCACGACCTGCTCCTCCACAGCTCCGGCCGTTTCTGCCTGATCGCTTCCCTCAATCACCTCAAAACTCCCAGGTAGGAGTCAGCAGTTATTGTAGAGCCTTGTTGTTGAAATTCATGATGAACGATGCCCTGGTATTCGAAGAACACCGTCAACATGACCTTGACTCTGCTGGGAGCCTTCCTCGCTTTCTTTGTTCTCGACTCATTTTTGAAGCGCCACTCCGATGCCTGTTGGGTAGTTTCCGAATCAAAGCCGTAAATTCATGTTTCGTTTCCAGTAATGACCCTCTTCAGCAATTCGGGCCCGTCGGTTGTCTCTTCGAGATTGAGACTGGCCGTTTCTTTCCGGGCGTTCTTTTGATCAAAAGTCAAATCTTTGGGAACGAGAACGGCGTTGAGTCTTCTCACTCCCAAAATGTCCTTCATTATCGATTGAGTCGACCCGAATGATATCCCTGCTTCTTCGGCGACCTCCTTGGCAGTTATTCGTCGGTCTTCACGCACCAGTTCCAACACCTTGTCCACTTTTCCAGGCGTGGTTGATGTGGACGGTCTCCCGGAACACTCGTTGTCGGCGGTCTCTTCCCGACCCTCCTTGAAGCGCTTGTACCACTCGAAAACTCGTCTTCGCCTCATGACGGCATCCCCGTAGGCTGTTTGCAACATCCAAAAAAATTCGGCACCCTTGAATCCGTTTTTCACACAGAACTTGATGCAAATTCGTTGATCCTCCATTTCGGTGACTAACGAAATCGAAGCACGGGCAAATTAGCTTCACTTCGAACAGCCGCTGCTCGCGATGTTGTGGCGCTTGATTTTTGAAAATTGGCAGGGCTCCAAGCCAAGGGCGATGCTTGCGTTTGTCACAAACCGGGAGAAAATATATTGAGTTTTCAGGATTTTATGAGCAAAGTGACGAAACTTTTTGATCAGAGTAGTATAAAATTCACAGGGCATAATAATTTTAATCTGAAAGAAACAAAGATACTAGATTATGAGAAAAAATATTTTAGGAGACAATTTATAGAAGCCTTTTTCATTCAAAAGAAATGTTCCTCAATTAACAGAATGGAAGCAAGAGAAAATATAAATGTTATTTATATAGATATGCTTTTAATTATATCTAAAAAGCGGGTTTTTCCACTTTTAATTCTAAGAATAATTATCTGTGTTCACACACTTGATAACAGTAACTATTTAAAACATGCTGTGGTAAAATTTCTCATTCAGTACTTTTGTGTGAAGATGGTAACTGTTAAAACTATTTTATAGATCCTTTACTTTTTGTACATAGAAGGAAGGTCTTAGGTGAAGGGAGACAACGAGCAAGACATCTATATCTATAGATAGCCCCAGCTTGGACCGACCGAGGGCAAAGGTCGGCGTGGGCGGAGACGACGGAGCGTCATGTTACATTCTTTTTTGGTCAGTTGGCAGGATTCCCTTGTTAGAAGCGGAGGGGAAAGTTGAGTTCCCTTGCCAGGCGGAGCAGACACGCCAAGAAAATCCTACAAGCAGCGTCTTGTAGACGGAACGACGTCGAAGAAAATCCCACGAGCAGAGTCACGTGGACGGAAAGACGTCGAAGAAAATCCCACGAGCAGAGTTTCGTGGACGGGAAAGGACGCATTGGAGTATCCCTCAAGCAGCGACTTGAGGACGGAAAAAGACTCTTAGACAACCAACGAGTCGCGACATCTTAGAAGCAGTGGCCACCCAGACCTTTCGGTCCATAAACCGGCATGCGAAGGCATACCCAGTCGCGACAATTGGACATCGCACAAGAAAGCCAAGCCTGCGACGGTGCTGCCACTCCAGAGGTACTGTGTAAACAAACGCTCGACACCCCCCTGCCATTTATTTTTATCTCCCTTCCCTGAGATTAGTTAATTTTTTACTTTCTCTTTTGCTTAACCTTGTTTATTGTTTTTTATACATAATCCCTTAGATATAAGTATAATTTAGCTTAACCATTTTTCTTGTTTTTACCCATAATAATAGTATAATAGTTTTTATCCCTTTTGTTTTTAATTTTTTTAAATAAATTCTTTTTATTATACTGTGTTTCTGTGCATTTATTTCCCCCATTGTTTTTCCTTTCAGTCGATCACCATTTATTTTTTTTTAAACGAACACGAACATTTTGGTGAGCCGGACGTGATCGATTTAAAGGAAATATGGAGGAAATGGATGCAATTAAAAAGCGCAGAAAAGCCATAAGAGGTACTTTCACTAGAATTATTAATGAAATAAATGGGGAATTTGAAAAGTCTCAAATTGATAAGAATGATATTTATTCTAAGTTTAATAGACTAGAGTCTTATTACACGAAACTTGTAGATCTAAACGGAAAATATCAGGCTTTATTGGTAGTGAAAGAAGGGATTACAGAGGAAAGTATTGATAAGGAATGGCAAGAATGCGATAAATATGAAGAGGAAAAGTTTGATATTCAACAGAAAGTCAGTGTACTACGGAATCCCGATAAAGAAGAAACAATCCCGATTGCTAGCGAGGACACTGTAATAAATGTGAAATTACCAGAGTTAGCCCTAAAAAGCTATGATGGCTCTCTGGAAGGTTGGTTGCCCTGGTGGGCGCAGTTTTCGAAAATTCACGAAAATAAGAATTTATCCGATAGCGACCGGTTTTTATATTTGCGTCAAGCAATTGTACCAAATTCAGACGCCAATCGTGTTGTAGCAAGCTATCCCGTTACAGGCGCCAACTATGCTTTGGCAGTACAAGCCCTACAGGAGCGATTCGGTGACCCGAATATACTGACAGAACTATATGTCAGACGTCTATTGAATTCGGTTATATCTAATGTAAAGAAAGAAAATAGAAATTTAAGCAGTCTGTACGACGAACTGAGCAGTCACCTCCGGTCGTTAGAGACATTGGGCATTGATCCCCAGTTGTCGGGTATTTTTTTATACCCTCTTGTCGAGTCTTCATTACCTTCGGATATTTTGAAAATATGGCACAGGCATCCTTCTTCGGGTTATGGTATGGAGGTAGCAAAACGGGAAGAGTCAGATAAAGGGGTTGGAGGAGCTCAAGAAAGGCTAAGGTTATTGTTGGACTTTCTAAAAGCCGAAGTAAGGAGTGCTCAACGGCTGAAATTTGTGGAAAAAGGCTTTAAGCAGGAGGAACCCTATAAAAGGTCTTACCATGATGGGACCAGAACAAGGAGCAATTTCAGACCCGCCACTGTGTCTAGTCTGTTCGGAGGGCGAACTAATATAAAATGCTTCTTTTGTGAAAGAACAAATCATGCGAGTCATCAATGCCGCTCCATAATGAAAATGTCTCCGGGAGAGAGAAATGATAAAATACGTAGTGCCCATCTATGTTTCAAATGCTTAAGAAAGGGACACATACAGAGTCAGTGCCGAGAACAATTGGAGTGCAAAAACTGTGGGAGAAACCACTTGGAAGTTTTATGTGAAGGAAATACTTCTAACCGGTTAACGAAACCAGGAAGAGAAAATCTAAAGGAAAATGCACCTGAACCCATTGCATCGCTTTCTAGTCAAGCCTGCACCGGTCAGGTCTTGCTGATGACCACGGTAGCACTGTTAAGAGGCCCAAATGCCTCTAGAAGGGTTAGAATTCTCCTCGACAGTGGAAGTCAGTTTTCGTATATCAAACAGTCGTTAGTCTGGAGTATAGGAATAGAAAGAAAAGGCGAAATAACTATAGCTAAAAGTCTTTTTGGAGGTAATAAGATTGGTGAAGAAAAGCACGGTAAATTTATGTTAGAATTGGAGAATTTAGGTAATAAAAGAGATGTGATCCATATTGAGGCGCTGGATCAACGTAAAATTTGCGACGCCATACCACCTTTGCCAAAAGGAGACTGGTTAGAAAAATTGAAGATTAAGGGCATAATATTGTCCCAGGACAATTTTAAAGGACAAGAGATTGACATATTGATTGGCGCTAACTATCTAGGTATGATTTTGACAGGAAAAATAGTTCAAGTTGAAGCAGATTTAACTGCGGTGGAAACGAAATTAGGTTGGACACTAATGGGCAATTCGCCTATTATTGATAGCAATGACAATGTGCAGCAGACTTTGAATCTGCTAACAACGCGATGCGATTTAAAGAATTTGTGGGATCTAGAAGTACTAGGCATTAGGGATCCTGTTGAAACTTGCTCCAAAGAGACCAGATATCAGGAAATAAAAGAAAAGTTTATAACAAAAATTCAAAGACAAAGTGATCAGAGATATTCTGTAGGTCTACCTTGGAAGGTAGAAAAGGAGTCAATCCCCAGCAATCTTGACATAGCGATAAAAAGGTTAGATATAAGCACTAAGAAAATGACCTCACAGAATAAGTTGACCGAATATAGTCAGATCTTTAGAGACTGGCTGACTGAAGGACTCATTGAAAGAGTCGAGGAAAATCCTCTCGAGAGAAGAGGCTACTATTTACCTCACCGCCCTGTGTACAAGATGGAATCTAAAACGACGCCCATACGTCCGGTTTTCGATGTTTCTTGTCTAGGCCATAATGGACTATCTTTGAATCAATGTTTAGAAAAGGGACCGAATTTATTGGAAAGAATCCCTGAAATGATGATAAGATTTCGGGAAAATAAATTTGGAGTCACGGCAGATATAAGAAAAGCATTCCAGATGGTGGCGATTGAAGAATCTGAACGGAACTACCTTAGATTCCTTTGGTGGGAAAAGGAGAGCGATAGAGAACTAATAGCTTACAGGCATAAGAGACTTGTATTTGGCTTAAACTGTAGTCCTTTTGTGCTGAACGCCGTAATAGAATACCATCTTCAATCAATAAGAGGCCCACTTGTTCAATGGGCAAAGATTTTATCTCAATCCTTCTACATGGACAATTGTATTACCTCGCTGGAAACAAAGCAGGAAGTGCAGGAATTTCAAAAGGCCGCAATTGAAATTATGGACAGGGCTAAAATGGACTTACGAGAGTGGGAATATTCTCTGGAGGAAAACCCTGAAAAGGGGACTTGTACAAAAATATTGGGTGTTGTTTGGAATAAAATGAAAGATTCATTAAAATGCGAACTCCCTGACAATTTGAGTCTTCAACCCAAATTAACGAAAAGGCTGGTACTGTCCATGGTTCAGCGGATATTTGATCCACTTGGATTTTGCGCTCCAGTATTCTTGCCGCCAAAGTTGTTACTGCAGCGATCATGGAAGCTGAAACTAGGTTGGGATACACCACTACCCGAAAGTATGGCCCAGGAATTTCGAACCTGGTTGGATCAAATAAAATTCATAGAGTTAATAAAGATACCGAGATATATGTGGAATGATCTCATTTTCCCTACAGAAGTTCATATCTTTTGTGACGCTAGTCAAATAGGCTATGGAGCTGTAGCCTATTTACGGAGCGAAACGGGACGAGAAAATACTCTAACTTTGATTTGGAGCAAAGTCAGATTAGCTCCTATGAAGAGTATTACGATCCCTCGCTTGGAATTAATGGCCATGGTACTAGGAGCTAGACTAGCCAATGCAATCCAAGCTGCCTTGAAGAGAAAATGTGAAACAACTCTTTGGTCTGACTCTACTACCGCGCTAAGTTGGATAAAGAAAGAAATTGAGTGGAGAGTTTTCGTGAGAAACCGAGTCAGAGAAATACAGGCCACTACCAATTTGAACGATTGGAGGTTCGTTCCTAGTCAGTTGAACCCGGCCGATCTTCTGTCTCGAGGTTGCCCTCCAAGCCAGTTTGTGCAAAGCAGATGGTGGGAGGGCCCCGAATGGTTGAAAAAACCTAAAGAATTCTGGCCCAATGCAGAGTTCTCGATAAATCCAAAAGAAATAAAGGTTGAAGAAAACATTATGAAAACCAGAGAATTAAAGCAGAGATTCTTAAAGGAATATTTAGGCGCGCTGATTCAGAAATCCGAAAATATTGATAGAAGACAGTTGAAAGTAGGAGACGTTGTACTGATCGGGCAAGAAAATCTTAAAAGAATGTTTTGGCCTAAAGGGCGAATAGTAAATCTCATACCAGGAAAAGATGGAATAGTGAGAGTGGCCCATGTTAAAACATCCACAGGAACCTTGATCAGGGCTCTACAACGCTTACACCCTCTTGAAATATCCTCGAATGTTAAGGCGATTCAAAAGGACAATTCAAATACCGAACCCCAATCTGAAGCATTTTTAGGAAATAGGCCCAATACTGAATCCAGGGACTCTAGAAATAGATATGGTAGGGTAATCAGAAAGCCTGCAAGGTATGACTCGAAGGGCTAGTGAAAGTACCTGTAGAAAAAAAAAGGTGTAATATGTGTATTCTTTTATGTGTATTTTATGTAATGTAATAGGCATATCTACTCTTGTGTGTATTGTGTATATATATGCTCTTTTGTCTTATACTTAATTTTGGCTTCTTTCGGAGCAAAATTATGTGGGAGAATGTTAAAAACTATTTTATAGATCCTTTACTTTTTGTACATAGAAGGAAGGTCTTAGGTGAAGGGAGACAACGAGCAAGACATCTATATCTATAGATAGCCCCAGCTTGGACCGACCGAGGGCAAAGGTCGGCGTGGGCGGAGACGACGGAGCGTCATGTTACATTCTTTTTTGGTCAGTTGGCAGGATTCCCTTGTTAGAAGCGGAGGGGAAAGTTGAGTTCCCTTGCCAGGCGGAGCAGACACGCCAAGAAAATCCTACAAGCAGCGTCTTGTAGACGGAACGACGTCGAAGAAAATCCCACGAGCAGAGTCACGTGGACGGAAAGACGTCGAAGAAAATCCCACGAGCAGAGTTTCGTGGACGGGAAAGGACGCATTGGAGTATCCCTCAAGCAGCGACTTGAGGACGGAAAAAGACTCTTAGACAACCAACGAGTCGCGACATCTTAGAAGCAGTGGCCACCCAGACCTTTCGGTCCATAAACCGGCATGCGAAGGCATACCCAGTCGCGACAATTGGACATCGCACAAGAAAGCCAAGCCTGCGACGGTGCTGCCACTCCAGAGGTACTGTGTAAACAAACGCTCGACACCCCCCTGCCATTTATTTTTATCTCCCTTCCCTGAGATTAGTTAATTTTTTACTTTCTCTTTTGCTTAACCTTGTTTATTGTTTTTATACATAATCCCTTAGATATAAGTATAATTTAGCTTAACCATTTTTCTTGTTTTTACCCATAATAATAGTATAATAGTTTTTATCCCTTTTGTTTTTAATTTTTTTAAATAAATTCTTTTTATTATACTGTGTTTCTGTGCATTTATTTCCCCCATTGTTTTTCCTTTCAGTCGATCACCATTTATTTTTTTTTAAACGAACACGAACAGTAACAACGATGTTACTGAAACGTCACACACTATTTATTTATTTGGTCTTATTACCTTGTGTTTAAACTACTATATTTAAAATCTATTTCTACAGCCCTCTCTCTTAAACTCCACAGATTAAAAATTGAAAGAGGGAAGGCATGGCTCATCAGTGGTGAACCCTCCCAACGGTGGCAAGATGGCGAAACTGAATGGAGGGTTCACTGATGAGTCATGCCTTACCTCTTTCAATTTTTAATCAATTGAGTATAAGAGAGAGGGCTGTAGTTTAAAATAAAATGTATACAAGAAAATAAAACCTAATCCAAATACAAGTGTACTGAATGATGGTAAAAAACGTTGTTACTGAAACCTCACACACTATTTATTTAGATTTAGTCTTATTTCCTTTTATTTTTATAATCTATATACAATAAAAATTATACCTTATCAATAAAGATTTTAAAAAGGTTGAAGTAATTGATCGAATGAAGGTAGCACCATCAACTAATGACGATCATCCTCCTGGAGCATTAAGTAAGTTTCCGACAGTAGCCTGGGTAGTGAGACATGAAACACACCGCTGGCTGTCATCTCTTTGGTCCTGAAGTTGGCGTTTGACACCCTGAGCAGGAGCTACCTGTTCGCCCTGCTGGAGAAGCTGGGCCTACCATCTACCTTCCTTGGGTGGATTTCTGTCCTCTACGGGGAAGCAGACGCCTCCATCCGGGTCGGAGATGTATACATCAAGGCCTTCCCACTTCTCAACGGGGTGAGACAGGTCTGCTGTCCTCTTCAGCATCGAAGTTGGACCTCTGCTACGCCGTTTCGAAAGGATCTTGGACCGCGTTAGCGTGGTCGCCTATACGGATGACTACATACTCTTCATCAGGTGCGACGTCAGTTTGAGCTCGTGCCCCTGATCTTCGAAGAGTTCGGCATGACCTCCAGGGTAACTGCCAACCTCGACATGAGCTGCAGGCTCTGGTGTGGTTCCTGGAAAGACCAAACTCTGGGAATCTCCTGGACGCTTGAGTTGCTGACTGTCCTGAGTTTTATGATTACTGCCGGAAACACCGTCGCCTCTCAGGCCTTCCACCTAATAGGGCTGCTGGAACCACTCATCAGGAGGTGGTCTTCCGCGGCCAACAGCCTGGTCCTGGGATCCATATTGCACCCTCTGCATGACTATATTTCACCTGAAACATCCATCGGCCTGCTGCATCGGCCTGGGAACGAGCCGAGTCTTGTGGCTTCCCGGAGGCATCCTGGTTCGCCCAGTCTCCGGGGGTGAGGTCGGCCTGCTGAACATCGTGGGCCAGCTTCGGCTCGCCTGTCTGAAGGGGCTCCAGGCCTCACTGCGCGGCGCCGCCAACAGCTACTCTTGGCATCTGGCAGCTGGGCGTGGCTGACTTCGCTGGTTCCTGATGTTCGGCTCTCACAGAGGAGGAGTAAACTGTCGAGGCGACAACAGTTTATTATGGCAGCCAGACCTTTTGGCTCCTGAGCGCTTGCTACGGGCGACTGTCGGTGTCTTTTCCAATGGTGCCTCTGCCCTAGTGCGCTCAACGCGGGCTGCGCTCCTGAATTTCCCCGAACCTGGGAGTCTTCTGCCAGCGCCTCCAGCAGAAAAAAACTCGAGCTCCAGCTATCATGTGAACCACGAGGCGGATCCTCCACCGTGGATGTGCCCTGCTCCATCCCCTATGCCGACCCGCGTTGCAATTGCTTTTCGTGGCGCGACGCAGACATCGCCATACAACTGGCCCAACGCCCTACCCCATCCTGCATATATGCTTATCTGCGGGGCCAGCGATGGGTCGCTGGAGAGTCTACATCTGCCTACAATACCTACGGCGTATGGTGTAGATGTTACCTCCAGGGACATCGGCGAGCCACCTGCCCTTTAGGAACCCACAGGAGTCGTCCTGCCTATCTTCAGAGCACCATGAGGGGATCGGTGTTGTTGCCTCTATCCTACCAGCCTCTCACAATTCCGCAGCATCTACATTGGCCGCGGAACGTTATACAATCATCCAGGCAATCCCTGTGACAACATCAAGCCAAGCTGAGTCTTCACCAGCGGCAAACGTTCGGTCTCCAAGAGAGTTTAATGCTCGATTTAATGCATCGCCATTTTTATTGCATTAATCTTTGTACCAGATGACGAAATTCCAGCAGCATTTGACATTTTACTTCCTCATTTATCACCCGACGTTTCGAAGTCGTTTAATGGTTTGTCAACAATTTTGTACATAAAAGAATGAGACGTCAGTTGAGTATTAAAATTGGGGTTCGCGATACTTCTTTGTTACCACCAAAATTCTGGCGTGTGTTTGATTGCTTAAGTTTGGCACAGCTTCACGCATTCAAACTATTGTCGAGGCTTTTAGCATAGAAGATGGACAGGTGTATGCTGACGTTTATAAAATTATAGAAGAAGTGATAAAAAGAACAGGATCAAGTTTATACCAAGGAATACATTCTTCGCGGCGAACTCCAGACAAAAGGTTATATGGTAGAGGATGAAAGATAAAGTTGGACTGTGTTGGACTATCGATAGAATATGTGCCGGCTTATGGACCTGAAGATCTGAGAAGCCATTTGCTTCTAGGATGTGATGGTCTATCTTGATATTATCGCTCACAATATCTCACTGGAAATTGGCCATTTAAACGCCTACCAATTTATGTATAGATAGTATGCGCGTGATAGAGATATGAATTAATATTGAAACTGTAGAAGCCGAGAGACATCCTTCCAGCCTACTGAGATGACAGACCACGGCAAACATATAACTCTCCCGATCACGCCTTCTACAATCACAGGCGAAAGACCGTAGACTTTACAACCAGAAACATACTCCAGTCTATTACCAGAAGGATGATCTTGTGTGGGGTTTTACTCCCATCCGAAAAGTAGGGCTCGCAGAAAAGCTACTGAAGAGATACCTCGGTCCCTTCAAGGTGACCAAGAAGCTTTCAGAAGTTACGTATGAAGTAGAGCCCGTGGACCCGTCTCCCCGATCATGGAAAGCCAAGGATATCGTCCATGTCATTCGGATGAAGCCCTACCTGGACCCTGAAGAACAACATTCCATTCTGCTAGGGAACACCAGCCGTGATAGATTTCCTTCTATAACAAGGGCTTAAACAAGCTAATCAGCGGGTCTCTGTTTTCTCTAAAGAGGGAGTAATGTCAAGAAGCATCCAGATGGGACACCTGCCAATCATCCCTGGACCCCGGGAGGGACCGCAGGTGTGAGGGATTCTCAGAAGCTGATCTGAAAATAAGGAAACGGGACGGTGGCTGACGCCATTCATTAGGATTATCTTTCTATTGGGGTAAGTTGTACTTTCTCTCTCTCCCTATAAATACCCCTTATATATTATATCGAATCCTCACAATCTACCAAAGAGGTGTTTCGCTGGCAATGTGGCTGGGCCAAATCTATGGCTAGAACATAGATGGAAAATTTTCCGGGAGGAAATTAATCCATAGAAGCAATGGGCGCTTCTCCCGTCAAAATAAACGTCATAATCTGACGCCATCTATTGACCGTCGCCGCAACTAGCTGTGAGGATTCCATTAGATCCCGTGTGGATCTCATGGAATAAAGTCCGCCCTAGACTGACGAGGGCCATTAGCCCGAAACCATGGTCTCTAGGTGGACGCTTATCAGTTTGCCAAAGTTGGTGTTGTGGCTTTGTCACCGACCCGAGGCCGCTAGTTGCGGCGACGGTCAATAGATGGCGTCAGATTATGACGTTTATTTTGACGGGAGAAGCGCCCATTGCTTCTATATATATATATATATTTTAAAATAAGGCCTATTTTGGATTTTAATACGATTATTTATTAAACCGATATTTCGATGGAACGATCTTCCATCTTTTACAAGGTGTTTTGCTGTGAAGCACGCAGCAGGTCACGTGCCCCAGGTGAGCCACTAGACGTCTTCCAAGCTTATTGGGAGATAAACCATCTAATATATACATTCTAAATAGAGTAAATATAATCAAAAGAAAAAATTGATACATGTAAATAACTATTGAAAATTAAGAGATATCGAATTAATTAAACAAATAAAATATCATAAAATTGAAATAACTGTCAAAAATATATACAAATAATAGTAATAAATATCCGATTAAAAATGAAATAAAATAAACATGTAAATAGCATAATCATCTAGGAGTTCTAAACTGAGTATATACATCTGTTTAGAACCTCCTAGATGATTATGCTATTTACATGTTTATTTTATTTCATTTTTAATCGGATATTTATTACTATTATTTGTATATATTTTTGACAGTTATTTCAATTTTATGATATTTTATTTGTTTAATTAATTCGATATCTCTTAATTTTCAATAGTTATTTACATGTATCAATTTTTTCTTTTGATTATATTTACTCTATTTAGAATGTATATATTAGATGGTTTATCTCCCAATAAGCTTGGAAGACGTCTAGTGGCTCACCTGGGGCACGTGACCTGCTGCGTGCTTCACAGCAAAACACCTTGTAAAAGATGGAAGATCGTTCCATCGAAATATCGGTTTAATAAATAATCGTATTAAAATCCAAAATAGGCCTTATTTTAAAATATAAATGTATTATGGATTGCTCTATATTCAGAATATATATATATTTTTTTTAAATTCAAAATATTATACAATATACCTGTATACATTATTGTATATGAGTAAACAGCATTTGAACTTGAATTTAAGCATGTCATATTAAATTCCAAACAATGAAATTTATTTTGAAAAGAACGTCGGAGGGGTTTGAGTTATAATATTTAAATCATTCTATTTTTAATATTTACGTTTCAATTTCAGATCTTCTTTTAGAATATATTAAGTGTATAAGGGAGGAGGATTATAAAGCAAATGTTGTGATATGATGCAATTTCATCAATTTTTAATGTTCAAATTATAAGATGGAAATGTGTAGATATGTATGTTGATGCGAAATACATATTGATATATCATTAATAAAATATATAATAGAAAAACCTATCACTATAACAAAGCAATTTTGAAATCTAGAGAACAAATTTAAACCCTTTTTCTTTCTTAATAAAACCTGCTTCCAGCAGGAATAATAATAAATATATAGAGAATAATAAAAACAAAGAAAGGGATATATCCTGACCACGAGCACAGGTGCTTTTTAAATGGCAGAACGCCAAGTTTGACTTGAATACCTATTTCTTGGTTTCTCAAGAAGCCTCTGGGACCAAAACGATTTTTGGTCGTAACGGTAACAGCCTGCTCCACACTGACGAGGGCCGACAGCCCGAAACGCGTTCCTGGATGGCTTTTCTTGATTTATCATGAACATGGGTTGGCCAAATATCAGGGAACAGGATAAATTAACGTTTAGTTGATTTCTGTTCCACTAGATGGCGCTCTTCCATCTAAAAAGCAAATGTGCTCGTGGTCAGGATATTCCCCTTCTTTGTTTTTTTAATATCAACACCTGACCTTTTTATTTTTTAAATTATTTTTTTTTTCACATAAGAGAATAATAACATAAACAATAACTGGACATTTCTCGAAATTCAAAATATATATTAGCCATATCAAAATACAGTTTATTTTTACGTAATTAACCACATTTGTAAAATCAAAATTGACTATACATAATATAAAGAAACTTCCTATGAGAAATCATATAAAATTGGAAATTCCTAGTGTATTCCCTCTTGAAAACAATCTTTCTTTGAAGGTTATGTGTGTCTGTTATAATACTTTTGCTTATACAAAAGTAGGACGGTTCGATCATTACTCAGTGATATATTTGATCGATTATGTTTAGCATTTACAAAATGATTAGATTTTTAAGCCTTGTAAATTGATTCTCGGCCTGGTAACCAATTAGAATGTTCACAAGTATCTACAGTTCTGTGATACTGCATTTTCTCTTTTTATCGTTTTGAAGAGGGAAGTAATATAATTCTTTATGAAAGGAAGGCATTCAGAGTTTTTCTTTTAAAATTTAAAATAAGAATATAAACCGTAGCAATGTGTTTCTTTATTTGTGTAATGTGCAAGTTTTCGGATCTTTATAATACAGGCATCGGATGCTTGCGGATCTTATACTTTATAGCAATTTTCTCTTCTAATGGAATATTTCAATATTCAACGTGTGAATAGCATCCACTATCGCAATTATGCAAATAAGAATTCTAATTTGACATATACCTTTGTAGCAACACTAAAATAACTAATTTTATTTTCAATTTTTTTTTCAAGGTTTATCATATTCATACTTTTGTTGATAACGGTTATTAAACAGAATTCAGGCCTAAACGCACAAAGCAAACGGCTGTTATAGCCTGTCTGAACAATGATTTAGGCGAGCTGAGTGTTGCGCTTTTGAACAAAATGACTGGGGTTTTCAGTTTGAAACTAAAACGATTAGGTAGTGCAATTAAATGATATGCAATTATAAAATATAATGTGAAAATAATTTTAAAAAAACTCTAAAAGCAAATTTAAAAGTCTACATTTTTGAATTGCTTTAAACTTGAATAGGCTTTATAAGTATAAGCCAGGCATACCGCCCTTATATATTCTCTCTTCTAACAATTTGCACTTATTCTTTAAATAAGCCAAAATTGGTTGGAAGGTAAAGCGCTTCTTTTGTTCATTGAAGTGATGCAAGTTATTGAGCGTACAAGCACTTCACCATGCTGTAAAATATGACAGTAAAAGATGGTAAATGCAAGGTATTATATAAGAGATAGGCTATTTACATATTGAAATTATTGTTAACTAGCAATATTGCTATTCTAAAAGTTTTGTTAAAAAAGTTTTTTTTTCTGGAGAGACGTTCGGTTAGACATCGCTCCGCATATTTCCCGGTAAATATTGTTTAACTTTTATTATCTCAAATTCTAATGAAATAAGTTGATATATCAATGACATCTTTGTATTCTGGATAGGGTTTCTTTTATTCGAATAAATTTGTTTTGTATTTAATGTTGTAATCAATATGTAAATCCTAAATTAAGTTAACAACGGATGAAATTGTTCGAGCATTGAGTGTAAAACTCTATTAAGTATTATTAATATTTTAAAAGAAATTTCAATATACAGACAAAATAAGGTAACTATAAGAATTATCTAAGAAGGCTCTTCCGTCAAATTAAACTTCAACACTAGACGCCAACTTTTGACCGTAGCCGCAAACTACCGGCCTCGGATCGGTCACAAAAACATTTGCCAAAGCTAGTGTTGTTGGTTTTGTCTCCGACCTGAGGTCACTATTTTGCGGCGACGGTCAATAGATGGCGTCTAGTTTTGAGGTTCAATTTGACGTGAGAAGAGCCCCATTCTTTCTTAGATCATTTTCCTCTCGGCAAAATTCCCATCTATATAAGAAGGATATTTCATTTTCATCAACAATGGTAAAGCAAACTAAGAATTGAATTATAGCCCTAAAAGAAATGATCAATCAGAACCTTTCTTTGTTTTGTTTTTTTATATAATTGTTTATAAAGCAATGGGCGCTTCTCCCGTCAAAATAAACGTCAGAATCTGACGCCATCTATTGACCGTCGCAGCAACTAGCGGTCTCGGGTCGGTGACAAAGCCAACAACACCAACTTTGGCAAACTGATAAGCGTCCACCTAGAGACCATGGTTTCGGGCTAATGGCCCTCGTCAGTCTAGGGCGGACTTTATTCCATGAGATCCACACGGGATCTAATGGAATCCTCACAATCTACCAAAGAGGTGCTTTGCTGGCAATGTGGCTGGGCCAAATCGCGTCAGATTCTGACGTTTATTTTGACGGGAGAAGCGTCCATTGCTTCTATGGATTAATTGCCTCCCGGCAAATTTTTAATCTATGTTCTAGCCATAGATTCGGCCCGGCCACATTGCCAGCAAAACACCTCTTTGGTAAATTGTGAGGATTCCATTAGATCCCGTGTGGATCTCATGGAATAAAGTCCGCCCTAGACTCTCTGACGAGGGCCATTAGCCCGAAACCATGGTCTCTAGGTGGACGCTTATCAGTTTGCCAAAGTTGGTGTTGTGGCTTTGTCACCGACCCGAAGCCGCTATTTGCTGCGACGGTCAATAGATGGCGTCAGATTCTGACGTTTATTTTGACGGGAAAAGCGCCCACTGCTTCTATGGATTAATTTCCTCCCGGCAAATTTTCCATAATTGTTTATGTTCAACAATTATAAATTGACATAATTATCTCTGGCGTAGATATAGCGTTTTTTGTGCTTAAATTAAAAAAGTGTTATAAAAATATGCAAAATATATATTTACATAGAAGAATTTAAGTTCACGAATAAAGTACATATCATTGCTTTTAAAATATATATAAATTAACCGAAAGGCTAGGGGTATAGCATTTCGTGAGCTGAAGAGAAAATAAAATTACTTTTGTATGTTTTTGATAATAATTGTGAAATGAAGATTGTGATGTTGACGTATTAGGTAGGTGGCGATTTTTCTATTAATATGCTATTTGGTTCTAACGATAAGAACGTTTCTAGTAACATTCGCTATTGCTTGTTTTTGATATGGTGGTAATGGGCTATTGCATGTTTGAGATTTAATGCATTTTCACCCATTTCTCTTTACCGTGCTTCAAAATGTTAGAATGTACCAACATCATTGATCATATAACAGTGTTAGGTTACCCAATTTCATTCATCCATAGACATTCCTATCAATATAAACCTCTCCCGCAAGGTTTAGAACACACTATACCATCCTTTATTCTATAATAAATGCCATTATAGCTCATAAGTTGCATAAATATAGTTAAGCCACTTACTTCAGCAACAAATTCAACCTCGGTACTTCACTCAGGGAAGAGCATCACTAAGTCTGTGAACCGACTTCCAGCTAACAGCTCTGTGATACTTTCCAGAATGGTTGCAAGGTTTTCCCACTATGTACTAAGTGCAATTATCAACCTGCAACCCCAAAACACATTATTGACTGTATTGACTTATCCATTGATGAGCTCTACTCATCCCCAGCAGACACCACAAAAGTATCAAGTTCTACAAGCTTGGTACCCTAATATGATTGAATGGAGATAAGAAAGAAGTCTTTACTCAGAAACCCGATCACCAGAATTATAACATTTCCTAATCTCCTCTATCTAAATCTAATGCAATATAATCTGATACCAGCAAACAATACAATGCCATACGTGTAAGAGAAACTAGTATAACAATAGAGATCAGACAAGGAGAACATGCTGGAAACATAAGATTGAAGAAACTCCTGTTTCCAAATTTAAGGGGCTAAATATATTTTATTTGATGTAGAAAGGTGCCATGGTGGTGATATTCAAAGGAAAAGGAAAACGATTTAAATTGGTGAAAATAAATATTCAACAGATAAACCTCGTTAGCTAGTCATTGAAATATTTTGTAAAATTCCATGCTTTAAAATGCTTTAAATGCTTTAAAATTATTCAAATATCTTTACGAAGAATACAAAAACTTTGACCAGAAAAAAAAATTGTGTTTACCTTCAGTTCTCAAATAATATGCAATATTTAAAAATAAAAATGGTAAATACTTATTAATTTAGACGAAACATCTACATTATGAATTCTTATATATCAATAATTCTATATAAATAACGATACAATTTTGCCACGAAATACCACAAACTTTGAATCCATGTAATCAAGAGATCATACAGAATTTGAAAATACAATATTGTAAATAGTAATTCAGATAATTATCCATCACATGATGTTAATATATATTTTAAGTTTAATTAATTGATTGTTCTCACAGAGTATGTGTGTAAGATCACTAGAAAATAGGCGCTAACCGCAAGAAGGTAGGTTTTTGTTTAATATTTTATTAGAAGTTATTCTATTTTGTTTATATTCTCTCTTGTAAATAAAAAAATAATGTTTTATCAATCTTCTTGGAATCAGTAACTCTAAAAGGTCTAAGCAAAGTCAACACATGATCAATTCACTAATTTTAATAGTCACTTATTCGAATTTGTAATTAGAATTAACGATAATTTGCCGTATATAATGTTTAAGAAAAATATTATATACCAATGTAGTGATAATACATGTCAAATAAGGAACAACTAATTTTTAAAAACATTTTTTATTAAATAACATTAACAATTAAGCCACGGGTGATTTAAATGAGAAGTAAGATTTAAATATATAAAATATTGTTAAGATATATATTTAAGATATTTGGCTATCAAATTTTATAACTTATTTTAAACGAATAAAATCGTTTTGCGAAATATTTGTACCACAAATGAGAGATTCTAAGTACAAATAGAAATGCTTTTCTAATATGTGTAAAAATATGCCAAATGTTCGAATTTTATTTGATATTCATACTTTATGATATGTAAAAAAGATATTTCGGTCTAAATATTTTTCAAGCCCAAATGTTTTATAAAATATCTATTCAATATAAAATATTTCCCTAGAGTCTTTCAAATGGAAATTCAGCTTTTTTTAGAATGTCAGGCAAAATGCATAAATTGGAACCTTTTAAATATTACATACGATTAGGGTGAATATTTAAATTTGGCGCCTAAATTGTAGTCTTAAAATTCAGTGAAAATTCGTCCTCATATAAAATAAATGAGCATATTTTCAATATATAATATGTGCACTCTTTTCCAATTGAAAAAAATAATTTAAAATGTTTACATACGATAATAAATTTTAAAGAGCATTTTAAAAGATGACTAGATATAGAAAAATTGCTTAACATTTTGCATTTATATTTTGAAATATATCTCACATTGTAATCAAATATTTTAAATTTCAAATTTTTAAAAGAATCAAAAATATAAATTAAAAAAACTTAATATCATTTAATCTCAATTCTAGAGGCATCCAAAAGTAAAACAAATAATGATAAAACAAATTTGCTCTCACTTTAACAGTTATATAAATAAATTTATACTTTTTTTTCTCTCTCTCACACAATTCAAATAGATAATTGATTGTCATTATTAAAATTTTGAAATCTAAAACCTAAATATTTGCAAAGCCTTCATTTTGAATTATTTCAAGTATTTCTTTTTTAATTGTGGTATTACATTTTTTAAAATGTTCATAAAAATTTATTTTTCAATTTAAATTTCGACTAAAATACTTTAATTATAATTATAACTTATTTATAAAGTTATATTTTCATAGAACACTCAAATTAAAATTGATTAACTTGAAATATTTATTGTGTTGTATTATGAAAATAGGCTTGTGTTTTATATACTTTCTATATGAAGCATTTTGATATTTTAACAACAGAAATATATGAATGGCTTAAAATTTCATTATAAATTTATATGATATGCAATAATATATTTTAATTCTTCATGTTAAGAAAACAAAATTAGAACATGCAATGAAGGTTATAACGATATTGAAGGGAGCAAATATTTCTTTAAATATTGACAGTTTTTTTTATTTAATAAAGAATGTTAGTATTTAGAATTGCTCAAAATATTAAAATTTATATAGGTTTCCGTTATAGTTTTAATTATGAAGAATATATCTTTATATGAAAAGTGTCAGCATATAGAGGTGCCATTCAAAGGTCTGAAACTTTGTCGTGATAGAGAAATTTGCTATAAAGAGTTTTGTTACACACCGATTATGGGTTATGAATAATGCCAGTATATAAATGTGTCATTAAAGAGTTTGAAATGTGTGTTATAAAAATGGTGTCTGTATATTAAGATCATTGATGAATGAGAGAATATTATACCCATCATAGAAGTTAGAGTTTAAAATAGTTTTTATAAATAGGGTTTTGCTATAAATATCAACATATATAGTGGTTTTGAAAATAGAGCAATCCATAAATAAATCTTTAATTAAAAAGGCATATATTGATCAAAATATCATTTATTTTACCAATATTTCAGTTGGCTGAACACCAACCTTTATCAAGGTATTATCTCAAGGTAATACCTTGATAAAGGTTGGCGTTCAGCCAACTGAAATATTAGCAAAATAAATGATATTATGATCCAATATATTCCTTTTTAATTAAATATAGTGTTATAATTAGAGGTTTAATCAAATTTTGTTTGTCATGGAATTTGATGATAAAGAATTATTTTAAGTTTTATCGCCTTGCAAATTTCATTGTAGTGAGTTTTACTTTATAAAAGTTGGTTATAAGGAAAGAGAGAAGCTTTTCTCGCTCCAATTTATATATAGCATAAATTATAAGTCATTATATACATTGATATTTCAATGCAATATGCATTGACGCAAGAATCCCTTGTGGGGTAATCGGGTCTTATTTGACAATAAATAAATTATAAATGCATTAAAGTTAAAATGAGATTCATTATTTTTCAAAATATATATTTATTAAAAATGGAAAAGTATAAATAAACATTCCTATAATATTGGCACTCGGAACTTTTATGAATATATTTATTGAAGGCACTTTTACATTGTTAAAACACTTAAAACATAATAAAAACAATCTCATTATCAAAATGTGTTTTTAATATAAAATATTTATAAAGTAATATATTCATATGAACATTTTTTCTATATACAAAAAAAAGTGAAAACTTGATATTATTATATAAATATTATTTTATAAGTGTAATATACCTTATAAAAATATTATAATATACTCTGTTTAATTAATTTATTTTTGATTGTTTGGATTTAGCAGCACTGTAATTATTGTTGTTGTTATGAATATATTAAAAAGTGTATGTTTGACATTAGAAAGATATATAATTAAAATTTGTTTCTTAATTTGGTAAAGCATATTTATTTAATCGAAGGAACATCACAATAAGTATATGGTGTTACTATATAATCCATTTGGAATTTCCTAAATAAGAATTATTGAATTGAAAACTACTTAGTTTAGCAGATATTTTGGGGGCAAATTAATAAATTCAAACTAATTTAGAAAACATAAAATTATCTTTAAAATCAACAAAGTGTAAAAAACACGAATAAAAATTAAAGCATAGCTTGTAATTGTATATTTTCAGATATATACGACGGGAGATCCAAAAATACCATTTTATAATACCATTCATATAAAAGTATAATTTTCAATTTTCCTTTTCGAATAAAACTTTAGTATCTTTCAAATTAGTATCCATATTAACACTAATATACTTTTAAAATTCCTTCGCCATCTATCGTTAAAAAAATTGTAATTATTATTTTTTAGCAATGTTTCTTTCACTGATAATATTTGATATGTAAAAAAAAAACAAATTGCCAGAAAAATGTATTTACAAATTTCAACTAATATACTTGTACAATCGGTTATTTTATATTTGAGAAGCATATATCTTTATAATTCGTACTTTTGAGATATCAGCTAACGCCGTGGTGATCGGTATTTTACGTCTTCTCCGTTCAAGTACGATTCGATCCTGAGGAAGAAGTTGGCTAAACCTGGTGAATCAAGGTATTCTGGCTTGAACGTGACCATTTATTTGATTTCTGTTGAGTGAAGTAAGGTCGCAAACTTCGCTGTCACTTTACGGCTTTCAAATTCATTGGTCAAAATCCTTTGAATTGTGCTCTAGGATAACTTAGATAAGTATTAGAGTTCGTTGATAATTCCTTATCAGATCTCCAATTTAAGATTAAGGATTCACAGATAATGTCTTTGTTTAGAACAGTTATAGGAGGAATGGAATAGGAATGATCTTTAGTTAACATTTCCCCCATTACTTAATCAGGAAAACCAGGTAAAACTTGAGTTTTTCAAAGGATATGTTCTTTGCAAGCTGATAGCTACGTCACAACAATTTCACTGAGTTATCTATTTAATTCCAATTAATAAAACATATTTCACAGCTGTATACACTTTTTTTATTTGGAAAGTCGCCAAAAATGAATATCCCTAAAACTATAATTGTAGATTTTGGGAGACGCTACATGGCAGATTGACACAATCAACCTAATATTGCAAGTACACTAAGCTGAGCATTGCGATTCCGGTTATTTTTTGGTACCCATCGTATAAAAATATTCTTAAAAATAATTTCCATCTAGTAACTATTTGTAGAGCATAAATGTCAAATTTATTTATATTTTGTAAAATATTTTTTTTCTCTTTATATTCATATTTTTTCTCATATAGCATGAAATAGTTTATTTTATATTACAGGTATATTTATGTATCTTTGATGATGTGCTCTAAAACTATATATGTATATTCATCTCAACAAACACAACAGATTGATATAAAACAATTTTTTTTTTGCATCATCTGATTGGGTGAAAGGTTTTTTAAAAAATAAATATTAATTTAAGACTTAGATCTATATTCTGTCATCAAGATGATTACACAAGAGTTGTAGAAAATATAATTATTTAAATATATGAACAATTATATATATACAGTTGTGTAATTATATTTATGATTGCATAAAATTGGATGTCACTAAATGTTTGTCATAATTTGAGTTTGAGAAGTTTCGTTATTGACTGGATGGATTACAACACCATTGGTAGATGGGTTTAATGGTACTTTAACATCAATTTCATCAATAGAGTCACCTTTGTCTTTGGGTTGTCTAGTGACGAGACTTAGTAGAATAGGTATGACTGCAAGGCTATTGGCCAATGAGAACAATAAAAGCATTATTCCAGTTTTAAATAGAATAAGATAAGCATAAGCTGGAAGGAAATATAGAGCACACAGTCCGACAATACTTGATAAGCAGCCTTGTACAATTGGCATACCAACTCTTCCGAGGGCATCTCGCATTTTTTCGTCAAGACTTGACTTTTTGGAGGACGTGAAAGCATGCAAGATATGTGCTGTATTGTCTACAGATAAGCCAATGAAGAGAATGACACCAAAAAGCGTTAGGGCATTTAGTTTTAATCCCCAGTAGTCCATATAACCTAAATTCCAAGTTCTATAACGATTAAAGACAATGCTACAGCTAGACCAATCATAAATCAGGCATAAAGATAACGTAACAACCAACATGGCCAGGATGGTGAAGCTAATGGTTGTAACAAGAGTTTGAAAGATTCCTGTAAGGGCCTCGAGGAAGATTATAAGAGGATGGAAGAATGAAATCTTGTAATTGAATTGGTCAAGACGATTTGCGATCCATTTGTATCCATCAATCATGAAAACAGGATTTGAAGTATTAACCATCTGAATCACAAATCTTGAAGAAAGAATTTCTGTATAGTTTGCATTAAAATAGACGTCGTTCTTAAATCTCTGGGATTGCTTAAGTCGGAAGAATTGAAAACGTAAGCAGTTAATGAAGCCAGCTTTAGTCGACACATTGTAGCCACGGATAATAAATGATCCTTGGCTATGATTAAGGAATTTGAGGTAGTAGGTAAGCCAGAATTCATTTAGGATTGGTTCACTGGCCACATAGGGGCTCTCTTGAATATCTTTTATTAAATCGTAAAATTCTTTTTGAACTTCTTTCTTTGAATAATCTACAGGTTCTTCAATAATGAACTGAAGTCTCGCGCTATAACGGGAGAATTCTTTAAGTTCTAATTCAGTAAAGTTTTTTCCGTGAGAGTCATAAGAGTAGAAATCTGAAAGCTGCATAGCTGTTTTAAGCTGGGTGAAACCATAAATAGATATGCCGATATGTATCACAAAGAGACCCAGAATCAACCCTTTGATTGGTTTCTTGGTCAGAAATTTTCCATAGTAGTCTCTGAAGAAAATCATTCCGGCATTCTGAAAATCACTCTCTTTTGCAGTCTTCTTTTTATCCGTTTTGTAAAGACAAAGAAGTTTCCCGATCCAGTTAGGGTTCTCTGAAACATTAACTAATATTAGCAAGAATATATAATATCATATATTATACCATTGAGAAAAAGTTTATATATGTTCTATTATTCTTATTATCGTTTTTCTCCAAATGCAAAATAAGCTCAAATCATTGCAAAAAAAACTTTATTTTTAATAAAGTAATATTCTAATCCATATTTTTAATTCAATATAAATATATTCATTGGAAGGTCTGATATTTTTTATAAGTTTTTACTTTACCAATGTTATTTGATATTTTTCAATACTCTTTTATTCAATTACAATAATCTCTCACAATGTTGTATTCCTCTTATTGATTTCCTAATATCAATAAACCATATTTTTCTTCTACTCCAATATAAAGTAACTAACATGTAAGGCTTTTATGATGTGTAAAAATTATAAATTGATGAAACTTCAAATAATGTTAATTGTTTTCAGTTATCTAAAGAATGAGAGATGATGTATAAATATATTAGATATGCATGATATTGACAATGAAAGAATCACATAATGAAATCATATAGAATGCCCCTTCTAAAGAATTATATCAGTTGTATAAAAAATGTTTCTATACAAATTATTAAATTGTCCAATTTTATTTAAAAATAAATGGTAATTTCTAAACTAATGTCTACTAATTAGATATTGGAGATGTAAACATTGAAGCAAGAACGTTTTTTATGCATAAAACAAACTTCTACAGTCTACTTGTTTTATTTCTTTAAAAAATAAACACTTCAGAGGATACTTGTTTTATGTATAAAAGAAACGTTTGTGCTTTAATGTTTACATTTTCTGTATATAGATGGCACGTAATAGCTTAATATTAATTAGATATTACTGAATATATCTGAAAATATTTATATCCCTGACAAATATAAATAAGTGATAATATGCCTAAATTAAAATATGATTTATGCTAAGGAAAGATTCCCAAATGAATAGAATTAAGTAAAAAAAGCATATATAAGGATAGACCACTCAAGTCAAAGATTATTTACTTAGGATCTTATAATATACCAATCTTATATATTATTTTCTTAATTTCAATTGAAAAAGAACACAAGGGATAGTAATGATTATTAAAAGTATAAAATCGTGAGAATAAGAGTGCATTGTAACTCATGCTTCGCTTTACGATTTTGTACTTTCAATAATTTACTGATCTCCAGTCACTTATTCAACTTATAGTAATAGATTTTAAATTCCTTTCATAAAGCAGAATATATTAAAGTAATGCAGACAATAATTGAAAATTTACCAGATTCCTTTTTGACCTGAACCCATGGGAAAATGCCATGGTATCCAGCTGCCTCAAGACGTCCAGTGAGAGTCATGATGCCACCCATGAAAGTAAGCTGGTTGAGGTAGACTAAGATGCAGGAGACGACAGAATATATGCCAAAGATACGGGTGGCCAGATAGGGCATGGAAGTGCAGGCCAGAAATGATGCACAGTTGGTCACCGACGTTAGAGTCACCGACACCGCAGAACGCTCGTACGACTGAACCAAACGTTTTTCCACGCTGTCCTTTGGATCTGTAGTTCGCCACGCTGCCAGGAAGATGAAGGTGTCGTCGATCCCGATAGCTGGACAATAGGAATCGTGAGATCACCGTAAGCACTAGAGAATCTCACATATTTGTTCAGAAAAATTTGAAGGATAAAAATTCTAGACTAGTTTATTTGTGTATCCAAATTTTACTTATTCTCTGTCATTCATTAATAAAAAATAATGAGGTAAATATATTTAACTGAATATTAGGCCTTCACTTGTCTTCAAATTCCTTCTATTTTGTGTGATATTTTAGTTATAATTTGTAAATAGGTTTGACGTCTCAATATATATTTGTTTATTATAATTTAGAATTGAAACATATTATTTTATAGCACTTAAACGACTTTCAGACTTCTAATACATGAAGAAACTAGACCAATTGGCATTTTATTTAGAAATTAAGGGCTTCATATATTAAATTATTATCAATATTATATAAATATATATTTTTTGTACATTATTTTCTTCAAATTCACTCATATAAATTGGATAAATCATATTGTATTTCTTATTAAGAATAAAATAGGAAATATATTTTTTGCTATTATTCCATACTTGAAGTGAAAATGTTATCTATTTTTGATGTATGAAAATGGAATTTCTGGAAATCGTTGTTAGCTTAAGATAAAATGGTAATTTAAAATTAATACGAAATATTAGACAAGACATGAGATGACTGGCTACTCTCTTGAAAATAAAAGAACACCGTAAAAATCTAAACCAAATATTTTTTCAATAATATTTCTGATAGACATTACAATCAATAAAAAGGGTGGCTTGTCAAAGGATTCAATTTCAAGATTAAAAATTGCAATTGGTCTTCTCTATAAAAAAAATGGTAAGGGAAGATCGACTTATAGTTTTATTCAAGAGGCATAAGTGCAAGGTATAATTTTAGTATTAAAAAGGTAGTTATACATATCAAAAAAGAGAGAGATAGAATATAAAATAAATATTTTTTAAAGAGTGTACCGATATTAAATTTCTATATCTTACAAATCAAAACTAGATAAAGCGAAGTATTACCAAGAAGAAGGAATGGTACTCCAAAGTTGATGGGTGGAAAGGTGAGTCCAGCTAGAAGACAGATGCCACAGCCAGCCATTACTCCCATCAGAGATGAGACACAGCCGAAGATTCCTAGCCAGGGCTTAGTGACCAGAGGATCTGTAGAAAGACAAGCCAGCGTGCAGAAGATAATCATGACGACCCCTGTCATGAGGAAAAGTGGTAGAAACTGTACTCCAATCTTTACAAACTCATCACGGTACGAGCTACTGGCCATCTTGCAAACCCGTAAGTACTGTAATGGTATCTGGTCAATCAAATCGAGATAGGCATGCTCCCAAGTTGTGAGTAAAGCTTCTTTCTCTGGATCCACGTTGTCGAGGAAGTAGACGAGCTGAGCCTTGGTGGCGTTGACCACATGTCCCTCAGAATCCAATGTCACTCCGCTTAATGTAGCTCCATAATAATGGAACTGAAGTTGATCCTTGCTTAACTCCAATGGATATTGAATCTTGAATTCTCCCCTAAGAATCTCATCAAGGTGTTCAGCAAGGTTGATAGTTGGATTGACAAAACACGTCCCATAGTATCTCGCACAAAGACTTTCATAGTCCCACTTTTTCCCTTTCGGATCAGTAATCGCCATGGACCTGACAATCCTGTCAATTTTGAATATCTCGTCAACGATGTGCTGTCTAAATAGAGAGCCCCCATCTAAAGTTTCCACCAGCAACCTGCCATAGCCGCTAATGAACTTGGTCTCCCGGCCGATATCATAGTGTTCTTGTTTACTGAGAGGGAAGTTGTGAAGGATCAGTTTACGAACTCGATGGTAGGAAGATCCTGATGGGCCAAAGAGTTTGACAGTATCTCCATCAATCTCTGCTTTGAAGCACCAGATGCTTGCAACCGCCGTGAAAATGACAGGTGCGATGATGAACCACCAGGGTCTTCGGGCTACCAGAGATCCCAAACCCCGGAAGCAGTAGGTCAATCCCACGGAAAGGTAGAGAAGCTTCTTTTGACACATCCTGAAATCATCCAAGTATTAGAAATGTTTCTTTTAAAAATTGGTATTTTACAAATGATATCGAATAGAAATAGGAATCAACAGATAGGAAAAGGATGTCCTGGAATATAAAGACTCATACATCAGGACATTATTTGGAATAAAACATATTGAATATTTAGAATAAAACAATAAGCAAATTGTAGAATAGTGTGAAATATATAAGTGATGTGAATTTAAGAAATGGAATAAGAACGATAGACTGACTGTGTTTTGTAAATATAGAATTAATCTTTACTAAATTTAAATGTGTGTGATAAATAAATAATTATAATTAAATAATAAATATATAAGTTGTAGTTTATAAAAGATAAACAACACAACATATTTGGCGACGAGGATTAAAAAAAGAAAATAATAATTAAATAAGCGTAACAGAAGATGGCAAATAATTTGACGTCTCCATTACCGTTGAACCTTAATGCTACAGATTTGTATTCCGAGTACAAACATTGGATGAATTCATATTTAATTTATGAATTAGCAAGCGGTGTTTCAACAAAGAAAGATGACGTTAAAAGGGCAACACTTTTGCATTGCCTTGGACCACAAGTCCAAAGAATTTTCTTTAATTTGCCAGAAGAAAAAGATACGTATGAAAAAGCAAAAGAAGCTTTAACTAAATATTTCACACCACAAAAAAATATTGTATCAGAACGATTTAAATTTAGGCAAAGAAAACAAAATACAGATGAAAATATTGATTCATATGTCATTGCCCTAAGAGAATTAGTCAAATCCTGTGAATTTGGAAATTTAGAAGAAGACATGATCAGAGATCAGATAATAGAAAAATGCTATAATAGGCAATTAAAAGAAAAGTTGTTGCAACAAGATAATTTGAATCTTCAAAGAACAATTGAGATATCAAGAATGTTTGAAACAGCCAAAGAAGAATTTAGAGTATTGACAAATGAAGATATGACCTCAATAAATAGAGTAAACTATAAAAATAATTTCCAAGCAGCTAATGAATCAACTGTTAAAGGATCAAAAGCTCATAATGTGTACCATCAAAAAGGAAGCACCTCCAAGGTAAGTGCACCTAATTTGGAAGAATGCTATAGATGTGGCTTAACTACACATCCTCCATATAAATGTGGAGCTAGAAATATGAAATGCACATTTTGTAACAAGATGGGTCATCTTAATAGAGTTTGTAGAAATAAAAATAAATATAAAAATATTGAAGGAAAGAAAAGAAATATTCAAAATATTTCTGAAAATAATGAAGACTCAGATGAATACACTTTCTTTTTAGGCTCTGATAACAAAGAAAGTATCTATATAGATGGAAAGGAAATAAAAATGACTATTGATACAGGTAGTGATACAACATTCATAGGACTTGAAAATTTGAAAAATATTTTTCCTAAATCTCAAATGCCAACTTTAAATGGTACAGAAAGGAAATTTTATGCCTATGGACAAACTTCACCTCTTCCATGTTGTGGATATTTCTTTGCAGATGTTTCATGGGGTGAAAGGTCTATAAAGGAACAGATTTTTGTGATTGAAGGTAAAGCAGAACCTATTTTAGGAAAGAAAGCAAGTTTCGAATTAGAAATTATAAAGCGTGGAACAAAAATAAGGAATATTCAACAGGAAGTTATTCCGAAGGATATATATAATTTGATACAAGAAAACATGAACCTTTTTCAAGGTCAAGGAAATGTGAAGGGTTATAGTCAAAAAATAACTCTAAAAGAAAATGTTACTCCTGTAGCTCAGAGAGGCAGACATTTTCCATATAAAATGGTAGAAGCAATCAATCAAGAGCTAGACAAAATGATAGAAGATGGCATTTTTGAAGAAGTCCATGAAGCTTCTGAATGGATCTCAAACATTGTGGCAGTTCCAAAAAAGGGTACTGAAGAAATCAGACTATGTGTTGATCTGAAAGAAGTGATGGAGCATAATCAAGCCTATAAAGAAAGAATGAAGAAATATGCTGATAGCAAGAATAAGGCCTTGCCTCATGACTTCAAGAAAGGTAATATTGTTTATGTCGCAAACACTGAAATGAAAAGCAAGTTGACACCAAATTATGACAACCAAAGATTTATCATTCTAGAGACTATATCTCCAAATTCATTCAAGTTAGTCAATACTGAGACAGGTAGCTTTATCATTAGGAATGCAAAGCATTTAAGACATGCCAATGTCTTACAAGATTTTAACAAAGGAATTGATTTGAATACCACTTTGATTAAGACTCCAGAAATTAGAATGGAACTTCCTAGTACTTCAAGGTATCTACCAGAACAAGAAGCAACCTTAGAAGATATTGTACCAGAAGAGCAGATTGCTATATCTGATATGGACTGTTTATACCCAAATGAATCACCTAATGAGAATGAAAACAAGACTGTCATCACTAGAAGTGGAAGACAAATACATGTTCCTTCTAGATTTAAGGACATGATTAGATACTAACTAAACAAGGGAGGAATATGTAGAATAGTGTGAAATATATAAGTGATGTGAATTTAAGAAATGGAATAAGAACGATAGACTGACTGTGTTTTGTAAATATAGAATTAATCTTTACTAAATTTAAATGTGTGTGATAAATAAATAATTATAATTAAATAATAAATATATAAGTTGTAGTTTATAAAAGATAAACAACACAACACAAATAATGCGGAATTCACAGACGCTATACGAGGCAGATGCTAAACAAACAATATGTCGACAAAGACCCCTCAATCACTTGACGACACTAAAATATATATATTACTAGCGGATGTATCCGGCTTCGCCCGGTTTTTACCCGAGTAAAGGTTTGTCTAACGAACATTTGTTAAAACAATTATCTATAAACTTATAAAAATATATATATTTTGATAATTTGAAACTCGTAAATTTGAATCTCTCGATAAAGTGAACATTTTTTCCCGGTCCCTTGAAAAATACTCGATAAGTTGAATAAAATCAATATTAATTGGTTCCCTCGGTAATTGGAAGTTAAAGGAATAGTATCTTGCTTTGGAATTGTATCATTATTCTTGTCTCAAATAAATTGCCGTGTCATCCTGAATTTTGTCTTTCCTAATTTTCTACATTACAAAATCATCATTTTATATCTATTCTCCCAATATATATATTGAGATAAATGATAAAACTAACTTTGACTTGTGCGCAATTAATAGGTAGAAAATCTTACTTTTGATAAATAATCTTTAAGATAATAAACTTAGTGATAATAAAACTTATAGATAAAAAAACTTGTTATCCCCCGCTAGGGGGCGCTGCTTGCGAGTTAAATCTACAAATCTGCAAATAACTCTAAGGATATTCAAGATATTCAAGAAATTATTTTTCGAAAACCTTCCCGGGGATATATCTAATAATATCCTAAAATTTCACGGCGATTGGATGTATGTTTTTTGAATCTATAGAGTACGGACAGACAGACATTCAATTTTATATATATATAGATAGAACTTATTAATACACATCTTAAAGAAAATTGGGTACCGCGAAAGATTATGATTTGTGCTTCTATTGATACTCAATCTGTTTTAGCTTCGGACTAGGAAAGGCTACCACTTGATAATTCTTGCCTGCCTGAGGACTTTGTTTAAAACTAACAGCAATATAATACAGTATATTGTCTAGTTTGGAAAAAATATATTTCAGAAGTCAATTATTATTTACAAAAAAATAATCGAACATATATGTCATAAACCCGGTTAAGCCGACAATTGATTTGGAAGCAGGTTGGGTTGAGTGGCAAGGCGTGCAGAGTGGGAAGCCCGCACGGGACAATAAGGACAACGTTTGGGATCAAAAGGCGTTGTCCCAAGACGTCTCAGGTGGCACCAGGACCGGGGAGAAGTTGAGGACTACCAGAGGAAGGTTCAGCGTCAGGCCTGAAGCCGCGGGTTCAGGGGGGCCAGCCGATATGGCGGCCACGAGAGTCGCCGTGAGATGACAATGGACCTAATACTGAGCGTGCCTGTCATAAATATGAACTGTGAAACTGTTTGTCTGGCAACCCATCACTTTTGTCCTGCCCGGATGGATCCCCGGGGATTGATTCTGATTGGTCAGTGACTTGTGTAAGTCATCTTCCCCTGCGATCCGGTTGCGAACTGGCGCCATCCTGAGACGACTGGGATCCACCAAGAAAGAAAGACTCCCAGCCAAGATAATTTCAAGGTAAGACATATATATCTTTTAATAAATATCATCAACAAATAACCCCTAAATGCTCCTCAAGAACAATTTACCGTAAACAAAATTATAAAACAAACACGGATAAGAAACCACAAGAGACTAGAACTGAGAATGGTAGACCAATATGCCTCAAATGCAATCGGCCTGGACACATCGCTAAATACTATTGAACAAAATATTTCAGCATGTTATACCTTTCTCACGCACAAGGAAACCAGCCCTAAATCTCTAGGACCGATGATAAGAGGGGGTAACAGATAAACCTAGAACAGGTTCCAATCTTAAGACATGCCGATCTTTTGCGCAAAACCAGGCATACCCACGCATAATTGATATACTGACCTGCAAGATTTAAACTAAGCGACGCGTCCTATTCGAGAAACCAAAGCAAGTCGTCTATCAATAATATTAAAAACTAGCGGATGTACCCGGCTTCGACCGGGGTTTTACCCGAGTAAAGGTTTGTCTAACGAACATTTTTTAAAACAATTATCTATAAACTTATAAAAAATAATAGATATATTTTGATAATTTGAAACTCGTAAATTTGAATCTCTCGATAAAGTGAACATTTTTCCCGGTCCCTGTGTGCCGTGTCATCCTGAATTTTGTCTTTCCTAATTTTCTACATTACAAAATCGTTTTATCTAGTGAACATTATTTTCCCGGTCCCTTGAAAAATACTCGATAAGTTGAATAAAATCAATATTAATTGGTTCCCTCGGTAATTGAAAGTTAAAGGAATAGTATCTTGCCTTGGAATTGTATCATTTTTCTTGTCTCAAATAAATTGCCGTGTCATCCTGAATTTTGTCTTTCCTAATTTTCTATATTACAAAATCATCATTTTATCTATTCTCCCAATATATATGTTGTAGATAAATGATAAAACTAACTTTGACTTGTGCGCAATTAATAGGTAGAAAATCTTACTTTTAATAAATAATTTTTAAGATAATAAACTCATAGATAAAAAAAAAACTTGTTATCATCATCGCAATGAGGGCGCTGCTTGCGAGTTAAATCTACAAATCTGCAAATAACTCTAAGGATATTCAAGATATTAAAGATATTATTTTTTAAAAACCTTCCCGGGGATATACCTAATAATATTCAAAAATTTCACGGCGATTGGATGTATGGTTTTTGAATCTATAGAGTACAGACAGACAGACATTCAATTTTATATAATATATCATCATAAATATATTATCCAAGTATATTTGGAATACTTCGGATTTTGCAATGATTTAGTGGACACAGGCACAGATAGGAGTCGAAATGAAAAAATTCAACACAATTTTTGCTGGTTAAGATGGAATAAAATCTTGATATGATCAGAAATATATAAATTGATATCAAAATTGATTGCGAGGCTTTTTCTTATCGTTTGTTGTAAAGAAATCTAATTTTAAAAAGCTAATGCTGGGAAGAGACCTATTGAAAATAATTAAATCAAAAGTTAATTGTGAAGAGATGAACAAATATAATATGATAAAAATTATGAATAAAAATTTAGAAAAAAAGTACATAAAAGTAAGAATTTTAGACGATATTAATATTCTTGGGCTTTCCGCCAAACTGGTCAAAGAAGGAATTGAAACGAATGACGACGAATATCTTTTTGAACAATATAATAAGCTGATTCAAACCATTGGTCTTAGAATAGCTAGGTGCTTAATCATTGTGAAAAACAAGCAATCTCATGCTTGGATAACAATCAACCCCATAGAAGATACAGCCGAAAACCAAGTACAGATAAACCAAGATTTACCAACTTAGAAACTTACTAAAGCAACTTTTTTCAAACTATTCAGATGTATTCTCTTCAAAATTAGGTACAACGAATTTGACGAAGCATAAAATGATTATCACGAATATTAACTCAATCAAGCACAAGCCTTACAGGGTTAGTTCAGCAGGGAAAGACATAATTTATGAAAAAATACAAAATATGCTTCACGAAGGATTCATTCGCCCGTCATTAAGCCCATGGGAGATCCCAGTCATATTAGCTAAGAAAAAATATGGTAGTTGGAGGTTTTCCATTGACTACAGGAATCTCAACGATATAACTGTGAAGAATTGATCTTAAATCAGGGTACTGGGGGGAGGATGGAGAGTAGAAATTGAAGATGAGAACACAAGAAAACAGCACTGACTAAATACCACAAGTTGTATTAATTTAATGTTATGCCTTTTGGCTTATGTAATGCTTCAGCCACTTATAACGACTCATGGATAACGTTCTCAAAAGTCTGAAATGGAAAATATATTTATGCTATTCAGATGACGCCACCTTATATATAGTCTCATGATTTTAAAACCTTAAACCTTAAAGGTTTACCTTAAACCCTAAAAACTTAAACCTAAAACCTTAAAGGTTTAAGGATATCATGAAAATGTTCACAGTAAAGCGCTGCTCTACTACCAGCTACCACTCGTAAACCAATGGATTAACAGAACGTTTGAACAGAAAACTAATCAACATGTTGTGAATGTATGTGAATGTAAAACAGAAAAGGTGGGATGAAATACTGTCATTGCATACAATTCGACCTTACACGAAACAACTGGATTCTCGCCATTCTTTCTTCTATATGGTAGAGAGCCATTGTCTCTCCTAGACAACATCCATTTCGAAATCGAGACTAACGCCGGTGATTATAATGAACACGTGAATCACCTATACTGAGGAAAGTTCATATTTGCAGAGCATTAGGAATCCACAACACAAAAAAGTGCAAGAACAGATGAATAAATATTACAATGAAAAGTATCGCGATTGTAAATGCAACATAGGAGATTTTGTAGCCATATGAACACCAATAAGGAATATAGACAAATGCGTAAAGCTTCTAATAAGATATTTTTGCCCTATCAGAAATGAACTATCTAGTATAACCTAAAGATGAACCCAACATAGACCCACACGTCGTCCATTTATCAAGAATGAAGCCCTACTTCCAGAGAATTCAAGAAGACCACGAGATAGAGCCCGAAGGAAGAATAATGTCACAGAATAAAATGTGGTGATCTACTCGGTGAATCATCATCGGTCACGTGACGCTAAGTCAGCGTTTTGTTTGTAAATAGTTTGTTTATACATTTCTCGGTTGCATTGAGAGATCTGTCAAAATTTGTAAATACTTTTCTTATTAACATAATTTTTTTTTGAAGATTACTCGTTTTGGTCTCACTTAATACCTGAAAGATTGAAACGTAGAGCATTAAATATAAAAAAAAACTTATCCTTGGTGATTTTCTTTTTCTAATAATCTTGGTATGGACCAATTGAATATTAACATGAAACCAACCACCCAGGACGGTGCAACAATATATAAATATATATAAAATTTCAAAGATAAGAGAATAACGTATTGTGGTGGTAGCTGTATACTTTTGTTTGTTGCTTTAATGTTCTTCGTGGTTTCTTATGCTTTAAAGATGAGTCTTTGAATTTATATGTAGCAATTATGTTAATGAAGGAATATGCTACTATTGAAATATGAAGTATGACCTGTTATATTGATGTGGAAAAATATTAAGAAGATTGGCTTCTGCTTCGAAATATTTTTGGTGTTCTCTAATTCTAATAGAGAGCTCTCTTGGGGATTCACCCATGTAGACAATATGCCGGTAAAGGCAGATAATCTGGTAAATAAATATTTTTCTTGTTTAGGATTAATGCTTTTGGTGATTGGGTTTCCTAAAAGTGAGAATATGGAGGGTGAACTTCCAAAGATTTTTGTTATGCCAATTTATTTTTAATTTGCGGGTTATTGCAATTGTGGAATCAGTATATGGTAAGTATAGCAAGTGTAGATTTAATGATTGGAGATATTTCTGAGACTTCATGATCTATATCTATTTCTTCTATTGAAGGGAAGTGGGTATCAAAATCGAAGAAGCTGATTTACGATGAAATCCTATGGTATTTCCAATAGAATCTGAAAATGCAGTGACGCTTAGTTGGATAACTTTTTAATCTTAAGGTATGTCAAACAAGAACTAACGATGCAACTTTTTATCATCACTTATTTCCTTACCCTGACAGATTACCTTGGAATTAGAAAAAAGCATCTTAGGATGTTAGAAAAAAAGAATAAGGAAATATTTTATACTGCGACTTGTTAGGAAAAGTGTGCGTGTTTTCCTTGATTTCTTATAGTTTGCTGCCATTAAGAAAACAATAGGAAAGCTAGATATATAAAATTGCATATAATTGCAAATTTAAATACTTTTCAAAACAAATTTACCCATTATAATTATCATAATATGTCAAATTGTTCACCCATTGTTTAGCACAAATACAATGGTCGCCACTAGTGATGCTTAAATAGTTCATAATCAACGTTAAAGAGGTGAATAACTTACTTTATAACTCATCATATAGAAATGTCAGTTTTTAAAGGAAAATATAAGAGAGAAAGAGAAAGGTTTTTCTTTTTTATTGTTATAATGTTTAAACACGAGCATTCAAACTTTTTGATTCTTTTCCACAGGTGTAACTCTAATGAATATTAAAAGCATATTATTTACATATATATCATATATATAAATGAAATAATAATATTTTTAAAATTGAGAATATCTTAAGAAAAAGGCCTCTCTTTTGATCGCGCAACTGAAGGTTTGTGATAGCATGATATAAACAGGAGAATAGAAATCTCAGAGAAATTCTGTCATACCCTAAATCAAGATTAAATAGCCATCACTATTTAAATCTCACGTATCCCAAATCAAAGTATAAATATTTTAAAATATTACAAATGTGATATTGTACTGGGATAAGGTTCGTGAATTGAAAAAAAAAATGAATCTCCTTATCGGGCAACTGAAAGTTGTTGACGGCTTTACCCATCTGTCGGAATAAATCACTTAATCGTTGCATTTTTAATTAGTCCTGAATTGGATTAATCTCCTTTCTTGATTAATCAAGGAAAACTAATCACGTGTAGGTTTTTCAGGCTGTTAGCATTCATCAGTGTGGTTCGTGTTTGAAGATAAATGCAAACATGATTAGCTAAAACCAAATAATAATGAGAGAGGAGAGCGATGCAGAAAAATAAAAGATTTTGCAAAATTAATTACGTGAAACGGAGGACAATTATGTCAATGACAATGTTTTGCACTAGTCTTGAAGATATATTTTCTGTTCTTTTAAGGTTTTGTGGGATAAAGGTTTCCAGGATTAACTGATGATGCATATTTCTAACATTGCTGTAATGGGCTATTGCTTGATTCAAGTTGAAGGAACGACCGGTCATATGTGTGTTGAAACATCAGTAAACGACAGTCTTGGTTTCTGATAACATGAGATTGCTCGTCTCTCCAACATAGGTAGGGCTGCATTTTGAACAAGAGACAGAGCGAATGGCATTAGATTTGTGCAAGGGATCTGATGGAGGATTCTTGGTAATTGGGTGTCTAAGCTTGTTATCTAGTTCAAAAGAGGAACTAAGATCACTGATTTGGCCCAAGTACAATTTTATACAGGAACCTATCGCTTTATACAATATTGAATCGTCGCTCTGCTAATCTCCACCAACTCGATAAAGTTATTTGTGAAGTAGAAGACTTGACGTAGAACTTCTAACTTTACGTTTGATTAATGAATTTAAGGTTTCGTCTGTGTGTCTTCTCTTCGACTGGCACTTTCAATTGAAGATTGTCAACATCCATTGTCCGTTAATTGTCTTTTCTTTCATAAAGACTAGAATAATTTCGATGCATTAGTTTTCAAGCCACCCACGTTTTGGTGGTAGGTGGCGACATCTTTATGCTCCAGGAGCCAGATAGATAATGATCTACGTGTAGTACATTCCGAAGTATTTTCTGCCTCATGCCCCGAGGACGTTTGGAGTTGTTTCTCATGCTTGTGATCAAGTATGACTTGTGAAGTGTGAAATTTCAAGAACATTTGACAAATTTATTGAAGATCTATATATATAATTCACATAAAATATAATAACTTTACAAATAGATTCTTTATCATTTAAACCAACCTCCAATAAACGACCATCTCCAGGAAAGACAATAAGTTTCAATACTGTATTGCTAGAGTTTTTTCATAAGATGTTATATTCTCTATATTAGAGATTTTAATTTTTATTACAATAACACAAGGCGCTCAAATATATATAATAATATATCTGCCTATTAATGCATCAATCTAATATGACGTAATAATATTATGCCATAAATTTTAAGATAGATATTACAGACACAGAACCTGTCTATATCTATTTCAAATATAAATATCGGTTTGACTAGATAGCAACCACATATTGATAATTTTTCTTCTAGATAATTGAAGAAACTCAGAATATTCAGATAGGAAAAGTTAACCAGCGATACTATGACAATTGTAATTTTTGCCACCTGAAGTCGGGAATGATAGAACCATCTGTAAGAATTATCAGTCCATCTTGGAGACAGAAAACGCTCTGATTTGTATCCAAGAGCAAATGATATTCTTAATAATCATGATGGACACCTCGTCGTAAAAATAAATTTTATCACAAACCTATAATTCATTTTAAAGACCATTACATACCATACATCAATCCCAAAGTCACATCGTGAAAAGCTGTCTTATACCTGATAAAGAAAAGGCATTCCACGGTGGTCAACCTTCGTAAGGAAGATTGCACTAAATGATAATGTTTACTATATGGTAGAAAAAGGTATGAAGAAAAAGAGCTCTTAAATTAGATAAGCATGGCATTTACCATGGAGCCAAAGACCGACTCGAGTACAAGGAAATTAAAGAAGATGATGAAGAAAGAAAGGAAGATCCTAACTTGTTGGCGTGCCTACCTGAATTGAAGACAACACACGTCTCGATGGCATACGTTCGCTTTCCTTAATGGAAGCTAGCGTTTGTCGAAGAGGAAAATTCTCGGAAATTATTCTTTAAGTAATCAGTTAGCCTTGAAGAGTCGGGGAATTCGCATGTAGTTAAAATATTATAAAATCGTTTTGATATAATTTTTTATTTAATTACTGTAAATTCTTTATGTAACTCTAGAACTTGATATTCCCTCCCTTACAATTCTCTATTTATTCTCAATATAAAGTAATTTAATATTTTTATATATGTAATATAGAATACTACACATATAATAACCAGTAATTACCTATTTTTTGTGGGTTTTTTTCACAAATACAGTATATATGGATTATAAAAAATATACATGTAAAATATACATAAAAATCACACAAAAAAGTTTATTTATAGTCACCTCCACACATATAGATAAAAGAAATGAAAATAAATATTTTTATATACTAAATGATATCTCGAACGAGTGATGAAGGTCATGTAGCCATAAACATGTTGTGAAACTTCCTTCAGAGGTTTCCGTACAGTCTTCATGAAAAGGATGTCTATTGATAAGACTTGTATCGATTGTACTTGATAAGGTCTGTAAGTGTCCCACAAATTTTTTAACTTTAAAATTCACGCGCATTTCAGAATTTCGTAATCGTAAAAAAACTACTTTCTTGTAGCAAAAAGTCATCAGTGTTTTAGAGAACATCCTAGGAGTAATAGCCACCCAGACCTTTCGGTACATAAGCCGATCTATTTTCACTAGCCACCGTACCAAAGGAATGATGCATTCTCCATGCACAGAGCGGCCAACTGTTTGGCCCCTTGCGCCCGCCTTTATGGTCTGGCTCCATGGGGACGACCAATCAACCCACAGGCGTCTCCGAGAGTTTCATGGTCAGGTTGCTGTCCGAACCCTCCCGTTCGGACTTAGTTAAACATGTCCTACGCTCCAATAGGACTCCCCCCTTTGGCCCTCGTACCCTTAGTTCCCAGTACTCCCTGAATCTGCCGACGAATCAAGGACTTCTGAGGTACGAGATTGACACGGGGAACCGCGCGTGTGTACGCCTACTGTGTGTACCCCTTGGTTTTCCATGGCGCGTTCGGCAAGGACGCTCCCAATGGCGCACACACAGAGCGAAGACCCAAGTGTTTCGAGATTCATGGCGCCTCGTGTCAGTGGTAACACTGGCGCGAGGACGAAGCACGCAGAGTCGCCTCTCCATTCCCCTATCCCCAAGGGTGAGTGGGGGGTGGGCGTTTTAGAGGACAGTGGTAATATCATAGAATCGAAGTTAATTTTGTCTTTCGAGCTACATCTCGGTTTATAGACGTCAGTTAAATACAGCGAGAAATCGCGACATCTGTATATAGAATTTGACACTATTCATCGCGAACATTCCTTTTAACAAAATAAAACAATTTCCTTCTATCCTTCTGCAATAAGAATATTATTGAGAGAGCCTGGCTCATCAATGGTGAACTTTTCCCAGCAATTTCGCCAGTTTAATCTACAATCCTGCTCTAGTAGTGTATATTGGGCTATTGTACTTATATATCCGAACACATTTTGAGAGGGATACTCGTCGAGGTATTTAGGAAACTATGGACATGAGCCCTGAGGAAATTAGAAAAATATATGAATACATATATTCTCATGTCAATAAAATAATCCCTTTTATTAATATTCAGGTGAAAACATCAGCTCTCTTTTATCAATGTTTTTTCTCTTGCGCAGCCCTGTACAGGGTCAATGCATTGGATTTATTCTTTGTCTTCCTAGACAACAGAGCATCCAGAGCAAGATAATTTTATGCAAAGGAAATTCCCTTCTGCTCACTAACTTTAGACAGAAAAACATCTGGTGCTGCAGTTCAGAGAATTTTTAAAATTACATAATGGGCATATTCAGTCATTGAGCTAAAAATCCTAGCGTGGTTTTCTTTAAACAGTGAGAAGAGTATTATTTGTGCTATACATCTTTTGACTGGTAATGGGAGATCTCCGATCAAATATTGTTCTGCTGTTATAGAAGGGAGTGGATTTTTATAGTACTAATAAAATTTTGAAATCGCTCTTCTTACTCTTCTTGGCTAGCCTGGTCGGTAGCAGTCCTGATATTTGTTTTCACTTTATTATATTTCCATGCATCGATCAATAGCTTTCAGAAACCAATTTATAAACAAATCGATTAGACGTTTTTGAATACATGGAGGTATCCTGACTTTGTATATGTTAACATGTAGTTCAGTTTGAAGGTCTCATCAAATTTCTCTGCCACATATATGACAGGTTGATACTATATTTAGAATAATAAAGTGTCCCTCACTATATTTACAATAACATATAACATTCTGTAAATTTGAAAAAATAGTACAAATGTGATATTGTACTGGGATATGGTGCATAAATTATGAAAAAGGCCTCTCCTTATCGTGCAACTGAAAGTTTCTGATGGCTTGCTCAACGAGAATAGTTGATATTTATTCCGATAGATGGCGCAAGCCATCAGCAACTTTCAGTTGCAGATTAGGAGATGCCTTTTTCATAATCTGTAAATTGTTTTCCTCAAATACACAAATTACAATTGATTTCATTCAACTAAATTTGCATACCAACCTTTGTACATATTTCAATTGTGCTGATTTTTTTTTCTATTTTCATATAATTAAATTGCATACTAATTCTTGTACATATTTTAAATATCTTTCTTTCTTTTTTTTCCATGTTTAGTTTATCTTTGAAGTGCAAGTGTCCCTAGGAGGGCATAGCACTCTAAGTCGAAATAAAAAAATAAAATTTGAACACAAAAGATAATTAATGTATTGTCTAAAGTGTTTTTGTATTTGTTACATTTGTAAATCTGCGGATATTGCTGAAGAGGATGTTTAGGAATGTCGTAATAGATAAACTACGCTACAGGGAAACTTTAATCAAAAACGGTACAATGTAATAAATGGGTTGTGAAAAACAAAGTATCCATAATTATCAGCGATTGCCAAATCAAGAGACCATTAAATCATACATTCAGAACATTGTACTTGAAACAATAAAATTTCTTCTAGCTTTTGGCAAGTTTTATCTCTTGACCGCATTACTATTGTATTTGATTGTTTGCTAATGCAGCGTGGGACTTGCTGCCAAAGAAAACAAACATCTAGTAAGAGATGGATGAATAACCCTTCAAATTATCGTAAAAGTACTCGTAATATAATTATTTTTGATTCCAAAATATGTCCCATTTAGAAAATAAAAAGCTTTGTAAGTGTAAGCTTTGTGTAGTTCCTTTGTGATAGATGATTATTGCAACGGTACATCTTGCAATCTTACTTAATAAATGGCATGCTTCTGGACTTTATTCCTATATCTATAAATATGAATTTTTAAATTGATTTTTAATGATCTTATCTCTCTATTAAAGCAGTTGAATCGATCATTAAGAAGGGGCGAATGTCAGTAGTTCAAGATTTAGTTCAACACACATACAGACTTTTGAAATAACTCTAAAATATGTTCTCGTATGCCTTTTTAATTAAAGATTTAGAAATATATTATTATGTTTTTCCCTATAATTATATTCATTAAGGTGAAACTGCCCCCATCTATACAAACTCATTATATATTTTTATTTTGACTGTTTTAATCCATCCTCTACTACAAAGTTAATGTTTCCAATAGATGGCAGACTTGTGTCTATATATCGTTCTACCAGGAGCCCGAGATTGTATCCATTGTAATATAAGAGCTAATCTAAATATAGTACAGAACTCTCTATAAACAAAATATATAAAGAAATATACAACTAATGAACCTATATGTTAATAACTCATCTTACGTGAGGGTGGGAGAACTTTTTGAACATACCTCGTATTGTACGTATTAAATTTTAAATATGATTATTTTGATTGGAAACGTTCTCAAATTTAATCAAATATGTTTCAAAATATGATGATATATCAATTCTTATATAAATTTAATTGCCATCTATCGTTTATCAATTCATGTTCAATTTAACAAATAGTAAATAGCATATATTGCATATAAATCAAATTATATTAAAATTATAATTTATTCATAAAGTTATCATCTCGAAATAATTAGGTGACTGATATGCGAGTTGTTTGTCAATTCCTGAATATAAATTACTTGGTAATTTGTTGTGGTTTGGAGTTAGAGAAATTCTGGTGAGATTTTATATCCATTATGTTTCAATCTCCAGACATATATGGTTCACCCGCAGCGCGCATCTTGCGCTAAAGAAAACAAAAACCTTAAAAGGATAGATAAATAGCCCATCAAATTATTGGGAAATGAATATATTTATTTTTTAAATTCCAAGGTTTTGTGTGTGTATACCGCGCCTCTCTGTGTGATAAATATAATTTATGAAAATTCGAAACTATCATAGACGCGTATGATTCTTTTAAAAATTAAACTATTTATATTGTAATAACGCGCCATCTATACATATAAAAATTTTATATGTATAGATGGCGCGTTATTGCTTTGTGTTAATTTATTCCTAACTGGCCTTGTCTTTATAGTTTGCTGAAGAGCATTGCTCGAAGCAAATATTTGAATGTAATTCTACTGTCCTATAAGCTTATGTCCATAGTTTACTTGAAACCCATTTCTAAGATTCCATCCTTCAGTGTTGCATATAAAAGCAGAATGATCCAATACAGTATTAGAGCTCTGAGAAGCGGTCTGGTGGATTAAATTGGCGAAACCGCTGGGAGGGTTCACCACTAATGAGCCAAGCCCTCCCAATATATTTTTTCATCGCAGGAAGGACAGTAGAAGTTCGTTTTATGTATAAAAGAAACATTCGCCCTTTTAAGTCCTTTTATTTTATAATTTATATTGTCCTTACTGCAATGTAAAAATTAATGGGAGGGCAGTAGAAATTGTTTACTTTTTAAAAGAATCATACGCGTCTACAATAGTTTCGAATTTTCATAACAACGCTAATGCATCATAATATAAAAATAATTTAATTTATATTTTATATGTTTTTGTGTGTTTAAAATATGGAATTAGATGTAGTTCCAGTTTGTATTCTCTCTTGAATAATAAGAAGCTAAGTACACCTATGAACAATCCCCGGTTCTCACCACAATAAGGTATTTGAAAGGTCGAATTAACGAGGTATCACTGATGGTATATGAAATAACGGGATACTCGTATATCTCTGCAAAGATAAATCGCCATCAGAACAGGAAGTGACAGGCTTCCATTTATAAACAGATGAGACACTAATTTTAGCTTTCCTTAATTTCCTTAATATCTATTATGAGAAATAATTGCCTTTTTTTTTGTTTGAATGTAAATGCCATATCCTTATTGAAGATATTTTCCCGACCCCACAACTATTTTTTTTTGTAATTTAGATTTTTTTTCTTTATGACTAATTGTAGAAGAGAATGGGAAGTGCCGTGATTTCAAGGCTAAGAGACAAAAATAAGACGCGTGTTTGAATGTCAAGGAAATATATTGCTTCTTAGAATAGATCACGCAATTTATTATTTTTTTTTTCAAGGTCAGATCTATTTTCACAAGTCCTATTGTAATTTAGGTTATTATAACAATTATGTCATTCATATATTGGGTCATATAGGAGGTGGTAATATCTTTTCAATAACGATTCTTCAGGTTTACATATTGCCCGGTATTATTCGAATAGCAACAGAACAGAGCATTAAAAACGACAGAGTGCAAATCATAAATACCTTTCATTACTGTCACTTCAAACACATAAATAATTCAATAACAGCAGAACTATATCTACTTACAAATACTAATCTGGTAATTAAAAGAATGTTTTTCCCAATAAGACTGCTATGGATGTTCTTTTCAGAAAATCGTTCAAAGCGCTGGAAGACTGACTGTCTTTTAACTTATGATCTGTGTAATATCAAAATACAAGATGAAATCATCCATATAATATTTATTTGCTTTTTCTTGGAGAATCGGAAAAAAAGATCTCTTAAGCGAATTATTCTTGCCTCAATCCGATAGTCAACAAATATATAATTGTATGGATACAATTATGTTTGATCAAAGTCTTCGCTTTGGTTTTTATAAATTCTACAAGACCGCAGTCACCGTTCGGAGGAGATAAATAGAATCGCCGAATGTCGTGGTCCATTTGGATGAGGAAAGCGAAGACTAGAACGCGGCTGATTCCACACTCGTCTTTTCAGTGATACGTTATCCTATGTACGTGTGGTCACTGGACAGGTGTCAGACTCGGAGGCTGTTGTTGGGCTCTGTGCTGCTTGAAGTATAGGAGCTCCATCTATACTTCCTTCCTGTGGTGAATCTGTAGAAGACTGGTGGTCCTAATAAATCTGTGTGTGTGTAAATTGCCACGTAGAAAATTAGGAAAGACAAATTTCAGGATGACACAGCTATTCATTTAAGGCAAGTGCAAACTATAATCGATAAAATATAACAATGAGAGAAGTTTACAGAGTAACAATATATAAATATCCAAATTGATAATCTGTTAATAAAATAATAAATACTTTGCAGCAATATTGATGCATTCTAGTCCCTTGTCTATAATCAAAAATTCTGTTTCCTGTCGGACATACGACTTATACACCGAAACCAATGTTTACAACGTTAGCTACGTATTTGAGCTTGTGAACATGAAGCTTTGTTTTATATAGATATTTTAGGCATCGTGTAAATTCAATGTATGTATACTTTATGCGCATTCTGTACATGTACTTCTTTAAACACTAAATATGTACTTTATACACATTGTAGCGTTACTTTAAACTGATTGTACATCAACGAATTTAAAATCTATAAATCTAGGTATAGAATGATTCAGAACACAAGCTAGATTATATATATATATATAACAAAAATTACATATCCTGACTGCTCACATGAGCATCTAGCGGAACAAAAATCAACTAAACGTGGATTTAACTTTTGTGATATTTGACCAACCCATTGTCTTTATTTAGCGTAGGCCGTTGAGGTACAGCTTGCACCACGCTGACGAGAGACAACAGCTGGAAACGCGTTTGTGATTGGCTTTTTTTAATTTATCAAGAAAATGTTTTAGCCAAATATCACGGAACAATTTAAATAAACGTTTAGTTTATATTTGTTCCACTAGATGACGATCTGCCATCTTAAATGCTTATTTGAGCGGTCAGGATATGCCTTTTTTGCTCTTATGTATATATGATGGTATATGTATAAATGACCATTATATATGTTATGTATATTATATATATATATATATATGTGACAATATAATAATAAGGTGGGAAAAGAGAAATAATCACACAACAAGTTTGGAAGAGGAATCCCAGACAACCAGCGAGAGAGAGACGGCCCGGCCACCGCTGAGCGCCCGGCCGTTCGTATCGCACACAATTCCCCAACTGTCTAATAGTCCTGAGGTTCCAAGTAACGGGCCCCTTGGAATGTCGCTAATATCTCAAGTGACCGGACTTTACATCCTGTCTTAATAGTCCCGAGAACTCACGGGCCTCTAGTCGCCCCTTGGAATGTCGCTAGTGTCTTAAATGACCTTACTTTAGCTGCCCTTCTCTCTCTGGGTTGACTGTAGGTTTGCTTTATTATTCCAGGAAGAGTATATATTATGACATATATATATATATATATATATATGAGACGGTTATATATAACTATTTTATATATATAATAGATGACGGTTAGTTTTAACGTCTATTTTAATGGGAAAGGTGACATTTATTTTTATAGGCAAACAATTTATATTCACGTAGTTCTTAGCCTTGGAATAACAGCATAATAACCACGAGTCGTTAGACATAAAAACAAGATTATTTGTCCAACTTTCAGTGCTTCCTTGAAGAATATGATCGGAAACATTAAGTGAATCGATTTCTATTTAATGTTATAAAAACAAGGAAAAACAATAACTATAATCTAGGAATCATAACACGAGATAGATGATGCCAGTAAAAAAACTCCAAGTATTGAATGACAGCTGGGCATTTGCCAGAGGTTTCCAAAGTTACAGGACAATCACCTAAATTATCATATAGTCAGGTAGCTCTGCAGCTCCGGTCACAGGAAGCTCCACGGGACACCTGTCAATTACCACTGGACTCCGGGGGGACGACCACAGGTGTGAGGGGTTCTCGGAATCTTATCGGCAAATAAGGAAAACGAGACGGTGGCTGACCACTCTCATTATTATTATCTTTATCTTGGGATAAGTTGTTATCTCTCTCCCTATAAATACCTCTTGTATATTATTTTATTGGAGAACTAAAAGGTAAATACCCACCTTTATAATAAATTAATTATTCCCAAATATGCCCTTGCTTTATTTATCTCCGCGACCTATTTGATAGAACTTACCACATTTACAATGCCTTAAAGTTTTATTTTCTAAACTGACGAAGACAAAATATTTTTGTTGAAACATTGAGATAATAAAACTTTAAATAGTCGAAGAAAAATAATACTCTCTCGAATTTATACAATATATATATTTGAAATCATCAAAAAAATCAAGGAATATATATACTAGACCAGGGGTCTCCAAACTACGGCCCGAGGGCCACATCCGGCCCGCAGACAGATTTTGTCCGGCCCGCGGAGACATACTTGAAAACTCCTTTTAGAGAACAAATATTTTTTATAGCAAATAAAATGTTTGTGATAAGTTGGATAAAGAAACACAGAATGGTAATGAGTAAAGACATGTATAATTTATGCAGTAAATTTAACTTCAGCATATAATAACTAACAAATTATTGAAATGAATCCAACTTACATTTTATACATTGTAAGTAATGAACAACACATACCTTATAACATGACATATGAAATGCTAATGAGATGTATGTAATTGAGATTTTCCACCGACAATAGTTTGTAGTTGTGGACTAATTTTACTTGTACCAATTATTAAAAGAGATTTAAGATGCTCGTCAGTTAATTTAGATCTGTATACATTTTTTGTGTACTTCATTTTGGAGAAGGTTTTCTCACACAAATAAGTAGTACCAAAAACGGAAAACAGCCCACGAGCAAATTTATGCAAATTACCAAATTGTGTCAGTGGAAGACTCTTATAAAATTCCAACAAAGATGAGTTTTCATATTTGTTCTTAATTATATCACTGCACTGAAGATCAATCATTTCCATTTGAAGTTCCGGGGCTAGGGTTTCAATGTCAGCATCAAAAGGATTCTGAAAAATCTTAATTTGATTCGCAATGGCATCAAAGTCCGAGAAACGAGTATCAAAATTTATCTTCAAAGCACTCAAAGTTTCGATTGCAAAATCGATAGGAAACTCAGTCTCAGTAGTGTGGCTGAATATTTCACATGTTTTAAAATGTGAAAAACATTTACTTCGTAGTTGTGATTGAAACAGTATCAATTTCATCCGGAATGACTTGATATTAGTGTATAAATCAGGAAGATGCTGGTTTTCTCCTTGCAATCTCAAATTCAGTTCGTTCACATGTTTTGTCAAATCAACATAGAATGCTAACTTCCATAGCCATGCGTTGTTTTGTAATTCAGTAAGAGGGCGGTGCTTTTCATTCAAAAAAAATTTCGATCACTGCTCGAAGTTCAAAAAAGCGCTGAAGGACTTTTCCACAACTAAGCCAGCGTACGGCAGTATGATAAGGTAAGTCTGTTTCTCCAATCTCTGCAATAAATTGTCGGAATTGTCGGTGATTCAGCCCAAAAGATCTGATGAAATTAACAGTTGATATGACTGGTTTCAGAACGTCAGACATATCCAAACATTTTCCGCACAAAGACTGTTGATGAATGATACAATGTAAGACTAATGGTTTTGAGCCGCCGTCATTTTCTACAGCCTTTGACACAAGAGCGACCACTCCTTTATCTTTCCCACTCATGTTTTTGCCTCCATCATTCAACTCCTTTAAAAATATCGGTACCAGTAGTTGTGCCATGAATACTATACATATCAAGAAGTTCTTCGTGCACTTCATAGCTTTTATCTACTCCTCTAATATAAATCAACACCTGAGCAGTATCTGACACATCCGTTGACTCATCCAAGGCCAAAGAAAACCACTCAACATGTCCATTTTTGTCGAACAGTTGAGAGGATATATTTTCAGCGATGTTTTCTACCCTTCGAGCCACAGTGTTTGCTGACATACTGACAGTTTTTAATAAATTTACCTTTTCAGGGCACATTTCTTCGACTACTGCAATTATGCATTCCTTGATCATTTCTCCATCGGTGAATGGTTTCCCACGTTTTGCAATTTCAAGAGCCACACGAAAGCTGGCACGAGTTGCCGCCTCTTGTTCAGTTTTGACTTTTGTAAATAAAGATTGCTGCTATTTCAATCCGCGCTTCAAAGCTTCGAATTTTTCTGTCCGCACAATTCCTGTATATTTTGAGTAATTTTGAGAATGTTTTGTTTCATAATGACGTTTCATGTTATATTTTTTGAGAACGGCTATGCTTTCATTGCAAATCAAACATAGCGCCTTGTTACTGGACTCAATTACGAAATACTGAATGTTCCACTGATCTTTGAATTTTCTGCATTCACTGTCAATTTTTCGCTTCTTTTCCATTCTGCTAAATCACACACAAAAGCAACAATTAATAATAACATTTAATAACAAATAAACATAACAATTAATACAGGAAAATTAATAATATGCAGTGGTGCCATCTTGGCCCTCGGAACTTACTGGAGTAATCAGTATGGCCCTAAGGCTGGAAAGACCCCATCAGTATGGCCCTAAGGCTGGAAAGTTTGGAGACCCCTGTACTAGACGAATGACCCGCTTCGCCCGAGAATTCCTCCGAGTGAAATTTCCTTCATACTGAAAATACATCAATAATAAATAGTAGAAGTGCCATAGAATAGCAATACAGAAGTAAACATAAAATATGTGTGATGGAAAAAATTGTATTAGTGGTTAGGTATTTGATTTAATTATATTTTGCAATCCATTTAGTTGTTTCAAAATCAATATAGTTTAAATAGATGGCAGCTTTTGCACCCAACCCCCGAGGTACCCGCCCCAGCGCATCAACCCTTGAAATTGCCTGAGTTGAGTGAGTGACTGCGATGGATCTTGACTGCGATGCCCATCTTCTCAGTAAGAATAAGTAAAAATAGTTTTTTTTTTTATTATCCAAAATACTGGCATGTAAATATTTTTCTGTAAAAAAATAAAAGATCACGTGGAAATTAGGCAAACATATGTGTTTGCTAATGACTGCGACTGCATTTTAAACGATTTTTTTTAAGAAGAAGAAAAAAAAAACAAAGGGCAGAACAAAACTAATAAAATAAACGAAAGCCATTATTTACATACAGTAACGCTTATTTTGTAAAGTTTTTTTTATTGCATTGTGTGCACTTACCGTAACTTAGTTAGTAATATAAATATCTCTCTCAATACTTTTGTAAAAAAAAGTAACACTCGTATAAAAAAATATTTCGAAAAGAGTAGGCAAGCGACTTAAAAAAAAAATGCAGAAGGCTTTGGTCGCTTAATTGGCCTGGTGTTGTTACTTCGCCTCGTATTTACTCAGCGTAAAAAAAAGTTATTCAAATGAAAAAAAAAATAAATAAATAGCCAAAAATACTAATCAAAATGTAGCCGAAAATTTTCCTCATGTTTATAAAAAGCGACATGCAAATTTTGACACCAATTGGTTCAGTAGTTTTTGAGTTTATCGCGAAACAGACATTGACTTTTATATATAAGAAGAAAGATATATATATATAAAGTAGTCTCTCCCGGCAAAAATGACGCTAAAACTAAGCACTCTCTATTAAGCCACGACACCAGCTTTGGCAAACTGAGAAGCGTTCACCTAGAGACCATGGTTTCGGGCTAATGGTTCCTGATTATGGAAATACTCGTTTGTCAAATAGTTCTAGCATGATAAACAATTTATTTTATTTTAAAATGATGAGAGTATATTCATGGACAAAACTTACGGAAGTTGTACCTTTTAGTATGTAGATCGGGATTCAGACAATAATTCTGAAAGGTATTTCATTCACACTGACCTTTATTGTAGACACACGAGATAACCAAATGTGAACAATATTGCCTCTGTCTCCTTAAAAAAAAAACGACAACCAGAGACATTAAAGACTATTCACTTCCTTAAATATATTTATAAAAAATTACAATAGAAAAGTGTCAATATTTCAACAATTCATATTTGTAAAATTAGTTCAACTCCCCTCCCCTTTTATATTCTCAATAAGCTCGTAGCATAGCGACTTTGCGCGAAATTTTATTTTATTTGTTTTAAAAAAAACGTTATTATTTTTCTATTGCGAGTTTTATAAAATATATAAAATCCATTTGTCATAAAAGAATAAATGAGGCTTGGTTTATTCTAACAATAGCAGCCATTTTGATACAATAACTTCTCATTGTTGGAATCGCTTTCAACAATTTGACAATATCGAGAGGATAAACAGGGTATTTTTACCCAAGTTACAATCATCACGATAAAAATTACACACATTCCTTTTTCCTTATAATTTAAACCTCAATTGTATATTATTTCTTCGGGGCATTTTATTTAACAAAAGTAATAAGGGGAAATAGGCTTCTCCTTAAGTTTTTTATTGTCTTCATTTACAATTGATTTACAATATCGTTCTAGGAAATCAAACTTAAAGCTTTGTGATTTTATCGACGACACGCTTAGAATCTCCGCGTTTTAATTTCTATAAAATAAAATTTACTTCATCTAAGTCCTTCAACTGATTGAGAAAACATCTATGAGAGAATTGAATTTTCTTATTTTTCATCTTCCACTATATCACATTCTGGTCTTCATGGTTTCCTGTCCTTTTAGTAGTATTATGAAGAGAGCTCAAAGAAAGGTTTTAAAAAGTCATTATGCATTAGTTCTGAAAGTTGATACATCACCAACTGCTATCACACTCAATCCTTCATAGTTTTATTTTTCTCTTTTAGTAGTACTATGGAGAGAGTCCAATGAAAGGTTTTATAAAATGTCATTATGCATTAGTTCTGAAAGTTGATACATAATCAACTGCTATCACACTCAATCCTTCATAGTTTTATTTTTCTCTTTTAGTAGTACTATGGAGAGAGTCCAATGAAGGTTTTATAAAAAGTCATTATGTATCAGTTCTGAAAGTTGATACATCTCAAACTGCTATTACATTCAATCCTTCATAGTTTTCTGTTTCTTTTTTAGTAGTACAATGGAGAGAGTCCAATGAAAGGTTTTATAAAAAGTCATTATGTATCAGTTCTGAAAGTTGATACATCACAAACTGCTATTACATTCAATCCTTCATAGTTTTCTGTTTCTTTTTTAGTAGTACAATGGAGAGAGTCCAATGAAAGGTTTTATAAAAAGTCATTATGTATTAATTTTGAAAGTTGATACATCACAAACTGCTATCACATTCAATCCTTCATTGTTTTATTTTTCTCTTTTAGTAGTACTATGGAGAGAGTCCAATGAAAGGTTTCATAAAAAGTCATTATGTATTAATTTTGAAAGTTGATACATCACAAACTGCTATCACATTCAATCCTTCATTGTTTTATTTTTCTCTTTTAGTAGTACTATGGAGAGAGTCCAATGAAAGGTTTCATAAAAAGTCATTATGTATTAGTTTTGAAAGTTGATACATCATCAATAATATTGAAATTAAAAAAAAACGCTGTGTGTCGGTACGAGCATAGAATATTAAACACCGCATTTTAAAAGTGAACGTCTGGTTTGTTAAGAGGACGGAATCTGAAACCACGAAAAAACTTCATTTTTAAAGATGGAACGTCTTTTTTTGCTTCAGATAGCGCTCTGTAGTATAATTTTTAAGTGCAAAGAATATTGAGAGTTTTAAAAATGGAAGTTAATTGTAAGTGCAAAGTCGAACTGCTTTTCACATGTGTAGACATGTGGTGCGCTTACAGTAAAAGCAGTCGCTAACTACCCACCATGATTATCATGGCCTGTACCACGTGTACTAGGGATAAGCAAAAAAAATGGAAGTGTTCGCAAAGTAGGTTGTTAAGTATAAAGATACGAATAATTTTATACTTAAATATCATTTTTATTGGATATTAAAATTTAGAGTTGCTTCTTAAATTGAACTTTGGCAGTTTTATTAACGGATTCTAAAAATAGTCAAGTCTATAGTGAGACTAAATCAAGTTGAATGGAAACTTTAAACAAGTTCAGTCAACTTCAAATTTATCCATCGGGGCTAACATCTAGCTATATGTACTAAACGAATTATGTGGATTTGCCTGATTTCTGCCTATTAGGATGTATGGTCTAATAATGATTGTTTTACTAAATGTTATTTATCATTACTAATCTGAATAGTAGCATTAGTAACGATAAGAACTCACTGGTTCATGATTGCACCTATAAATATAAATGTCATAATTTTCCTAATACCCATGATGTATAATTTATTTTCGCCAAAATAAGTATGTTAAACTGTAAATATGTTAAGCTTGTGTTAAATTGTAAATACAAATTCATCCATCTATACAAATCATCCATCAATCATCTATCATCAATCATCAATCTATACACTGTACAAAATAAACGTGGGAGCCAGCGCGGGCAATTGCTACGGCACGCCGCGTTCGCGCGCACACTTGAACAATTATTTTAGAAGTTTACATGCATAACTGTTGCACCCTTCCATTCGATCACGGCAGATAGGACATATTTATATCAAAATATCCCCTATTATATTGTTACTTTCTTGTAAATAATAATGGTAAAGGAAGAATGACGAACCAAAGAGTTATCCGTGATAACCTGACGCCATATAACTTCACAACAGGAAAACAGGGAACAGGAAATGTCCGACCTTTGTTCCCAGTAGGGGGAACACTCCAGCTAAATGTAGATCTGGGAACTAATGAAAGACAGTTGGGAGGTAGAGATCAAAGGAGATGTGGCTGCACTGGGTAGTCACATTGCTGGAAAAATGTCAGCACGCCTGTTTCAAAGGACGTAGCCTTCTTGACACCGCTAACCTCTGCAATGTTCATTTCCTTCGCCATTCGTGTTTAATTCTAACCGCTAACATTAGCATTTATTATTTTTCACACACATATATATTGATGGATTTTTTTCCGGAAGGAGATTCATCTATAAAAGCATAGGATTTTTTACTAGGATGATGAATATAATGCATCCTACTGATGCGTAATTTGAGGAAGAGATGTTTCATTAGTTACGTATATATCGGTAATTTTCTTCAATAAAGTAAAAAATGAGATAGAATTATCACAAATTGATGTCCTTATAATAAAATTCGAATAGGAGCTAATTCAGGAATTTACTGGAAATTGGCTAAATATATTTTCTTGAAATAACAACAAAAACCAATCACGAACGCATTACAGGCTGATGGCCTTTGTCAGTCTGTAGAAGCAGAAACGAACCCTCGATGGGCCGTTAATGTAGAGCCGGGGATAAAAACTCCGGAAATAATAAAAAAAAAGTTCAGCTGAGAGAGAGATAGTTTTCCTTATGATGGCGAACTATTATTAATTATGCTACTTTCCTGTTTTCCTCTCTATATCTTTTACACTTATTTAGATTATATTTAAAACAATATGTGTGACACGACAATATATAAAAGTGTCATTTATTATTGGTGCAATATACCAAGGTCATAGTTACACAAACCGCTCAGGTGCTTTCCATGTCCACCACAACCGTTAAAGTGAAGAAAGACCTTTTAAAGATATGTGCCAACAAACCTCGGCCTTGAATAGGGACTTGTAATTCAAGACCTTTGCAACTCAAGGTAACTTGAACCGCCAGCTGTTTTACTGATTGGTATGTAGGCCTTGTTTCTGATGGAGAAAGCTTCTGCCTTTACGATTAGATCTTTTAGCTCAAGTTCTGCTTATCTTTAAGAAGAGATTTTCTGTATGAAAAGCCGTCAAGATAAATGGCTTACTAAAGGTTTTTAAAGGTGCTGCACCAATCCCATAGTCTGTAGAATCAGACTATTGATGGTAGTGGCAGTAGATTTCAGTTTTTCTAACTTTTTAATTATATTTAATTTTCTTTTTAATCATACCAAAACGTAGAGAATTAGGAAAAACAAACTTCAAGTTGACGCAGCAATTTATTTAAGGCACAAGTATGAACTAAAATTGATAAAATATAAAAGAAGCAATGAGGGAAGAGTTCACGCAGAGTAATAAAATATATGAACATCTATTAATCTTTGAGTCAAAAGGCGATTCATTAATTAAGATTATAAAAAAAAAAATTAAATCCAATAATCTATTAATAAAATAATGAATACTTTGCTACAATATTATTCTTATATATTAAGTATTATTATTGTATATATATTGTAATACTGTATTAAACACACGTACTTTAATATTAAACATTATATCTAAATGATATCAGAGAAAGAAGAAAAAAATCGATAAAATGGAGAATGATTTATCAGTATATATATATATATATAAATAAGGAAATAATAAATAATCAGTATATATAATATTCTAACGAAGGTATCTACCCAAGGTTAGCTTTTTATGTTGTATATAAATACATATTATTGAATATATATAGGTCCAAAACATTAAAAGATGATGCTATTCAATCTTTGTTAAAAAGTGCATACAAACTACCTACCTTCTACAAAGTTGGAATGGCAGATAATGACAAAGTTTCAAATATCCTCATTGATGCTTTTTGTCCGTTCCTGGTTGTCAACCTGTCAGACCAGTTTGATCACACGCTACCTTACAATCGAAATGTATTAATTCACATTATTTATTACCCATGTGTATCTTCTTCTTCTTTCTTATCTCCACACTGGGTGAAGTAGAATGCGTCTACCTTTGTCATCAAGGCTGGGAGCACTACTCAGTGGCAGGCCGACTTAGCTCCAAAAAAAAAAAAAAAAGGCCACCTCTGTCATGAGGAACAGATGCCATGTGCAGCGGCTCTTAGCAAGGAGTACAAACGCTGCTCATCCTGTATCCCTGGATTAGGAGCCTTGACAGGGTACTATCAGCTGGGCCAGCTGAGCAAAGGTTTTTTACCAAGCTTGTTACTGCTCCCCCTCCTCCTTTTTCATCCGGGCTTGGGACCGGCAAAGGCGGAGTTTCCCATGTGTATTAATTCATTCTATAGATGCAACAAACAATGTGTTGGGGAGTAAGGGAAAATAACATGCTAATTGCCCTATTCTATATACAGTTACGAGCGTCATGCGTTCTTCATCTCTGTCACCGTTTGCTTTTTTTTTTTTTTGGAATGGCGCTCTCCTATTGGTTCGCTACGATGGCGCCGCCACTGCGCGAGACACTTTTTTTGACTTTGCCCCCCCCACTCGCTTTTTGGTTTTTGTAACTATTGTGTTGGAGCGGGTCGCTCCTTAAATAAATGCATATATTAGTTAATAACTAAATGTAATCCTCTCTTTCTTTTTCCCAGTAAGAGACGCCTACGGAAGCCAACAGTACATAGACAGATAAAGCACATAGGCTATAGTTATTAACTAATATATGCATTTATTTAAGGCGCCAATTTATAATTATAACAAATAGTATTTGAATCAAAACATTCAATCGGGTAAACACGGGCGTTGCCCGGGCCATTCGGCTTGTGTATCATAAGCGACATCTCTCCTGTTAATAATATTGATTGTAACAACACACTGCCTCCGAGAAAAGGTTTCTTGTCTTATTTAAACGATCACCCAAGCTTTCGGGCATCACAGACCCTTCTACAGAAGAATATAACGAAATGAATCCTAATCTTTAACTACTACTCATATCGTGTATTACATTTGCATATCTTTAAAATGTACCTCTAATCTTTAAAACTGTCTTCCAATTTTGTAAAAATAATGTTAATAAACTTCAATTAAAAAGACATATATTGGATCAAAATATCATTTATTTTACCAGTATATCAGTTGGCTGAACGACAACCTTTATCAAGGTGATATAAGATTTTAATATGTGTTTTGTTGTTGACACACATTAATAGATTATAATACCTTGATAAAGATTGGCGTTCAGCCAACTGAAATATTGGTAAAATAAATTATAAATTGATCCAATATATATCTTTTTAATTAAAGATTTATTTATAGATTGCCCTATTTTCAAAGTGTTAATAATGTATTGAAACAACGCTATTTTTAATTATTCATAAACATAATCGCGTCTTATTATTGATATATAAGAACTTTTGAATACACTTTGTGCAATAGCAAATTTAGCCAGGACTTTCCACACTACATGTTTTATTGTCCTGCACTGGAGGAGGAGAGAGAAAATCTCCGTCAAAAGATTGGTTGTGAAACAATTCGTCATATTTTATAATGACAGAAGTAGTATAAAGCAGGACCAATACATTAGCTTTTCACAAATTCTCGAAAACAGCATAAAAAATAGGCGCTACACAGATTATAGATCCAACTTAAAGAAAGGTCGTTCTTAATTTTCACTTACTGTAGATAACTGTTATGTTTACTTCTGTTTTCACATCTGAGAGAATCTTGGAGGGGACGAGTGTCCTTAATAAAGACTTTTTTTGTTGTTGTATTGAAACAAAGCATATTTTGATTCATCATTCAGAACAGAATATTAAGGCAATGATTATGATTGTACCCCAACACCAGTTTTGGAAATTTCAGATAAAAGCCAACTGGTAAACCATCATATACCCGCCGTACTCACCAGACTTAGCGCCGTCGGACTACCACCTTTTCACATATTTAGGACACGCCCTAAAAAACCAGGAATTTTCGAACTAAGACATACTCCGAAAATGGCTTGTTGACTGGTTCGACTCAAAAGGAATAGAATTTTTCAGACAAGGAATTCGAAAATTGCCTGAAAGGTGGTCCGAGTGTATAGCTAATCAGGGCAATTACTTTGAATAAAAAATCTTTTGTTGTATGGAATTGGTGAACTTTTGAATTCACTGAATATTTTCGCGTTTCATACTAATAGACCTGGTATATAACAAAACCACTTTTCTAGAACAGTTTTAACACGTCGCATAAGCGAGCCATCTGTTTTAATGAATTCAAAATATTTTTAGGTGTATTATTCTTTTCAATATTGAACAATTTCTACTGCCCTTACTTCAATGATAATGGCCTGGGCAACAGTGGTTAATTCTCCCAGCGGTTTGACATGTTAAACAATCATATCGCTGTAATATTGCATTGGGATGTTTTGCCTTTAGTGATAATATTCATTTATTTATCATTGAAGTAAGGGCAGTCAAAAATTGTTTCATTCTGAAAAGAATCATACGTGTCAGAAATAGTTTAAATATCTTCAAACCACTTCTCTACAAAAATTCACATTGAAGATATAAAGCATTTTTAAAATACGAAACTATTTTAGACGCGTATGATTCTTTTAAAAATAAAACAATTTCTACTGCCCTTACTGCAATGGAAATATTAATAGGAGGGCCTGGCTCATCAGTGGTGAACCCTCCCAGCGGTTTCGCCAGTTTAATGGAGGGTTCACCACTGATGAGCCAGGCCCTCCCATTAATTTTTCCATTGCAGTAAGGGCCGTAGAAATTGTTTTATTTTTAAAAGAATCATACGCGTCTAAAATAGTTTCGTATTTTGATAAAAGATGGCGCGTTAATGCATCATAATAAAGCCTTTTTGTCTAATGCTGCCTATTTACGTTTAGAGAGCCCTTGTGAATAAAATTTCATAAATAATATTCTCTGAGGAAGAGCTACTAAGTTTGAAAACTGGTGAGAAGAAATGCCATAACCTGGTTAATAGAATAATCCCAACATTGTTGTGATAGTTAACATTGGTTATTACCAATACAGTATCTGATGACCGGTATATTCCAACCTATACCTTTCCAAAACCAACTAATTATGATCTGGCGTAGCTAAGTATAATTTAATGTGAATATAAAAACTAATTACCCGGACTGTGCGCTCGTCGTTAAGTGATTGGAGGAAATATTCTAATTGGGTAAGTAATAAAAGTCAGACGAGAAATAAAATAATCTGCTGATGCCATATCTGTGGAAAATTGCGACAGTAGGTGGTGTAGGTCAGAATATAAGACCGGACACCATCCTGCGTGTCATCTTGACTTCTCTTGTTAAAAAACAAATGAAAACATTTAGAGACGAATGTTGGGAGGGCTTGGCTCATCAGTGGTGAACCCTCCCAGCGGTTTCGCCAATTTAATCTACCAGAGCGCTTATTCAGATCTTTAATACTATATTGAATCATTCTGCTTTTATATGCTACACTGAAGGGTGGAATCTCAGAAATGACATTTAGGCAAACTATGGACATAAGATTTTAGGACAATAATATTATACCTTGAAACTCTTTATTGTAAATTGTCGATTTTTTTCGATTATCGGATTTTTATATCGAACCGCATCTAAAATCAATATTTCCCAAGTCGCAAATGTACACTCATGGACAAACTAAAAGGCACAAATTCCTTGAGTTTTGACTATGAGTGTACTTCTAATGACACAAATCAGAAATAATACCATTCACGATTTAAGTTTAAATTATATGGAGACGTGTCTCCAAGATTTGATTATTTTAAAATTATATATAATTTTTCAAAAATTTCAAATTATTTTCAAATTGACGGTAATTCAAGGCTGAAATATCTCAGTCAAGTTATCCCAGATAGACACGTTCTGAAAAGATGCAAGACGCGTCTGGGGAGAGGATCAAGACTGTAGAATCTGCCAAACCGCAGCCTGGTGCAACAATATACAAGTATATATACATATTTGCATAAACATATACAAGCATATCCATATACTTGTATAACGGTAAAACGGGAGAAACCAAAAGGGGAAGGTTTTTCTATATTCTGACCGGGTTGTTGCACCTGTGTAAGGTCAAACATGTCAGGTCGAAATAAAGAAACACTTCTAATCTAGCTTCTAGTTTTATCACCAAGATATTTGTTTTCAAATATCGTATATGTTTTGTAATTTATAACATAAATATATTGATATGATTATAGAAGTTGTTTTTTTTTAATTTACCTTTTGAGTTTTGTGGATATATATCACACTAATATATTATATCATTCCTCCATTTCTCAGAAGTTTTCAGGAATTCTCAACAATTGATGACGGCTTTAACTAGGCGATGACACCTGATGATCATAATTCCAGATTTACATTTTTAAAGGATAGAGAACTGAATATTTTTGACCCGTGACTAGGTCTTAAGCCAATAAACGACTATATGGAATTTTAAAATATGCTCTTACATTTTTTCAATGATAAATTTCTTATTATTTTTTAAAAAGATATATCACTCAGCGAAATTATCTCCAGTGATCACGAAGCAGCACATCTACGGTAAAGTCTGTCTTCAGAAGTAGGGCTCTCAGGTGACAGAACCCAAGTAATGGATAACAAACACAGCTTGTTTCCTAAAGGTTCATTGTTCAAATTGTTCAAAAATATTTGATAGCTGTGTAGGACCTCGAGACATAACAAAAGCTTAAAACACTTAAACTGAGGAAGCCAGGTTGATACAACATCAAAATAGATAAATGTCATTTCACACAAAATGGATATTGATTCCCTAAAGACTAGGCCTATGTATCGGGAATAGGGAGGACAACGGTAAACTCTACCGTGATGGTATTATCTGTTTAGTAGACCTTACTAATAATATTTATAATAGAAGTACAGAATGGACATATCTTGTCCAATGAACTTGGTTTAGGTAGAATGTTAAAGATGTCCATTGAGCTACCATACTGGGCGATACTGTAAATGCAACAAATGGCCTATGCTTCTAAGTTGTCGTACTTTCTTTAGTATACATATGCACATAATTAAGCACGACCTCTTACACGAATTCATATTCAAACAAGCTAAACACTTCTACAACAAAACCGACTCATGTAGATCATTTCAACATGCCAAAAATTAGGGTCCAAGGTGATAAGTTAAAATACAGTGTCTGTTTACCTCGAGAAAATAAAAATACGGCCGGTTATTCGGGATAAGTAAGAATACAGGCATGGCACTGGTTACTGGAGATAAGTAAGAAGACACGGCCCAGTAATGGTTATTTGAGATAAGTAAGAAGACACGGTTGATTACTGCTGCATAAAAAAGAACCATTTTTTAGCACAAGTTTCAAAATCTGTTTCTTCATTCTAGAAATGCAAATAAAAGTTATTATTTTCCTGATGAAATAATCACCTTCATAAAAGTCCTATTAAGTGGATATATGAAGTAATATATATAAAAACTTGAATTTTAAACTTTTTTCCTTCACCTTTTACTCTTTTTAAGGTGAGTGATCCAAACATGAGAGTTTTTTCTACAAAATTCCTTGTAAAAAAATATCTTTATGAATTTTGCCTCCCCCGCTCTTATGACACTAATGGAATTGGGGTAATTCACCTTTCTGCCTATAAAAACTGTGGCACAGCTTTCTTTTGTTTGGACAGATTAACGTTACATCATTTTAACTAAAGTAATTCTGATAATAGATATTTTTTATTTAGTTCCGCGTTCCGTGATCCTGGGGTCTGTAGAAACGGAATGCTAAACTTACTTACCTCGGCCGAACCAAGTAGATTCAAGTGTCTTTAGGCGCCATTATCCCCGAGAAAGATTTTTTGACAAGTTTCCAGAGAGCCCCCGCGTTTTATTGTCATCAACCCTCCCTCTCTATCATGCTATCTTTCTACCTTTTTCAAAGTCTACAAACAATGAAAAAATAAGCAATGGAAATTAACCATTCCATTTCTAAAAACTTCCTATTTTTTATCCCTGCTAATACCTACAATTATATGCTCAAGGACAACTAATAAAAAATTGTTTTGACTTCAATGGTGTTAGGAGTTCCTTAATTTTCCTTATAACTATATTAAATGTTATCTCTCTAAGCGATAACTTTTTGTGAAGAATTTTTAACATTGAATGAGAGAATCGAGTACATAAACGTCGCGATTATTAATTGGAAGGGAAAAAGAAGTAATTCTATACAGGAGCTTTTTTTTATCTCGAAGAAGAAGGGCCAGCTCTCTCCTGTCTATATCACGCCAAAAATATTTCTCATCTTTTTTAATATTGTAGCAAAGTATTTATTATATTTTATGTACAGATTATAAATATTTTGATATTTATATATTATACGGTTTTTTTTTTTGTTTTTAACGCACTATACTAAATGCTACTGTGATTGAACACATGCGCTGTGTACACATCTCAAGAGATATTCCGAGCTTATGTGCTGACTACATATATTTAACTTGTCAATGCATTTTATTTCTGTGTACACCTATCCCCCGATTTACACGTTTTTCTCAGGAACGTATCTACCGTGTAAATCGGGGGATAGGTGTATTTAATATTTATATATTTTTTATTTTACTACTTTGAAAACTTCCCTCATTGCATATCTTAGATCATATATATGTTGATTTTTGTTTTACATTAAACAAATTGTCGTGTCATCCTGAAGTTTGCCTTTCCTAATTTTCTACGTTACAATATAATTGATTTCACGGCTCAGAATTCCCATCCAGTTTATTTTATCTTAAAGATAGAGGCTGCCTGGCCGGAATCCATATTTCTTTTTTAAAAAAGACACTTCGGCCAGTTAAAGTTTTATTTTCTCAATGTTTCAACAAATTTCTTTTGTCTTCGTCAACGTTTAAATTAACAAGTAATGATTGTTTTTTATTGCTATTTTTTATCATTATCATAAAGGTTTATCTCGTTTATGAAGGTATGGTATCATGGGACATCTCTGACTTAGGATTAAGACAACCTTCCATAATGTGTCTTAGTGGCTTTTTATCACCGAATGGAACTCATAGGAAAGCCATGAGACCGTGTTTTCTGAAGTTTTCGTGTGATATAGACTCGTATCGGAGTATAAAGATGGAAAAAGAGACATTATTGTTACTTAGAAAAATAGGGAAGAACGTTTAAATCAACAGGTAATGATTGTTTTTTTTTTTAAATTGCTATTTCTTATCATTATCATAAAGGTTTATCTCGTTTATTAAGGTATGGTATCATGGGACATCTCTGACTTAAGATTAAGACAGCCTTCCATAATGTGACTTAGTGGCTTTTTATCACCGAATGGAATTCATAGGAAAGCCATGTTACCGTGTTTTCTAAAGATTTCTTATGATATAGACTCATACCGGAGTATTAAAGATGGAAAAATAAACATTATTTTCACTTAGAAAATTAGAGAAGAAACACTTCAGGATGACATAGCAATTTATTTTTTAGGGTCCCAGAACAAATTAAAACTTATTTAAAAATAACAGAAGCAACGAAGGTTTACAAAGTAACAAATATAAATGTCAAAAGATTGATATAATCTGATAATAAAATAATCAATTCTTTGTTACAATATATCAATAAATAACAAGTGATCACACAGTCGTGATGGCGAGATATAACAACCGCTGAGTATCTTCCTTATCCCCTATATCTTGTCTCTCTCTCTTCTTACTTCTAACGATATTCTCAAATTTTTGTTGTCCATGCTTTCAAAGATAAGCTAGTAATTCTTTGACTTCTTTCGTTGATAGACATATGATAATCTTTTGTCTTCTTTCTCTGTAGCCATGACAAAGAAGAATACTTTTTGGAACATCCTATCTTATAAGAAAATAAAACATTTAAGCAGAAAGTTTATTTCTTCATATTAATCAAATTTCTACTGTCCTTACTGCAATGAAAATATCCTATCTTGTATATAATCTCCGCATCACTTACATTTTAAGGCACAGTCTTTCTTCAATATTCTAAGCGGCTTTTGGGGAGAATAGTCATTGTATTCTTTTTGTTTTGTGAAAAGTGAAGTAATTTAAGACAGATGTTTAACTCCAATATAATAGCTGGGATTATTTTAGACACTCTTTGATTACAATGATTTTTTTTACTTATCCTTTTAGTCTAAATTAGACAAGATCTTGGAGGTCGTGCTCGTAAAGAAGCTCAATAACTCTTCTTGGTTCTCTGTACAGGGATCTTTTGTCCTTTCCAATGCAATTTAGTAAATGTTGGGGAGTGGCCTCTTCGGTTTTGCACCTGGTGCACATGGGGAAGCTTTTGGCTCCCTCTTTATAGACTAGAGGGCGCAGGTGACCAGATTTCCATCTGGCCAACTGTGTCGATTCCCTTCTGTTTAGTTGGAGGGTCTGTTTTTTTTTTGTGGTTTTCTACCTGGTACCAAGAATTCAATGATGATTTCCAGGAGTGTCTGGTCTGACGTCTAATCACCTCCCTGAGCGACTACTCTTATTCAATCAAAAAGGAAATCCTGATTTATAATGCAACCTCCAATAAACGACCATCTCCAAAGAAATAAGATGTATCCATGTTTTGGTCATATTTCTGAGATATTTCTGTTGTTTATATAGAATTTTGCCAATTTGCAAAAAGTGAAAATTATTAATAAGGTTTTTATTTTTAGACATTGTTTCTCACTGATAAATATTTCTGTGATTAAATAAATTGTTGATTTTACTTTAAATATATATGTTGTTGTTGTTGTTTATGTTGTTTCTATACATTTCTAAGTGCGGGAGAAGATATCCATTGGTAACAAGGCAATTCTTCCTCTTAATAAAAATGTATCAAATGCCTTTATTAAATGCATCACCTTAAAGAATTTTTGGCAGTCTCAGCCGATTGCATAACTCCTACTGAAGGATGTTATGAAATGGAAGCCGCCACTGTACTGATAAGGAACATAGCCCGAAACCATGGTACAGGTTGGTATCTTTTCCTAATTTACCCAAACTGGTGTTGTGGCTTATTCAATGATCTGAATTTACGTAATTGGCACAACGAATATGAAATAAATACATATATACACTCCTATTGAAGGATGTTATGAAATGGAAGCCGCCACTGTACTGATAAGGAACATAGCCCGAAACCATAGTACAGGTTGGTATCTTTTCCTAATTTACCCAAACTGGTGTTGTGGCTTATTCAATGATCTGAATTTACGTAATTGGCACAACGAATATGAAATAAATACATATATACACTCCTATTGAAGGATGTTATGAAATGGAAGCCGCCACTGTACTGATAAGGAACATAGCCCGAAACCATAGTACAGGTTGGTATCTTTTCCTAATTTACCCAAACTGGTGTTGTCGCTTATTCAATGATCTGAATTTACGTAATTGGCACAACGAAGATGAAAAGAATACATAGTTTTGATCCATTTAATAAATGTTTTTCATTCTATTTTTTAAAAGGTCTCTTTTTTTGAAGATATATTCTATGTTGCATAAGCGTGCCATCCGTTATCAAAATTCGAAACTATTATAGACGCGTATGATTCTTTTTAGAATTAAACATTTTCTACTGCCCTTACTGCAATGAATGGGAGGGTTCATCACTCATGAGCCAGGCCCTCCCATTAAATTTTCCATTGCAATAAGGGCAGTATAAATTGTTTAATTTTAAAAAGAATCTTATGCGTCTATAATAGTTTAGAATATATTATAATTGTGTAGATTTGTTATTTTTCTATTAAAATTGATTATAAGTATTCCACTGAAGCTTTCTATGAAAGACCATAGATTAAACACGGCTACCCCTCTGCTATAGAGCAGCATATATATAAATGGTTACGTATAAAAAAAATAAAAGCTTATGTCTATAGTTTGCTTGAATACCATTTCTAAGATTCCACCCTTCAGTGTAACATATATAAGCAGAATCGTCCAATACAGTATTAGAGCTCTAAGAAGCGGTCTGGTAGATTAAATTGGCGAAACTGCTGGGAGGGTTCACCACTGATGAGCCAAGTCCTCACAATATTTTCCATCGCAGTGAGGACATTATAAGTTTATTTTATGTTTAAAAGAAACATTCGTGCTTTGATGCTTCCATTTCTTATGAAAGTTATATATTGAGAGTATAATCAACACAAAAGGTTATGGAAATTTTCAGTTGTGAGATTATGACAAAACAATATATAAAACCTACCATTCGGATATTTAGAAAATATTTCCTTGTTTTGACCACAATGTGATAATTTTATTTCCTTTATTGTCAGTCAGAGGAATAATTCAGGATTCTTTGATTTTTTTTTTAACTTCGATTCTACTTGGCAACATTACAATATGCGACCATTGACGTACGCATATTTTAATTGGAATTCCCCGTAACGTGGAGATAGATGGCGCAAGCAATCATTATCCTTCATTTGTGTGGGCAGAAAATACCTTTTTCCGCCCGTATGAGGATTTTCTATGGACAGTTTCTTCACCTCCATATAGGTTTATATCATAATTAGACGGAAGATTAAAATATATGTATATTATATAATCTAAAATGCAAATATTTTATTTTTCAAAAACATGTATTTTATTTTCATCATTGACTATTCTATTTATATTTGACCATAGATTTAGAATACCTCGAATAGATTGTTGTAAATATGTATAGTTAACCTACCTATTTTTTAAAAATCCCGAATATAGAATTCATGTTATAAATTCTATATTACTGTGATAAATAATTCAAAATAAAAACTACTTGATAAGTAAATATTTTTCCTATTTTCACGACTGCACCTCAAATTATATATTTTTCAACAAAAAAAAATCATAACATGTATATATGTTATAATAAATTTTACGGGGCTCTGACACATTTGTAAATGCAAAGTCGAACTGCTTTTCACATGTGTAGCTAAGTTCTAGGAGGTCTGTGGAAGGGACCCCACCATAGAATTCCTTTTCCCGCCCATTTTATGACACGTAGACCAATTAAAGTAACTCACTGGCTTAACGGTCGCCGAGATGGTACATCGAGCTCAAGACATAGATGGCTGGTGTCGTGTTTGGGATGTAATACGTACAGTGGGCCACAACGTTCGATCGCGAATAAAATTATATTACTAGACATGTGGTGCACCTTCAGTAAAAGCAGTCGCTTACTTCTACCCACCATGATTATTATGGCCTGTACCACACGTGTACTAGGGATAATAAAAAACAATAATAATAATAATAATAATACATTTTCTGAGATGAGAATAGAAATTATTGAGTATATTCGGCAATTTTACTGTTATATTAAATATAGGTAGTAAAGTTATATATCAAGATCAGTTATATTTCTATGAAAAATGACACGTTGACCAGTTAGATATTTTTATTTTCTCAAGGTTTCGACAAAAATCTTTTGTCTTCGTCAGGAGAAGTAAATAAAAATAAAACATTTGGCAAGGCGTTAAAAATTGTTCTGAGGTTGCAAGGGTGTTCTCACGTGATTTTTCGAATTTAGTACAACATCTAAAGCACGAATCAAAAACAAATATTAATCTCGTCAAAAACTATGATCTTGGAATCCTGACGAAGACAAAATATTTTTGTCGAAACGTTGAGAAAATAATAACTGGCCGAAGTGTCCATTTTTCATATAAATATGAATGCCAGCCAGGCAAGCTCTTTCTTTACGATATTCATGATATAGTATGAAAAGTCATTTTTATTGATAATTTGAGGAATAAATACCTGACTTAAAGCGATAATTATAAAGAAAACAAAATACGTATTTACATAATTATAATACGTTTCGACTGGGCCAAAGGAAAATAACAACAATGACTTTATATACAAGTTGTAGTCTGAAACCGCGACATCTGGAGGTCGACTTTATAGAGTAGTTTGTATGTGTGTGTGTGTGTGATCTTGGAAATATAATTTGAAATTGAAAAACATTTTTGTATATACCATTTATATATAGCGAAACACATTATCAATGCTTATACGTATATGAGTTAAACCCACCTATATTGAAAAGATATAATTTTTCTTTAAAAATGAAATTTGAATTTGTATTTTTCACGCATTATTGTATTCCCAAAAAAAAAAAATTAACTATACCGCACAATAGTGAAGTTTTACATAAAACACAACGTATGAAAATATACTTATTTTTCTCCAAAAGGCAAAAATGTAGGCAATTAACTCTCAAAAAGGAATAATTCAATATAAATTATATATATATTTATAGGTACACACACATATATATTAACCTATGGAGCTGAAATCTGGTTCAACCATATTAATAATGGCTACAAACAAAAATGAAATTCCAAGACATATCAAATCATTCTATGGGCTGTTAGAGCGTTCAGAACAATTTATTCAAATTGTGTTTTTTGACTTCCTTTATCTGATTCCATGGAAACAATCAAATATGACTTGGATCAATGGAAGACAAATATTCAGACACCACATTCCCCAACAATTTTAAATTATTTCATAAAGGCAAGAATGAACGATATATTTATAAATACTCTTATATATTTTGGTCAGTTTTTTCCTTCAGACATCCCTAAAGATCCCTAACTTTTTCAATATTCAATTTGTTACCAACCACAGAAACTTTGGAGACTTTTGTTTGGTATAGGATCAGTCGCCTATCCAAGGTATGGAAACAGGATTGTAGTCACTTGTTGATAGAATATCTTCCAGGACTACAGAAAGCGGGAAGTTATTGGATTCAAAGATCTATAAATGTTTATAATTAGTAAGGGTGCAATTTTAAAATTCGAGAAATTTTATAGATATATTTATGGTTTTCTTTATTGGTTGAGAAAACCAGATACGGGTAATTAGTATTTTGAATTTTTTTTCCTTTTCGACTCCAAATTATAGAGTCAAACTTGATTTTTTTCTTGATTTAGAATATCTAATCTAGCACATTCTTAATTTATATAACATTAACTAATATATTTAATTTGTTTTCCCTTTTTTTAAGCTTTGTAATTTCTAAATGTAAAAACAAGATATTGTAAATAGCGATGTTCTTTGGCGCAATTATCTATTGTTTGGGATATCGTGTCTGATTTAATATTGATAAAAAAATTAAATATCAAGTTTTTTCATGTTTTATATCTTTTAACTTGCTAGTATTTAGAAGAGTACTCTCCAGTTGTCATTAGCCAGCAATTTTATAATTTTAACCAGTGAATATATGGTGAAAATCACGATACTATATTGATTAAGGTCTTCTCTGAAACCACAGTAACATTCATCAAAGGGTACTCCATTCGAAATTAACAAAAAGGAGGGGGATGAGCATTTGAATAAAATACACCTTTACAAAAGAAGAAATCGCCAGACATCATCTTGAAAAAGCAATAAAGGTTTACGGTGACGTGTTTATTTTAATATTTTTAAATTATTTTAATTTATTTAATAATTTAAGAAATTCGTCGCCGTAAACTTTTATTCCTTCTCCAAGATACACCTTTTTCGCTATATTGATGGGTAATATTGTCACTGAATATAATTATTGTAAATACTCTGTTATCAGTTTATTATCATAAATATTTACCCACGTCATTACCCCTTACCATGTTTGTAGATTATCACTTGTAAAATTAATTATCACATTCTTCATCCTATAGATTTAATTAATAAATTATTTTTTACTTAAACTTTTGGAATATTTGTCATTACTACCGTGACAATATTATAAAGTTACACCGGTGGTTCTATCACGAGAATTTTTGTACATAAAAAATAGAAGTTAGTTATTTTGTAATATTTACAATTTGGTAACACTCTCTTTAATCAATATGCTTGAGATTATGTGATGCAATATGTAATGGCTGCGTCTGAATGTGAAACCGACAAATAAAATTTGCAATTTAAACATACACATTAGGATTCATATTAATGTACATTATAAACATTTTATTTGTTGCAATTAGTAACGTGGCGTCATGAGATGTTAATTTTCCTGGAAGCTCGAGAAAAATCAAGTATGGCGTCAGCCCCTAATGACTCCAAGACCTTAGGCAACTTTGTTCTTTATTTTTACATATTTTGTTTTTAACGAGAGGATCGGAAATCATTTGTTATAATTTGTCAGTAATAGGAAAATATTTTTCTTACAGAGAAAATTATAAGATTTCCAAGAAAATGTGCAAAACATCGATAATGTATTGATCCCAGGTAATTCGTCTCAATGAAATTCCACCTTTGTAAGTCAAAAATTAAATTAGACCTAAAAGAACATAACTTTAAATGAAATTCCACCTTTGTAAAGTCGAATATTTATTTCGTCCTAAAAGAATCTAACTTCCAATGGAATCCCACCTTTGTGAAGTCAAAAAGGAATTGAATTCGACCTAAAAGAACATAACTTTCAATGAAATTTCACATTTGTAAAGTCGAAAGTTGAATTCGACCTAAAATAATCTAACTTTCAATGAAATTCCAACTTTTTAAAGTTAAAAATAGATTTTGACTTAAAAACATAACTTTCATTGAATGCCACCTTTGTAAAGTCAAAAATTAAAAATGCGACCTAAAAGAACATAATTTTCAATGAAATTCTACCTTTGTAATAATTTATTGTATATATCCCTAGATACCTGATAATTTCATCTTCAAAACAAAATAATAAAATATTCATTGGATAAATTACAAATGTTCAAATTCATTTATATAGAGAGATTTATCATACTCCTAAAACTTTTCAGAATTTCATTTTTAGATATGTCATTTATCTCCAAATCTCCATTTCCATCGCCTTTATTCTTATCTTTTCATATGATCTCAAGGTCTCTCCCATAAAACAGAGAAATATAATACTCCCATGATACCATCTGTTATTCAACTATATTTTACTTTATTACTTATTTAAAAAAGAAACATGTGCGTAAAGTATTAGTTAAATTTCCAAATATTCTCCCATACTATTGCAATGTAAACCATAACGCTTGATTTTTGTGCTCACAAAAATTGACGTTTAGTTTAAGAAAAGATCACAAAATTTTGTAATAGGATTTCAGGAAGTTGACAGCAGGTTATTGGCCGACTGTAATCGGAGAGTTGATAGAGAGCTGTGTAAACAGATAGTGGTAGCTTCTCTTTTATAACTTTCTGGAGTTGAAGTCTTCTATTTACTTAGCGATCTTCCATTTCCAGTAAAACACTATATTTCACAACAAATAATACTCTTTTCTTTCAAGAACACCATATCAGAATCTTCAGTGATGGAGATACAGTATGCCATCTTTGCAAAAAAAAAAAAGAAATTGATATATCTCAATACATCGTTGTGGTTGTCGGTATATTAATGAAGAAAGAGAGACGTTCTTTTCAAAAGTAAACGACAGCCAACTTACCTCAGTACAAAGTATTTTAACCAGCGCCATATCAAGTCAAATGGTTTCTCGGGCCCTATACAACTTTTACAAAACAGTAAGTAGGGAAAAAACTCGACGTGCATTGACAAATTGTTAAAATACTGGTGCCAATATGCACTATACCGACCATCCGGTAGAAGCCTGAAAAGTCAAAGATGGCTCAAAATAGTTTGTAGATAAATTAAGTACGTTTGAACGGAAGGTGTTGTGTTTCTATAGTTTCAATACTAGTATCATTAGTTATTTAGAATGTGAAGGACACTTTGGTCATATACTTTTTATAACGTCTCGACTGAAATAATTTGTCCTTCATAAGCATCAAAACATATGCGGCAAGGCTTTGAAAATGCTCTTTTGTCGTTACGTCGAAGAAATATAAAACTTCATTCTCCGCGAAGTGTCCTTCATTCTGAATAAATAGGAAGGCCGGCCAAGAGAGAAATCTCTATATCTTCAACGTAATGATAGTTATTATAAAATAAAATTTGAGATGAGAATAAAAAATAAATAAGAGAGAGATAGAAAAGGAAAGTAATCCTGGTAGCATCGAGGAAACGAGTTTAGGAAAGTGTAGGTTCCGTGGTAGAATCTAACCTAGTACAAGATTCAGTCAAATAATTAGAAATCCTTATCTACAGACTTTATCGGTAAAAACACTAACTTGTATCAACATCTATTTTATTTTTACTTTTCTATGGACACAGAATGCGTCTGCTTCTAGAAGTATACTATTTATGCCATACCTCACTGGCCATCCTCCCATGATTGAAACATTCCTTTTCGTCTAACATAGTGTTGAATGGTACCGCCCCATAAATGTTATTATTAAACAAAAACACGAATTACAGAAGCCTTCGATAAAATCCTCTAGAGGTGTACATAGTAGTGAAATACATAAATAAATGTTTTGATACGGTGGGCATACATGGGAAGAATGGCGGACGGAGAAAATATATCTAGTCATAACAGGATATTT